>CM076581.1:1393587144-1394106734 GCA_034641835.2 Pinus albicaulis
TCTTAATACCATGTTGGTTCCACCCTTCCTGGTTATAATCTTCTCTGTCTGTAATAAATGAGATTATGGGTATATTTTTTTTCTATTGACATGTTCAACTTCTTCCACCATCCCTACTCTTAAGGAGTACTGAGCCTCCCTCTTTTTATCATAAAATTGTGTAATAACAACAAAATTTTGTTCACGGATGGAGGATAGGGGGTCTCATTACGAGCCAGCCTACCATGTTCATAAGGTTGTAAGAAAGTGACATTCCCATTATGGCCACCACACCAGGGTTATGATCCATTGGATAGTCAAATTATCCTTGGAATAGGAGGTCTCATCACGAGCCGGCCTGAT
Organism: Pinus albicaulis; assembly: GCA_034641835.2. Lineage (NCBI taxonomy): Eukaryota > Viridiplantae > Streptophyta > Pinopsida > Pinales > Pinaceae > Pinus > Pinus albicaulis. Next base: position 1,393,587,487 of record CM076581.1, read on the forward strand.
CACTTTTGCTACATCCCAGTGAATGGCAGTGTGGTTATCTGGTTACCACGCCAGCACACTGATCTCTTCTGTAGAACAGCACTGTAACTCTCCATGTATAAATTGAGGATCCTGGCTCATATGGGTTAAAAAGCAACCCTGCCGAGGCTATGGACGCCTGCTGGCAGCAGCGGCTCTGCTTATGGTATTGAAGTTATACCTTATCGTCAATTATTATTATAATACCCTTTTCTTATTTTTTCTTTTTATCAGAGAAGTTATTTCCTTAACTTTTTCCCTATTTTGAACCTTTATGCATGAGAAATTGTTTTATGATCAATCGCATCATTTTCAGCTAGCATACTATTAGTAAAGCATCTTTTTGGCATATTGTTGTTCTTTTTCTCTTTTTCATCACCTATCATCAATTCAAAGTGTCCTATCTCTTATTCATAACTATCTTTACACACTCTGCTCTCATTATAACCATAACTCCCGCTATCCTATCATTGATATGTGTACTCTGCTTCATTCACTGCTATATTGTTCATTCCCTTGTCTTGCCATCAGCACAACACCTCTCATATGCTTTATGGTCATGGAATTCCTTTTCCAATTGGAGGGGGGGAATGTATGCATTATGGGATTGCATGCGATATGATTACTGCACTCTGCCATCACTTGTTGATTTGCCAAAATATTAGTATTGCATGTATACATAAGTTTTTCTGATTGAAATTTTTGCATGCATCTTATCTATTGCTTACACTATGGATTCAAGAACATTGTATGCCAAATAGTGCTTTGTTTGCGGGAAAACAACAAGTATGGGCAGAATTCTATTCATAGCATGACCACACTATTGCACTTAACAGAAGAGGCTCGCGCACGTGAACAATTCTTCAGACATGATGTGCTTACCTGGATTCCACCTTTTGTATCACTTTCAGCACCAACTCTGCCTACATCAGCTTCAACAAATGCCAGTCCATATATGTCATTCCACATTTTTCTTTTTGGAGGTAAAAATTGAGGTAAAATAGCATAATTTTCTGATTTATTACGAATTTAGGAGAATTTACTGAAATCCATTTTGAGCATTATTTATCATCCTTCAGTCCACATCTGTACCACTTCCCATTTTTTTTCAGTGGCATATCATCTTTCAGTTTGGGGGAGTGTCGCTTTCATTCATTTCTTTCTTATAACCATGTCATTCATATTCTTTATCATCCATTGCTATTCTTATTCATTCTCAACACCTCCCTTATTCCATGTTGTTTCACACCAAGCATAGAATTCAACAGCTGGTAGCAACCACCTCTATTTGTTTTCTAGCATCGCATGAGGGCATGCTAATTTTTCAGAGAGGGGGAGGAATTGCTACGCATGATGGATGTTTTCAATTTTCTTTCTCATTTAAGGCATACAATTTCAGTGTAGAAATTGATTTCCTTAATATTTTTAAAACTATGAACTCAATTCTTGTGATTTTTGGAAAACACAGACGTATCATTAATACAAACCCAGACAATTTCAAGATAAATTGGTTCATAAAATTTCGGAAATCATGCACTCTCAGCTACAGTCATTTTGTTTATATCTCATGTTCCATGCATCAAAACAGTCTGATTTTTGGAATCATAAAGGCATTCATATATTATAAATTTACTTGCCAAATTTCAACAAAAGCTGGTTTGTAGTTTTTGGGAAAATGGTTAATGAAGGTTGCTGTGACTTATATCATATTTTGTTGCAACTTCATTGTTCTGCCTTCATCAAAATTGTTAAGTTTGAATATTCATTAATTAAGGAAGAATTCGTTTGTCCTATCCATTTCATGAGCTAGGATGAACAAATTTTTTTATTGCTTGGTTAACACATGGGTTTTGTCTTTGGGTTGCATGAGGACATGCAACATATTGAGTGTGGGGGTATGTTAGGCCGTTAATATTCCATTATTATTATCACTTTTGAACACTTATTCCACCCATTTCTACTATTCTTCATCATGTCATTTATTATAATTTATTATATAAATCCATTTTATGATGATTTATGCTTCTATGAATGAATATTATTTATTCTCCTTTATTTCTAATAGTTTGATGATTATGCATGATTTTATCAATGATAGTTTTAATAAATCAGTTGTAACATTATTCACCATTTTTAGCCTCCAAGATAATTTCCAGATTAAAGATTTGATCATTAAAAGTGCCAACTCAGAAATTCGTTGGAATAAGAAGTGACGGTTTTGCGGTTGAGATTTCGAGCAAATGAAGCAGAATCTGGAAACTCCGGAACATGGGTTTTGTCCAGAACGGACCCAATTAACTTTTTCAAAGAACGGTTTTCCCAAATTCGGCTTGTACTGAGAGAAACGCAGGGTTCTTTGAGCATGATTTTCTCAGATTTGTTGTTGCGGCCGTCCTCCAAATCTCAGCTGCAAAGCCAAATTCGCCTTGTTCTTGTTGATCAAATGGTTAGAAGCAAACCAATTTTGTAATAGAAATCATGTTATACTTATCTTTATTGTAACTTCTCTCTGATCTCTCTCTATTTAAATGAAAACAGAGATCAGAGATGGGGATTGATTTGGGGATGATTTGGGGATGAAAAATGATGGAAAAATGATGAAAAATGATGGTGGATTATTCATGATAGGATAGGGATTGTTGCATGCTGTAATTCTCAAGCCTTTGCTGTTGTAATGATTCCACAATTTGCTGATTAATACATGATTTGGGAGTTGTTGTTCATTCTTTTCATTCTGAAGTAACCCAGCAGCGTCCGCTGGCGGCTAAGGGCCCAGCAGCCTCTGGTGGAGTACGCTGCTGCTGTGTATCATATCTTTACAATTGCTGCCGTGTGATGGTTTGATTTTCTTTTCATTTCTTTAAATTGTTTTGTTCAGTAATCTTTTGTTTATGAACATTTCGCAGAATTGCTTTGTTATATTGAAATCATAATTGGATTGCGTGAGTGATAGAATTATTAATTATAACTTGAAATGTCCTGCTGATAATTCTGATCTAATGCCGCGCTATCTAATTAAGACTATGGTTCATTTAATTACTGCTCCGTTATTGCAATGGTTGTTCAATTAAGTTACTATTCAATTATAACTACGATTGCTGTTGCTTCAATAACTGTGATTAATGTTCATGCTGATAGGTTGCTGATTCAATTACATTTATAGTTGTTGTGTCTTTCTAATGACTTAGTTTTGCTGTTCAGTTCCATTTAAGATTGTTGTTTAATTCTAGTATTTTAGCATTGCTATTCCTTTCCATTAATAAATCATTTTTGTTAGATGAAGCTTTGCTGTTCATTTCTGTTGATTCATTGCAAGAGTGCTTTTAAAGAGTTTTCCTAGTTTACTTTCAATAGTAGCTTTAGTTCAATTTCGATTTCCTTTTAATTGCTTTAAAGCAGGACTCTCAACTGTAGAGAACATTGGTTATTGCTTCCTCGTTCCCAGATTGATTGTCTTGTTTCGGTTTGATTTCAATTGCATCAATATCCAGAGGAATGAGTTATGGCTACTGTATCCTCGATTGATGGTTGTTTGAGTGAATGATTTAGTTTAGAACATTTCAATTTCTTGCTGTTCCAATTAGATTTTGTTTCCAGCTTTCATTTACTTTTGGATTTTAAGCACTATACTGCAAAACATTACTCTTGAGTAAATAGTCGCCTCAGACTGAGTACACTCTTGAAATAAAAAGTCGTCCCTGGGTTGACAATTAATGTGAAGGTAATTAGGAGTTAAAAAGACACCTTTTTATCGCTCCACAGCCACGTGGCGCCCAATGATTAGCCAAAATTACAATGAGTCAAACCATTAACAAATCACACCTTGCCAAATGTCAAGATGCCATTCAACCATATGGAATATTCCCAGAATATTCCTTGGAATATTATTTTTTAATTTTTCCAAATTAATAAAGTCAAACTTGGTCAACTCATTTTTTTGGAGTTTACTGGGCTTTTCAAACCTTCATAACTTTTGCATACGACCTCGATTTTGAGAATCGTTCATGGTACCAGAATCAGAGTGACAAGACCTTTCCGGACGTTTAGATTGCAACCACTTTTGAGCACTTTCATTTTTGAGCAATTTTCAAAACTTGGACATGATCTCCTGATCATCTGCCCTGATTTAGAGAGGCTCTTTTCCTTCCCTTTTCATCACCTTTTTTACCTCCTCTACCCTAGCTTCTTAATTTTCCATCCAAGAGGCGAGGGCCATCAGCTACATATCTCCCAACCTAGAGTTTGGGTCCCAGATTTTCATATCAGTTAGGACAAGATTATGCATGTAGAAATATGCCAATTTGTCCCTATATTTTATACTGGATTGACTACAGAAATCAAAAATTTTCCTATAATTTTGGAAATTCAATGACCCTTGTTGTGCTAAAGTCTTGATATAGAACTGTAGCCACTGCTCTTTTAGATAAATGGCATAAGAATTTGATGGATGTCTATGTTGTATTTCCTCCTTACACAAGTCTTCCATAGTGGAAATATGTTTGTCTTTATGCTACAATTGTCCATTCAATATCACATTCTTTGCTTATGCCTCTTGTATATGTTCTTTCAACACTACCTCCCTAAGTATAATATCAAATAAATCTCTCCTTATCTCAGTTAGTTTCTCTTCCATGATACCCACCTTTAACATTCCTAGCTTTGGAAATTTGCATCCATTGGTCGGTGTGCCCTCTCTCTTTTTCTAGCTCATAGAAGAGGGGAATCGAGAGATTTTGAGGGATCATTCTCCATCCTTCAATGAATATATAATAGGAGATTAAGTTTGATTGTTGGCCAGGGTTTTGAACTGCTATAATATCTTTTGGGATAGTTTTTTGAGAGGATGGTTCTTCTTTTGGTTCATCATCCTTGGTTTCTTGTTTCTCAACTTGGATATCCTTCCCCTCAACTTTTGCCTCTTTTTAATCACCTTGGGCATCATGCCCTTCTAATGGTGCCTCCCTATCTCACCATGCTTCTTTTCCTAGTCTTAAAATACATTGGGGTTTGCCTCTTTCTTTTTTATTTCATATAGGTGCTTAGAGTGGCTAAAGTAGCAGCCACTTCCTTTTCAGGGGTCCTTGGTGAAAGGCTGGTTTGGTGAGGGGAGATGTCAATGGTGTCTTGGGGTCTAGTATCTCCTCTTATTTTATATTTCTTTCTTCCTCGTTTTCTTCTTTCTCTTCTTTCTCTTCACTTTATTTATATGCTCCTACATCTTATGTGGTTTCTTCCTTTGTTTCCATTTCCTCTTCTTCCTCTCTTTCATTTGTCCTTTCATTCCTTTCTTCTCCTACTTTAATGCCCCTTTCTCCAAGGCTAGAGTCATGGGTCTCTCCAGGGGTGATGGTATACGTCCCGATCAAGGCTTCTCTACCTATGTCAATGAAAGTTGACCAAGGTACAGGGACGTTGAGTCTTTTTAAAGCATCTTACACTACGATTTTGATGAGACCATGATGAGCTAGGTGTTAATATTTCCTCTCCCTTACCCTCTAGCTCATATCACTTATTGAGTGGACGAGGAAATATGGGATATTTAGTCTCTGATCTAAAGGAAGGTCCCCTTTGAAACTAATTTGATGCAACAACATAAAGTGATATCCATAAACCACCCTTATTCTGCCCTCATGAGAGATACACTTCATGATATGGTAAGCTACCTCATCCCATGGGCAAGACAATACCCCATTCTTATCTACAATGTATTCCTCATTGGGAAATAAGAAACTCTTCTTAGAGGTAGTACTAGAGACTTTGTCCTCTCTATTCCATTTAATTCCTAGAGGTAAGTTGGTGACTTTGATGATGAGCTCAAGGGTTATGGCAATTGCTAGTCCTCTTGCCACTGTGGTGGCACTGTCATCTGCTTGAGAGTGAAATGACACTACAAAATATTGAGCCACCTCATCATCATACCCCTTGATGAGATCGAGCAACCTCAACCACTAATGGTTTTTGAATATTTATATGAAAATAGGATGTATCATAATTCTCTTGGTGTCTGTGGGCTCCCTTCTATTGAACCGCCCTCCCATCTTATGACTTTGTTTACAGAGTTGAATGTATGTGGCTTGTTTCCAAAGGAACTGTGATATGGGACCTAAAATATTTTAAATCTACACAAAATGTGGCTTCATTATCCCCTATTCCTTTAAACAACCCTTTGATTTAATGAATTATGGCTTGAATGTGGGAAAATTACCATGACAATTCTTGAAACTTGATGAGCGTGATGGCCAGTTATCTCTACAATTATGATGATTCTAAATTGAAGGATGGTGTTAGGGTGCTAATACACCGTTATGGTGGCTTGGATTTCACCTCTCAACCCTCTATGGCTTCCCTAGAAACTTCCTGTAGCAGTATCAATGTCCTGTAGCATGGCCTACATGCAAAACTTAACCTTGGATCAAAGCTCCTCGGTGTCTCATGCCTTTGTCCTCTGCTAATCGATCTCAAAATGAGCAATAGAATGAGGGTAAGTGATCCAAAGTATGTTTTTTCTTCTAAATCGAGTGAGCTTAGAGCATATTGGTGATGTGGATTTGGCACAAGGTTTCCATATTTTGACTGTTGGTCCCACTTGAGCCTATCATTCCCTTTTTTCTCGTAATTAGCTCAAACTTCTTGTTATCCTTCTTCTAACTAATGTGATAGCTCCATGTGGTATGCAACTCCACCAAATTTTCACTTTAAATATTCAAGGGTGGCCAAGTTAATTGGTCACTTTTCTTCCTATTAAACTCTTTTTTCTAGACATTTACTCATTTAGTAAAATGATTCATAGTGAGAGGGTGAGGGATCCATACCTGAGCCTACCTGATTGTTGACTCAGTTGCAAAATCCTTTGATGTAGGTAGCTGGAGCACTGTGATGCTCACAAGTGATTGGTTTTATTTTTTTTGTTATATATATATATATATATATATATATATATATATATATATATATATTCTGAGTGACGTGCTTATTGTGTTTTTGCTTGTTGTGTCTTCTATAGGCACCTCATGGAGACCCTAGGATGTTGTTGATGATGTACCTTCCCTTTTGGAGTCCTCTGGTGATCTTCGGGATCAGATCTTAATCATTCTTCTCATGTCTTTGGTGTGTTGGATGGTGGTTAAGGAATTTTGGTGCATGCACATATGTGCTACAGGAAGTGATCATCATCATGTAGAAGTATTCGTGTTACAGTTTTGGAGCTCAAACTATCCCGAGGAAGGAAGAAAAGAGTGTAGGGATTGTAGGGGTGGCATTAGGATGTGGATGGAATGGTGTAGTGGAGGAATACATGAGAGAGGAGGCCTTGTGTTTATATTTAACACAAACTACCTCATAGTGGCAAAATAGAGGGTTTGATGAGTGAATCTTCATACATGGGATGGAGTGATGGTTATGGATGGTAGAAATAGGTGTAAAAACAAATTTCCATGTATTTTTTAGGATTAAGGAGCCTTGGGTGATATTATTTAGCTTCGATTAACTTTCTTGTAGCATTAGAGTTAGCACTATAGGGAATCTTGTAGCAGTCTAGGACATCCTGTAGCACTGTGCGGAATAGGAGAAAATTGGCATTTTTTCTAACCTGGTGGTAGAAATGGATGAAGGAATGCATGTAGGGGTTGGACATGGAGTGTTTAGGTAGAGGAGAGAGAGAGATGGAAGGAATGTTGTTCCCTATGTCCATATTGTCCCTATTCATCAACCTGTAAAATGGAAGCATGTTAGTGCATAGGTGTTATCTCATTCTTTGGGTTTTTTCTCTTTTGTTTTTTATTTTTTTATTTGAAGACGGGTGGGTTGCATCAATAAATTTTTTCACCACACAAGCCTACCTTGGGTGCCTCAAATAGGGTTTCACCCAAGGATTTTGTATTTCTCTATTTTTTCTTTTTATTCTCTTTTTTTCTTTTTTTTTTTCTCTAGGATTTCCTCGTGGAGATTTTCAACCCAAGAGTTGGCCTTGGATTCCTCATAAAGTATTTCACCCATGCCTCTTTACTTTATTTTTATTTTTTCTAGGAAGGTGAGGGGCCAGAAATTATGAAGCTTCCAATTAAATTCACCTCTTTGTTTATTGTATTGATAAATTCAGCCTTAAACAGGGGCATCTTGTACATATTTAGCCTGTAAACATTGACATGAAGAGAGATCCCCTCCTCATCTATGGTCCTGATCTGAACATCCCCATTCTCATGAAATTTCTCCACTTGATAAGGTACTAGCCATCTGGTCATTAACTTTCCTTTGAATTCCTTGAATCTGGAATCATAGAGCAGAGCCCAATATCCTTCCTAAAATTTCTTCTCTTTGATGGGCTTGTCATGTTAAAATTTCCTTGGTAGCTAGATTACTTATGTGTGAAGGAGGGTATTTATTCTAAATTCATCCAAACCATTCAGTTGAAGAAACCTTTCTTGTTGTTCCTTTGTGATGTCCAATTGCAACTGAGCAACCATTTTAAGGGTGTTATACTCAAACTCAATGGAAAGAAAAGCTTTCTTCCCATAAACTATATCATATGGAGTAAACCCTGTAGTTGTCTTCCAGGTGGTATTGCCTATCTACCCAATATTTCTTGTTGCTGCTTACAACTTTGGTGAGGATTTTCTCCAATGCTCTATTTTTCACTCCCAGCTGCCCATTTTCTTCAAGATGATAGGAAGTGGAATTCTTGTGCTTTATTTTGTGTTGCCTCGTGAGGCTCTTAATGAGATGCGATGTGAATTGAGCCCCTTCATCATTTACTACCTCCCTAGGGCATAAAAAAATTGTAGAATACATTCTCTCTCAAAAAATCAACCACCTTTTCTTCTGTTGCTACCTTTACAACCCTTGTTTTAGCCCACTTGGTCAAGTACTCAATGCATATTATGATATACTTCTTCTTCTCGGATGGTGGATTAATGGGTCTAATGAATTCCATGCCCGACTTATCAAATGGTTGTAAAGCCACCTAAGGTTGTAAAGGAATTTCATCCCTCAATGTAGGTATCCCCATCCTTTGACACTGATCACATCTACTGGTGTATCTCTTGGCATCCTACTAGAGGGCAGGCCAATAATAGCCAGCTTGCAAGGCTTTGAAGTTTGTCCTCTTAGCAGTAAAATTACCCCCCATAGGTACCATCATGACATGTTGAGAGGATTTCAAATACCTCCTCTTCCCTCACACATCTTCTGAGAATTTTATTCGAACCCAATTTGAAGAGATTGCCACCAATTCAAGTAAAAGGGGTGCTTTTTCTTATAATTCTCCTCTTTTCTTTGGAGTAAACATATTAGCAACCAAGTAGTTGGCTATGTTAGCAAACCAAGGAGAGAGTGTTGAGATAGAAAATATTAGGTGTTCATCTAGAATATGATCATCCACCATCCCTTCCTCATCTGCAGATAAATTTAGTCTAGATAAGAAATGTGCAACATTTTCTTTTCATGGTTTATCAACAATTTTCAAATCAAACTGCTGCAAAAACAACAACCATCTAATGATTCTAGCATTAACATGAGGTTTATTCTTTAAGTACTTGATTTTTACATGGTCGGTATGTACAAAATTCTGATAACCAGTAATATAGTGCCCAAATTTATTAGGAAATGGACAATAGCTAAGAGCTATATTTTAGTGACAGTATAGTTAAGTTTAGCCTTGGATAGATTCTTGCTAATGAAATAAATGGCATGGGGTAAGTTATCTTCTAATTGTCCCAAGGCTTCCCCTATAGCTTTATCTTATGCATCTGCATGAATGTGAAAGGGAAAATCCCAATTGGGACCTCAAAGTATAGGGAAGTGGTTAGTTTTTCCTTGACGAGATCAAAATCCTCCTACCAAATAATAGACCAGAAAAACTCAAAATCCTTAGCCAAAAATCCAAATAATGATGAAGCTACTTCGCTGAAGTCCTTAATGAACCTCCTATAATAACCATCCAAATTAGAAAAGTTCATAAATATCCTTTATTTCGAGGAATAGGCACCATTTTTATGATGGTGATTTTGTTCAGGTCTACCTTTATTCCTGCTTGTGATATGGAGTGGCCTAAGACAAACCCTGACCTTTTCAAAAATTCACACTTTTAAGGACTCAAGGAGATATGAATTTCAATACACTTCCTCAACACGTTTCCTGGATTGAAGAGATCCTCCTGGAAATCATACCCATAACGTGTGAAATCGTCCATGTAGATCTCTACAGAATCATGGACTAGTTCAAAAAAATTATAAGGACTTATCTCTGGAAAGTACCAGGGGCATTGCATAGGCCAAAGTGTAGGACTCTATAAGAAATTTTTCCCTGAGGACATGTGAATGTGGGCTTTTCATGGTCCTCAAGGCTTATCCGAATCTGGATATAGCCATTGAATCCATCCAAGAAAGAGAAAAACATATTTCCTATAAGACCATCCAGGTCTTGATCGATGGATAGAAAAGGGAATTGGTCTTTATTAGTGGATTTGTTTATTTCTCAGTAGTCAACACAGATTCGCCACTTCCCATTTTTCTTTAGGACTAGAACAATAGGAGACACCCACTCGATGTCGGATATGGGGTAGATGAAACCTGAATCCAGTAACTTCTACAGTTTCTCCTTCACTATGTATTTTAAGGTTGGTTTCATCCTCCTTTGGGGCTAGAACATAGATTTTTATCCCTCTTTAATATAGATATGAGGTGTGCACAATGAGGGATAAACCCCTTTCATTTCCTTGTAGTCCCAAGAAAAAGCATCAAATTTTTCCCTCATGAGTTGGCATAGTTTCCCTTCTTCGAGGGCCAAGAGTGATGATTTAATATTAAGGGATTTAAATGGGCCAAATTCCACAACCTTGGTGGCTTCATAGGTTGATTCAACTGAGTGCAGCTCAATCCAAGTGTGGATTTCATATTCTCTCACTAGTTCATTGAGTGGAATGGTAGCGGGGGCTTGGCTTTGAAGGATATGGTCAATGAGATCATCCTCATCAGGTTTCCCCCCACTAATAATAGTATCTATGGTACAAATGGGGTAGGGTGCAATATTTTACACTTCATCTTCTTTTTCTTCATCCTCCAACCACAAGGGTAGTTCATGGTCAATGGAAGGTTGGGCAAGAGGATATAATACCGGCTATTTGGAAAAGGGACAATTCTTGATAGTCATTTTTCTAGCCCTACAACTGATATAAGCATCGACAATGGCTAACCAAGGTCTTCATAAAATGAGAGGATATCCATTAAACTTGGTTTTTGTTTGAAGGACCAGGAAATCTGTGGGGTACTCCTAGGAGTCAATCGAGACCATAACATCCTCAAGAACTCCTTCTGGAGATACTGTGGATATTTCTGCAAGTTGCAGAACTGTGGTGGTCTTTCTCAAGGCTCCTTGGAGGTTGATTTTAAGCATTTTTTCCCTAGTAATCACATTGACAGCCACCCGAAGATCAATCAAAGTGTGGGGGAGAATGACACCATCAATGTGTACATCTACTACTGGACTTCAAAGGTCTAGGTACTTCAGGAAGATCTCCCTTCCCAACATTAAGTCGGACATTTGTCCTACAACATTGATGGTGGGGGTTCCTTTCTTCCTTCTCCGAGGATTTTTTAAGCATTTTTCTTTGATAATCCTATTGTAAATAGGAACATCCTTAATGGCTCAGAGAAGGGGTATTTTCACACACAAATTCTTCATTTCTCCCAGAAGCTCAGTCTCTTCTGGGGTGTGCTGAATAGAGTGGATCAGGCACTTGGGGAAAGGAGGTTGATTGGTTTGAGGGTTTCTTTCTTCCTTTTCCTCCTAAACCTCCACAATTGGAGATGGAGGATGATTGTATGGGAGCAATTTTCCAGACCTTAGATTAATTTCATGTATCTGCACAACATAAGTTAGATAGGATGTTTACCCACTGTAAACCTATTGTGCCTACTATTTTTTCAAGTTTAGATTGGGTTGGGCAGGAATTTGACGCAACTTGTGTAGAGCAGAATGAGTGAGCTAAGGTTGAGGTTGGGGTGGAGGAAATAAAGCAGGTGGTTGGTTGTGATAGGGCCTCCACCCTTTTGATGGGTTGCTCCACTGAGGTAGTTGAGGAAGATATTATGGGAAGGTTTGATTTATAGGTTGAGGGTGATATGGAGGGGCATAAGGCCAAGTAGGAGGTGTAGGCCATGATGGAGGATTGGAAGTATACCAAGACTGCATAGGTGCATTCCATTTTTCATGGTAGTAGGAGTAAGGTGCACCTTGCATTCCCTGCCAATATGACCAAGGCCCTTGAGGCCTCCCCTAATTTATGAAATAGAGTTTATTTTGTCCTCCTTCCCCACCTTGATATATATATTTGATACCAGGTAAGGAGGGACATTTATCTGTGGCATGATTCTCTTCACAGACTATGAAAACCTCTATAACATTTAGTGGACATTCATTTCAAGGATGTTTTCTAGTACATCTGGGACAAAAAATAGCTCAAGCCCTCTCTACTTCCTCTTGCTTCCTTTTTATCTTCATTATGTCCATTTGCAAAGAAAAGGTGTTCAGCATCTCACTTTTGAAATCCTCCAACATGTTTCCAATCTCATGCTTGATAGAGGTGGAAGAGGAAGGGGTGTTGGTCATGCTTTAGCTATCTCTACCTTTCTTCCTATCAGCCCTAGAGTGATTTATAAATATATTCTTGATGTCCTCATAAGGTATTTGGTAGACATCTCCTTTGGAAAGCATACTAATGGTTTCTATCACCTCTTCCATGATCCCTCATAGATTTACCAATTTGAGTGATCCATGATCAAGGGTGCAGTTGTCTCTTTTATAGTTTAGTTAGAATCTTTCTTCATAATCCTCCAAGGATTCATCAGGTCCCCGAGTCATCCTAAATATCTCCTCTTTTGTCTCTTTAACCCCGCAATAGTATCTATATTTTTTGTTGAAGGACTCTTTCATATGTGCCCACATAGTGGTAATATTCCCAGGAAAACCCATGAACTAGCGCAAGGTTTCATCCTTGAGGGTATATGGGAACAATTTTATCTTTTGTTCATCTGAGGCATAGTCATAAGTCCTACAGACAAAAAAAAACTCAAACATGAAGGTGTCAAGATCCTTAGAAATAAGGCCATGGAAATGTGGAAGGTTTGAGGGACTAATGTTCTTCACTTTAGTTTCTCCATCAGTTTCTCTAATGGAAAATACTACCTGGTCCCTAGTTTCATCCATGGCTTGAATTGGTGAAGCATGTTCCTCAGGTGAAGCAAGTTCCTCTTCTTCCCCAGTAGGTTCTTCAAAGTTTTCAAGTGGCTCACCTATAGGGTGTTCTATCTCAGAGTCATTGAAGAAGAGTGAAGGGTGATTTTGTGTGGAGGTGGAGGTTTTTGGTAAGAATTTTCCTTGGTTGACCCTACTCCTACGAGGCATTAAATTCAAACTATTTTTCTTTCAATATTTTGGGATTTAATGTAAAACAGAAAGCAGAAAATAATGCTTAAGCAGAAACAAACATCTACTTAGACATATCACCGGAAACGATTCCAAAAAGTGGTGAGCCCTAGTATTTCACCAAGAGTGCTGCAACTCCCAGAGGCTACTCAACTTTACTTTATCAACATTGGGTTCGTACAAACTTGGAGGTGACAGTGCTATATGTAAACCAGATGATCTCTACTCATGCCATCTTCATCTTAATTCTACAATGAGGTGCTAATACTAGGGTTATTTCTAGGAAAGGAATTTTATCACACTTCTAAATGAAATCTAAGACTCGAAATAGATCATAACCATTTCTCTATCAACAAGGAAAGAAAATACTCTAGATCACATTGATTAATCTAACTATTGGCAAGAAAGAAAGATACAGACTTATGCTAAGGCAAGAAAAGTAAATTACACTAAGTGGAATTCATAGTCTAGATTATTGAATTGAATTGTAGAAAAGGAAACTAATCTAGAGAACACATGCAAAATCAATTACTAACTAAGTCCTATATAAATTATGCTTAACTATTGTGTTTAATGATGCATCTTGCAATGGGCTAATCACACTATAAAAAGGATTTGTTTTGCAGCAAAAGGAGGAACTTTGGTGGTCTAAGAGGGTCCCTAGAACAAGGATTCAGGGCTAAAGGTCTATTGGTGGCTTGGCTAGGATTAGGTGAGGTGGAAGAATGATTTTGGGCTGAAGGAGAGGATGTTTGGCACTATTACAGGAAGCTACTACAAGATTCCTGTAGTGCTACAAGATGTCCATAAAAGCGACAATAAATAGGTCGAGAGAAGTTTGAGGCCATAGATGATGAGAAGAAGGTTAGGAGAGGTGGGGGAAAGGTAGATCCTGGTGGATGAAGGATAACCAATCCCCTGGACAAGTTCAAAGCTCTTCAAAAAGAATGTCTTTCACCCACAAGGTTTCTCTCAGTGATGTAATGTTGACCTCAAAGACAAGGTTGTAGGTGACTTGGATGGAAGGCGGCTAATGAAGGGTGAAAACTCAAGATGATTGTGCTGAAGGGGTCCTTCTCTACTACTCTATCTAAACCTACAATCAAGACATTTGTTCATGCATTAATCATTGACAAACTTATCATAAATATGGTGGAAAAGATTAGTTGAATTTAGATAACTCTACCTATGCAATGGAATCATAAATCTACCTCTAAACCTAGAACATTTTCATGATAAGCAAAGTAAAACTATCTAACTTTCCCAAGGAAACATAAACTGAAAAGATATGTGGGCTGTGGTGGAAGACCTTCCACCTCAATCTCCAACAAAAGAGGTGAGAGAGGGAGGCTTAGCACACAGTTTTAAGGTTTTATATGCGGCCAAACATGTAATGAAAGAAATTAACTACTGAAACATAAAAGAAATACACATGTACATAAGACAGACTGGGACCAATGGATTGGGCCTTGACCCACAAGCTCAGCTCCCTGAAATCAACTCAGTGGAGAAGAAACCAAATGTTCATCTTATTTCATAACCATACTTTTACATGGATAATGAAAATCGGAAATGTCTAATACAAAATTACCTAGTACACGTTTTTTTGAGGTAGCAAAAAAAGCACCTGATTTTGAAAAGTGATGATACAGAATCACCATTTTTTTTGTTAGCATAGTTTTGGCACTTTAAATTTTCTTATGACTTTTATTTTTAAATTTCATGATTTTTATGTCCATTTTGAAAAGTGGTGATGTAAAATAACATGTTTTTTTTAGCATATTTTTGGAACTTTAAATTTTCCTTGATTTTTTTTTTTTTAATGTCATAATTTTCATATTGATTTTGAAAAGTGGTGACTTTTTATTTATCAAATATGAACTTTTGTTTTAAAATGCTAGTGATTTTCATGCTAATTTTGAAAAGTGTTGATGCAATATCAATCCTTCTTGTGTAGAGTGGTGATCTTCATCTTGGTAATAAAACATAAAAATAAAAAAATAAAAAACATGACAAAAAAACAAAATATAAAAAATCAAAAAACTAATAAATAAAAAAGGAAAAAAATTCAAAAAAACACATAATTTAAAGAAAATAAAACAACATAATTTTAAAAAAAAATGACAAAATTAAATAATTAAATTAAAAATTTTAATTTAAACCAAAAAAAAATTTTAAAAAAAAAATTGAATTTAAAAAAAAAGGTATATATATATATATATATATATATATATATATATATATATATATATATATATATATATATCTAAACAATAAAAAAAAATTATGAAATTTAAAATAAAAGTAAAAAAAAAAACAAATAAATTTAAAAAAATAAAAAATAAATCAATAATTTTATTTTTTTTAAATTAATTAAATTTAAAAAAATTGCCACCAATTGACCCCCTCCACCCCGGGGACCACACAGCTCAACCACCGAGCGCGGGGAGCCCAACGGCCAAGCCCCATAGCCCCCAAGAGTGAAGGATTTTTTTTTATATAATTATTTTTAATTTAATTTATATTTTTTAATTTATTTATTATATATATATATATATATATATATATATATATATATATATATATATATATATATATATATATATATATATATATATATATATATATATATATATATATATATATATATATATATATATATATATATATATATATATATATATATATATATATTAATATTCTTTTTATAATTAAAATAATAATAATAATTTCTCTTTTTATTAGAAATTTATTTTTCATATATTTATATATTTATATACTTTTTTAATTTATTTTTTATTTAGTTTTTCTTTTTTAATTTAAAAAAAATTAATTAATTAATTAATTTTTTTATTTTCTTTTTAAATTTAAATTTCTAAAATTAATTTATTCTTATTTTAATTATTTTAATTATTTTATTTATCATGTTTTTTAATTGTGCAGTTTTTTTAATTATTATTTCTATTTATAACTTTAAAAAGAAAAATACATTTTTTTTTGTTAATTTTTATTTTTTTTCTTTAGACTGTGTCTATGTTTTTTTTCCTTTTATTTATTTCTTTTTTTTTTAACAAGTGATATTTTATCTTTAATATCATGCGTAAAAATCATTGGAATTTTATTTTCATAAAGGTGATATTTTATCTTTAATGTCATCCTTGCATTTTTAAGTCTTTTCAGAGACACAATATTTTTTCTTTAATAACATGCCTAAAAATCGTTGTTAATTTTAAGACTTTTGATATTCTATCTTTAATGTCATGTTTATCGTTGAAATTTAAGGTTTTTCAAAGTCATAATATTTTATATTTAATGTCGTTATTAAAATTTGTTGACAATTTACCCCAAAAAGTAAAAGACGTTATTCCAACATCAACACTTTTCATTTTCCAAGTGATTTTTGCACACAAAAAATTGATGACATTATTCCAGCATCAACACTTTTCGTTTTTAGGGTTGAAATTATTCTAGCATAAACACTTTTCATTTTCAGGCTATTTTTTGCACACAAAATTGGCAACGTTATTCCAGCATCAACACTTTTCATTTTCAGGTTGTTTTTTGTACACAAAAAATTGGCTTTTACTTCGATTTTTAAAAAATGTTGAAAATTTACCCCCAAAAAAATGGTCATTCCATAATACAACTTTTTGTTTTCAGGTTGTTTTTTCATGGTTTTTTTATGTTTTCTTTGTTAGAAATATCGTTTTGAGGTAATAATTCTCATTTGATCAGTAACTTTGCTAAGAGTGCTCTAGCTACATACAATATTCAAATCCAATGAGCTCTTGTTTTGGCCTATTTATGCTAGAGGGTAGCTACCAATAGCTCCCTAAAAAGTAGGTCTTTGTTCCCTTGGAACTCGAGAGAAGTGGAGCTTGGCTCCCTTTGATCATTCACTTGCTTCCCTACCTCTAATTTCGAGTTGTTGGAGGAGAATCTTGAAGAGATATTGGTTGCCTTTAGGATTTAAAAAGGTGGTCAACCTCTACTCCTTGTTCTCTACTCTGAGCCCTAATTATGCAATCTTCTCAAAAATGGAATTATTCCCTTAATTTGCTATCATTTAAACCATATTAGGCCTTGAATCATGATAACCCTTAATACACCATTCTCACTAAGAAAAATATGAAAAAATAAAATTAAATGTGAGAGAGAAATAATAATTAAGCTAAAAAGGTGACAATTAACCCCTTAGAATATACCTAATGATGGTGCTCATCAAGGACCAAATGAAATATTGCGCAGATATGTCTTTGAGCATGAAAAGCAGAGTATTTTGGCAGAAGCTCATGGAAGAGTTGCATGAGGAAATTATGTAGGGAAGACCACTACACAGAAGTTTTTGTGAGTTGGGTTATGATGGCCCACAGTGCATAAGGATGCAAAGGAGTTTTGACGAGCATGTGATGCATGCCAGCAAACAGGAGAGACATCTAGAAGAGATGAAATTCCATTGAATCCACAGGTAACATTGTGGGCCTTTGATAAATAGGCTATTAACTTTGTTGGACCTATTAATCCACCAAGAAAGAAGACTGACACAAGGTATATAATCACCACAACATATTATTTGACGAGGTGGGCTGAAGCAAGGCTAGTAAAGTATTGCAGTGCAGATACTGCCGCAAAGTTCATATTTGAGTATATTTTGTCCAGACTTGGATGTCCCAAGATCTTGATGAGTGACAGGGGTTCACACTTTTTGCCTAAGACTATTGAGGCGTTGACTGAAGAAATTCAAGTGTACCTTCATAACAGTACACCATATGATCCTCATGAGAATGGGACAATTAGAGCTTTCAATAAGATTCTGGAGAATGCACTCACAAAATTGTATAATGAGAACAGAAATGACTGGGATCTAAGAATTCCAGCGGTGTTATGGGCATACTGGATAACATGCAAGAAATTGATAGGAAATACAAATTTTAGGTTGGTCTATGGACAAGAAAAAGTCATGCCTATGGAGTACATTATGCCAAGTTTAAGAATTTCAGCATTCATAGACATGGAAGACCATGATACAATGCAAGAAAGGATGGAGAAATTTCTTTCTCTTGAAGAAGATAGGTTTATAGAAGGCTTTCATCAGCAAGTGAAAAATTAAAGGGAGAAATCTTGGCATGATAGGCAAATCAAGCAGAATACATTCAAGGAAGGAACTCTAGTTTTGTTGTATGACAGCAAATTCACAAAGATCCCAGAAAAGTTCAAAACACATTGGTTGGGACCATATATCATCAGGCATGTCTATGAGAAAGGTTCAATTTATCTCATGAATTTAGATGGTCAATTGATGCCAGGACGAGTAAATGGAAGTAGATTGAAGATATACAGGGATGACTCTATCACTGAAAAATGAAAGGGGAAAGTCTTAGTGCTACATGCAGTTGAAAGTGGGCACTGGAGTATAAACTACTCTTCTGAAAGCGGCTTCGATGAAGGAAGAGTATTGTGTGATATTCAGGAGTATGGAGAAGTTTGGAAGAACTGCACCAAAGAAATATCACTGTGCGATATTCAAGAGTGTGACAAGGGATGAATTGTTGCAACACAAGGTAAGTTTCGTCGAGGTTTTCCAAAAATATGACCGATGGAAGGAAAAAATTGATCTGAAAGGGAAGTTTCCATTAAAAGGATCAAGGGAAACACATTTATTAAGCACAGTTGGCTGAATCTAGTGCCATATATGCCTTAAATGATACAAATTTAAAGATGATCATCAGGTCTAGAATTCCAATTCATTATAAAAGCAAGGCACCGCTCCAAATTTTAACAATTTGCTTCATGAGAATTCAAATTGAGAATTTTCACCTAAGTGAGAATAGAGTATTTGACTCTATCTCTGAGAAGATATTTGAGCATATTTCCAGGGATTTTTTCAAGAAATGACTTGCAGTAATTATGGAAGCTACAGCACCAAGCCTAATAGGCCCGAGGTCGCCGCGAAATCAAACTATCCCAGAAGCACAACCAGGAAAAATGCAGGTAAAGAGGCCAGTTGTGACCCTCGGTGTTAGGAAATCTACAAGAAATAAAATATCCAAGGAGCAGTGCACAAAGAAATTCCAGGACAAGAAGTAGAAGAAACCAATGGAGATTCAGGACAATGAGGAAGAAACTGAAATCCCCAAAGTGGAGATACCAGAAATTAAGGTAGAAGGTGCAGACATTAGGGGAATTTTGAGGTCTAAAATCGGCCTCCTAAGAAAAATGTAAAACCATAATAAAATTTATAAGAACCAATAGGATTCAAGATGATGATGTTAACCATGGGATATGATTCACCGTTTTTGGAGTAAAAAAGTTAAAAGAATAAAAAATAATAAAATAATAAACTAATTTTTTGACTCGTATTTTAAACTTATCTCCTTAATTTTTTACTAAAATTCTGAGCGGGAGTACTTGTTGGATGAAAAATTTAATTTTTCATCCAAGGAGTACCCATGTTCCATACTTTCGATGGACCCTCCTACATGAAAAATGAGAAATACATGAAAAAACGTGATTGAAATCACGTTTTTCATGTATTTCTCATTTTTCGTGTAGGAGGGTCCATCGAAAGTATTCAACATGGGTACTCCTTGGATGAAAAATTAAATTCAGCATCCAACAATTATTTCCACTCAAAATTTGAGTAAAAACTTAGGGATATAAGTTGAAAATTTAGTTTTATTATTTTATTCTTTTTTATTATTTCTTCCATCTAAAATTTAATGATGTAATCTAATATTATTTTATTATTTCCACTATTATTTTATAATTTCCTTAGGATGCCCATTTTAGACCTTAAAATTACCCTAATGAGAATTCTCTGTACTACCACCATATGTACCACCAAGAAATTCAAATGCTAAGTTGGTAAAATATCTTGATAATGTGAACTTCGTGTCTTCATGTTGTTGCCACCCGAACAAGTCGTGTTTGAAGGTGAACCATTGGTGAAAGTTTCGTAGTTGAATATGGAGGACTATGGCTTCAATGATAGAAGAAAGTATCCCAAATTTTAACCAAGCAGGTACCTACACCAAGTGTATTACCTACAGGCTAAAGTCACCAGGTTGGAGCCACACCAGTGAGCAGAAGGATTTTACTGGGCAGGGTTGTTGAATATTTGAAACACTCCACACTTCAATCAAAGTGTCATCAACACAATATTTGTTCAAAACATTTTGGCTTTAGTGCAGATACCTTTGGCGAGGAGAGAGGATCCCAATAGATGACATGTTGATCAAAAGAATTAGCACACTTCCATACTAGGGAAAGAACCCCGCCGAGGAGTCCATGGGAAAAATTCAGGATAAGTAAGCCTTTGATGAAATGAAGAAGAACTATGAGTTGGTCAAGATGTCAAGGGGATATGATAACAATTATATCAATAAACAAGAGGTGTGTTTCATCGTGCACATTATTCTAGGAAACATCATGTGAAAATGCAGGGCAAATGAAGTCCCAGCAGTGGTGGTTTCTTTGGCTGCACAGTGCAGCAAGGGGGTCCAGTTTAAATGGGTCAGCTACTTGTGCAAGGAATTTTTGGAGGACTGTCGAGAATCATAGGAGGATGGGAAGATGTTCCACAACACGTGGTTGTTTTTAATTATTGCATTATTGTCATGGAAGGAACCAGGAGAGTCACAGTTTTCCAGAGTTGACTTTAATGTGTGTGAATTTACGAGGTATGCCTCGCTGTGGTTTTCCAAGGATATGATACACGCAATGGAAAACAAGACTTTTTTGGTACTAATGGAGATGGATTTTCACACTTTGGTGAATCAACATCCAAGGTTGTCACCCACTTTGTTTGAAGAGTTCCGGAATATTGCAGAGTTTAAGGCCGATTTCCATAGAGCTTACATCAAGGTACGAAAGGATATGACTGGGACATGGCATCCTTTGCCATACTTGGTCACAAATATTGACCTTTTGGAAGTCCTCAAGACATGGTTGACAGACTATATCAATACACACGTTGCAAAGAGAAGGAAATATATAGCGCAAGAAACAGAGAAATACGGGGAAGGAACAGAAGGCACAGAGCCAGATCAGGGTGGTCAGGACGCTCCTAATGATAAAAATCCATTCACTTCCACATTTATCATAAATAATAGGGTACCTACAGCATCTATGCCAGGCATGTGTCGATCCAAGCGTGCGGAGCCCATGATCCTCGCTGAAGGGGATATTGATGAAATTGGGACAAGGTACAGCAAATTACTGAAGAAATGTGGAACATAATCAAGGATCAATACAATGATTTATTGACAGAATTACAAGATGACATGAAGGAACTCAAGGTGTTGTACTAAACAACAAGACCACAGGAGCAACCCACTAGCCAAACAGCATAGAGAAGTCAATTAGCACAGCCAAAGCACCACTTAGAAATCCAATTTGGTTTGAAAATTTTGTAATTACCCAGAGGAGTGCTATAGTTTGAAGTAGTCGAAGACAAGGAATGTGCCAAAGGATGGGAAAGCATCAGTATGGACACTATTGTGCTTCCCACTCCAACATTGCACGAATTTCAATAAGGGGTCATAGAAGAATTTAAAGGGCACGAACAGCATATGTTGCAATCCAACATACAAGTGCAGCAGGAAAAAACTACCATAATGGAGCAGCTTGATTGGTTGTTGGATTAAAGGGATGTGGTGCATCAAAACTAGATGTAGTTTGAAGAAGACATCAGTAAGACTTGAAGTGAAGTTCCATACATTCAGGTCTGCATAGAGGATCCACTCGTAGAAAAGGTTTCAAAGCTTGTTCTATCAATCAAGGAATCAAGGGAAAACACTAAGAGGAGTAAATTTGAATATCAGGTCCATATTATTCAGCTGCAAATGAGGTTGTATCCAATCACACCCCAGGAGGTACGAGAGTAGAGAGAAGTGGATCTCAAAATCGCACTAGAAGGTATCCCCACCGCAGTTAACGAATGTGGTACAATTTTAGATGATACCATGGATATTTGGACCTTCGTGCAGGAGGATCTGAACATTCATAAAATTGAAGACGAGGTACAAGAAAATCAGAAGTAGTTGGAATAGATCTGGGAAACTGTGAGGACCTTAGCACCTGCGCAGCCGCATTCTCAGATCACAGAATATGCAAAACCATATCGAGGATCTTTGAAGGAAATACTAGCTAATAACATAAAGTACTTAGCCATGGTATGACGAGGCCATTAATCTCTCATAGATAATAGATGGAAATCTTAAGGAGATGCAACAGTGGTAGAAAGACATCCTACAAAAGACATTCAGTCTGACCATAGAGAAGTTGCTCGAGGAAGTACGTCGTGAAGAAACTCAAATTGCAAATATATTTCAACCCTGCAACAAGGCTTATGACAGCATAGCAAAAAATATTCAGGGTGTACTAGTTGAGTGACTCGAGATGAGTCACATGTGAGTGTGAGGACTTATGTGTGGTACCAGGAAGATAAATCCACAGTGCAGTGTTTAGGGGCTTCAGGGTGGGTCAAAGCCCCTCATTTTATAATGGGTATTGGGTTCTTTTTTCCACCCATGTTATGTGGACCATGGTTTTGTATTGATTTAAAGCTATATAAAGCAATGTCAGGCTTTGTAGAATTAAGGTAGAATGTAATAGTTGATGAGAAAAAGCACTTGAGATATTTGTTTTAGTCTGTTTTGGGTCTTAGGAAGGCTTCGTAGCTATGTGCGCGGAGGCCTTGAAAAATTTGCAACTTTGTGTGCATACCACCTACAGGTGTGTGCACCGATCAGAGAATTGAATGTATTGAAGAGGCTTATCATAATAAATAAGAAGAGTTTTTAAGGATTCTCTATGTTTATATGTGTATTTTCTTATTATATACATTGTGAAGTTTTTTATATGATTTATGTTGTGTTTAAATAATAAAGGTGCACTGCGCATAAGTATTAATCGATGAATGAAGTATATATTGTTAAGGTAGATATATGCATCCGCATGGTTTAGAATAAGCATAAGAAATAATTTTAGTAGTAGATCCACTCTCCATTGTCCCCTTGGATGCACAAACCTAGTTGTGACATCCCCCAATATTGCCTCGAGTGAGACTGCGATCTGCGCAGCAGGCAGTTTCCAAAAGGGTCGGTAATAAAGGGTTTTATTAGTGTGCATCTACCTCCGAACCTGGGTCAATCCCAATCGAGTCAACACTTTGTTGGCTCCCTGTGATTTGTAAGATTGGAAAGAAAAAACACTGCAGCGGCCACATCAGAACCACTTTGGAATCCTAGGACCTAGCCTTCCTGGATTCAGAGAGGGATCTCTCTATTTATGTGTTTTCAACTTATATATCTTTATAATCTTGTTTATGATATTAAGCTAGTTATGAAGTTATAAGGAATTGTTTGTTTTGGTTGAACTAATTGATAGATTGACAGATCTTTGATGTGACTAATTGAAGGGATGTTTCAGCTGAATGGATAGACTATGAGAAAACATTAATCCATTGGGAAATGGAGTCATAAAAGGATTTATTTTTTTATCAACTCTGCAATGGTTTTCATAGGGAAAGCTAACTATATCAATTGGATCCCTTAGATTAGATTGTGATATGAAACAATAATAATTTGTGAAGTCAACAAAGCTATAGTCAGTTAAGAATCTTCTAACCCTAAGACAAGAAAAGCCTTTTAGGTAACTGTTTGAGGCAAACCAAAGGACAAGGCATACCATAGACTTCTTTGGCCATAATTTAATAATAAAACCTTTAAGACAACAATCT
The DNA here is from genome assembly GCA_034641835.2 of Pinus albicaulis. NCBI lineage: Eukaryota > Viridiplantae > Streptophyta > Pinopsida > Pinales > Pinaceae > Pinus > Pinus albicaulis. The sequence goes on from CM076581.1 coordinate 1,393,611,665, forward strand.
AGCAGTCCTAAGACTACTTTCAGACAAAATAAACATTTAAGATAATAGTGAGAGCAGCTAAAGAGCAAGCTAAACCTATCTTCTTTAACTCAACACTCAAAATACCTTCAAAGCAACATTTTCAGGCAGACTAGAGGATATGGCATACCATAGACTTCCCTGGTTTAGACTCTACTAAGTATACTTCAAAGAAAGGCCTTAAAAACAACATTTCAAGCTACACCAAAGGACAAGGCCCACCACAAACTTCTTTGGCTTGACTCTATTAAATCATTTCTGAGACAACAAGCTAGATGGAACTAGAGAGAAATTAAGAATTCTCCAATCAGACCTTGCAGAAGAAAAAATTAAGATAAAGAATGTAGACAGAAATAGGGTGCCAAGACAGCATATCCTATTCTAAAACTTCTATTCTTTTATCAGAGAAATATGGATAGAATGGAAAACATAAGAAAAACAATGACAAATGAGGAAAACTTCACCATTAACATAGCTCAAGAATCGTGTGAGCATGCTTGTATTACTGATGATCAAAACAGTCACATTGCTCCATGTAAAATAGCTCTCTGCAACTCAGAGCTTTCTCTGATCCAACCTAGAAATCCTCAACTAGCTTAGCAGCAGAAATCAGTCAAATAACCACCAACTAACCAACAACAAAAATGAAACTCATATGCAGTATTTATTTGCGAAATGAGAAGGTGGTGCTAAGCAAGGGTTTAGATGTCATTTATTACAGAGTTAATGATTTTTGACCTTTGAGACCATGCAAGGCCCAAGGCAAAAATATTTGAAGGTGTTTCTCTGAAATAATAACTCCTTACTTAACTCTTGAGTTAATTTCTATGAAATGTTTGACTTTAAGGCTTTTTGCAATAACTTTACAATAACTGCTGGTTGATTAAAAATATCTCTGAATGTGTGTAACAAATTTTTAATTTTTTATTGAAAGAAAACATGTTGTAGGTGGCATAATATCCTTTGAAGAAGTAATTGTTGTAGGTTTAGTTATTCGAATGTGTTTCTAGGCTTAATGTGCCTCTGTTTTATCATTAGAACTCTGTTTTAGGCCTTTAAACTCTGATTTATCCTTTCTCTGTTTGTTTTACTGTTGTTTTCTTTGATTCTGCTTTTACCTCTATTTTTAGGACTTTGATCCTTCTCATTAACTTCTAATCCTTTTGATTAACCTTTTGATATTATGTCTTAACCTTTTAATCCCTCAATCTCTGTCGTCTGTCTTCACTTTCTCTAATCTCCACTTTGTTGGCTAATCCTCATGATTTTTCCTTGATCAGTGATTAGCCTCTTTAGCCTTTAACCTTCATTTCTTTATCAGAGTCCTTTGACTTCTTTTCCTCTCACTGTGCCTTTGTTTTTTATGTTTTCTGCGCAGAGATGCATTTCTTCGTTGATGGATGGTTTTAATAACCATCAATAACCATGTTTTATTGATGATTTAAGCTTGAAATAGGGCCTCCATTCCCTTTAAATTTAAATCAAACTTCTGCATCATCACCCAGACATTTAATTGGATGTTCTTGGACCATTGGAATGCATTTCATGCATTTCCTCCATTAAACCAGCACACAAAACAACTAATTTAGTTTTTAAAACCTGTAGGGAGGGTTATACTACGTTTTACAGGGGTTTTCGGGCTGTCGGAGGGCGGAGAAAGGTGTTCTAGGCTTAGTTTCGTAGGCAGAACCCGTAGGAAATTTTAACAGAGGATGGAAGTATTTATATTTTGGCGCAGAAGGAAAAGAGGTTTCCAAAAACCGAGAGGTAGTTTTCGCACAGACGAGGAGGCGGTAATGGTTTTGGGAGGAGCATGTGATTCCACTTGGCACATGCTACGTGGCGGAGGAAAACCACCCATTTCACGCGGCCGTATATTGTTTAACCCCTACGCAATTAGATTTGTGATATGTGATCAAGGTTGTCAAATCTCGAAGGCAGAGATTGACGGTGGTCGCAAGTTTCAAGAGCGGCGGGAAAGTGAGAGGTGGAGTCCGGGGACAAGTGGCTAAGTATGAGTGGGAGCAGGTTTTGATGAAAAGTGGGGCCAGTGGTTTTCATAAATCAAGCGAATGCACTCATTTATAAAGTGAAAATAAAGGGTCTATGAGGGGTTTCAAATAATGTGCGGGGGGGCTTAAGAGGGGGCTATGTGAGAGGCGGGTTTGTGGTCATATGAGCGCGACGGAGTGAGGGTTTAAGGTGAGGGGGCTTAAAATATTAAAGGGTCAGGTTAAAAACCAAAATTCGGGTTTATATATAAAAAGCAGAGTTTTATTTATAAAGGTGGGTCCCGACAGTTTTAATATATTAATTAAAACAATGAAAAAGAGGGTCTTTTAGATTGTTTTGATAAAATAAAGAAAAAGGATGAAGGAAAGTGGTTTTGAAGGGTTTTTAGAGAAAAAAGTGGGTTTTCAGAGGGGAAATTGAGTGAATTAGAGTGTGGGTAGGGAGGGAGAGTGAAAATGGGAAAAATAAGCCCAAATTGAGTCTTTTTAAGAGCAACAAGGTAATTCTTTGAAAGGGAAGAGATGAAAAACAGTGAAAAAAGGTTACTTGAGGATAATGAAGGCAATGAGATTTCTAAAGATAGCTTATAGGAAAATAATGCTATCTTTAGCTACTTGAAGAAGATAAATAGTCATCTAGTGAACTCTGTAGAATACAAGAGGATCAAAGTGGCTCCAGTTGGGGAGGGCAGCTCCTTCAGGAGATGTCAAGAATATCATAGATCAAATCTTTGGAATAAGCAGACCTATCCCTTGATTTTCACTTTGACAGGCCTCTTTTTCTTCAATTTGCTAACTTGTTTTTTTTCCTCTGAAGCTGTGATCTTCAAAAATCTGAAAAACATGATTGCTTCAACTCAACTTCTACCTACCCATCATACTTTCCTAACATTTTTTCTTCAATGGGTGCATTTATATTAGCCAACCCTTGAAATTATTTTCTTTTGAAAATAGGAAACTATCTATTTCTACACTTATATCTTTCAAAATCTCAGATTAAACTGATGATCTTTTTTATTCTCTACCTAGTCTACTTATCTTTCAAGTTTGAACAATTTGACAGATTTTTCATTCTCTATTCTAAAAACAGGAAATTGAAAGCATGATCAAATCAAGATTAGACAGTTTGATTTTTCATAGGCTGTGGAATTTTGTACAAGCTGTACACATATTTTGTTTTGTAGATATTTAAAACTAAAAAATTTCAGGGTTGTAATTTGAAATTTGTTATGCATCCCTCTCTTTCTCTCTTGGTTCAAATTTGAGCATTGGAACCAATATATTTTCCTAATCTAATCTACTGATAAGCCAAGTTTACATATTTTGGAAAATATTCATTCACTAACCTATCAACAGAAATTTAAAATCTTCTCAATCATGATTAGGCTGTATGACTGAACAAAACTTCCTTTTCCAAGTAGTGGCATTTGGACTTGCACACTTTCAGAAATTTTATTTTTTGGTATGGGGCTTTACCTTTTCTTTTCATCTGCCCTCTTTTCTTATTTTTCTTTTTTGTGTTTTTGTTTCTGATATTTTTATTTAAACAGTGTTATACACTATGAATAAAGCTTCAAACTGAGATTTTTTAACAAAAATAATTCTTGAGCATCCTGCCACTGACAGGACATCCAAATAGTTTTGTTCCATCCATCTCTTGCAGAAAAAACACATTGTTACCTCTTGCAGAATGGATGATGTATGGGCCTTTCCATAGATTTTCAAATTTTCCATGCTTGCCCTTGTCTTCTCTCCTTGAGTCCCATTTGAGCACTTTGTCACCAATGTTGAAATCATTTGTTTTTGTTCTCTTATCAAACAACTTCTTAATATTTTCCTGCACTTGTTGTGTTCTGTTATATACTTCCTCTTTGGTTTGTTGTAAATGTACAGTCTGATTTATCCTTCTTATCATGTCATATTCTTCAGAATGCACTTCTTGGATCAGCTTTATGACTAGCACTCCTAAACTTGTTGGAAAAATTGCATCTAATCCATACACTATCTGATAGGGAGACATTCTAATTGATTTTTTACTTGTCAATCTGTCTGCCCACAGTGCATATACTAGTTTTTTGTGCCGTGACTTTTTATTCTCTTCGAGCAACTTTTTGATGATGTTTACCAAACTTTTGTTTGAGGATTCTGCCAACCCATTACTTTTAGGGTAATAAGTTGTAGAATGACCCAATGTAATCTGATATTTGTGGCAAAAATACACCATTTTCATGGATCTAAGGCAGCAACATTGTTAGTGATAATATTTCTAGGACAGCCAAATCTAGACAAAATATGGTTTTTAAGGAATTTAATGATGACTAAGTCCGTGGATATTCTACAAGGGGTGGCCTCTATCCATTTTTTAAAGTAGTCAGTTGCAGTGAGGATCCATTTGTGTTGGGAAGATGAAGTGGGATGGACTTCCCCAATAAATTATAGGCCCCACCATTGAAAAGGAGCTTCAACGGAGATAAGATGCAAAGGTAAGGGCAGCAGATTTCTTTTGCCTTCAAATATTTAGCACTTATGGTAGGAAACAACTATTTTATTGATGTCTTGAAAGAGTGTGGGAAAATAGTAACCAGCTCTAAGGATTTTGTTGACAGTAGTTTTCCAATATAGGTGGCCTCCACATTCTCCTTCATGAAACTCATGCTTGATCTTATCTACATCATTCGCAGGCAAACATTTAAGCAATATACCACTAGCATTTTTCCAATATAACATCTTATTTAAAACGAAGTAGTTTAAAACCTTTAACTTTAACAATCTTTCCTTTTTCTTAGACAAACCAGGAGGAACATTAAGATTAAGAAGCACATATAAAATATCAGCATACCAAGATGAATTCAGAAATGAATCTTCAATAATTTGAGTTTCCAACTCCTCCTATTCATCTAATACATCAATCATGTTCATGCATAGTGCTTGGAAGTTTGTTTCAGCCATGATTTTAGCTAATCTTTGTCCTTTGATGAGTTTAGTGGGCTTGATTTCCAGATCATATTCTAATATAACAGCAATCCACTTTCCTCTTTTGCCATCATGATCTTGTGTTAATATGTCTCTTACCATTGAATGAGGCACGAATGCAATGATGTGTGAGTGTACAATATAAACTCTGAAATATTTTAATGCCTTGATCAAAATCATGTGTGAGTGTAAAAAACTTTTTTTTTCCATTATGTTGTATTTCAGAGGTGCATCTCTTAATGCCTTGCTGAAAAATGCAATGGGTTGCTCTTGTCCTTTTATGTTTTTTCTGTAGTAGGACAGCTGCAACTGTATGTTCTGATGCAAAGGAGAAGATGAAGAAATATTTGGTAAAATCAGGGCTAATTAGAACTGGTGTTTGGGTAAGTGCCTATTTTACCAGTTCAAAGGATTTCTTTGATTCTACGATCCATTTAACTCCTAATTCTCTTTTCAGCATGTTTGTAATGTTTCTTAGGAGTTCAACAAGGTTTGGTATGAACCTTCTTAAGAAATTTATCTTTCCAATGAAAGATTGAAGCTCTTTGATATTTCTAGGATGATTGATTTGCAATATTCCTTCAATCCTCTTTGGGTCTATCTTGACCCCTTCTTCAGATATGATATGGCCTAAAAGTTTTCCTTCTTGGAGGCCAAACAAAGCTTTCTTGGGATTCAGAGACAAACCATACTTTCTACATTTCTCAAAGAATTTTTTTAAGTGAACTAGGTGTTCTTCATATGTTTTAGAATAGACTGTGATGTCATCAAGGCAAATCACAATGAAGTAACCTATTTCTTCTGAGAAAGCAATATCCATGGCTCTTTGGAAGGTGGCACAAGCATTCATTAACCCAAAAGGAATTTTCACATACATGAAAGTACCCAAGGTGTAGTGAAAGTTCTCTTGTGTTGATCATCTGGGTGTACCAGCACCTAATTGTATCCTAAAAAGCTATCTAGCAAAGAAATTGTTTTAGAACCCACTACTGTTTGTAAGATGTGATCCATTTTTGGTAAAGCATAGTTTTCCTTTAAGGAGGCTTTGTTTAAATTTCTAAAGTCTATGCACATCCTAATTTCTCCTATTTTTTTCCTTACTGATGCAATATTTGAAACCCGTTCTGAGTATCTCAAAGGGACTATGATCCCAACATCATAAATTTTCTTAATTTCTTTCTCAACCAGGGGTAGTTGTACAGGGTTTTTTCTGCACAATTTCTATTTAAAGGGCTTCTGGTTTTCTTTGAGGGGTATCTTGTGCTAAATTATCTCTGTATCATAGGACTTTAAATATTCATAACTCCAAGCAAAAACATCAGTAAATTCCCTAAAAATCTCAATATATTTATGTTTTATATGAGCTGGCGGTGTTTTAGACACTTTGATCAATTTGGGCTTTTGTTCACTGCCTATATTACACTCGTCTATTTCAATTTCAGTTGGTTCCATTTTTGGCTTTCTGGCAACATCATTAAAGTCAAATAATTCTTCTAGAGGCACCAGTCCTTTTGGAAAGTTATCTGTATTAGACTGCAGCACTTCAAAGTCTTCTTTGTTGGGAAAAATACTGAGAGGGGGGGGGGTGAATCAGTATTTAGTGTTGACTGAAAACTTTTTAACTTTTTCTTTCTTTTAAACCCATACGCTACTTTAATGAAAACAACTCGCATATACACGCGGATATCCTTAAGTAAACTCGGGTATGCTCAGAGATCTAAATATGAATTTAATTCTTAACTTAGATCATTGCATCATTCATTCATCAGATGTTTAGTAAGCAGTAAACGGGTGCAGTAAGAACAGAATAAATCACCAGACATAAGCAACACACATGAACACCAGGATTTAAGGTGGAAACCCAATTCGGGAGAAAACCACCGCTGCCATCATCTCAGTCTTCAATATTTATTATATAAAGAAAACTTCTTAAAATCATGTACTAGCGCAGACTCATACCAGCACGCAGGCACCCACCTGCAGAAAGCTACAACCTTCTCTCGTTTACCAGCCTCTCCTGGAAGGGAGCTACAACCCCCTGCTCTCGTTTACCAGCCTTTCCTGGAAGGGAGCTACTACTCCTTGCTCTCATTCTGCTTCTGCACGGATGGGCTGCATGAAGGCTTCGACCCTCAGCACCACTGCAGACCACGTTTCATCAATTTTCAAACTGGATCAAACAACTTCAACACAACCCTTCACTTATCAACAAATATACTTCGCCCAATGCTTCAAACAGAACAGTGAAACCACTGTAACCAGAATATCAGAGATAACCCAGACTTCAGAATAGATATGCACAAACACATTCAACCTTGAGCAATCATTAGTTCAGATACCATACGCGCTTTTATTTAATAATACCCGCGTATATACATGCTTTTCATGAAACGAACCCGTGTATACATCTGTGATTTTTTCAAAAAGAAACCTAACTGCCCATACGCGCTTTTATTGAATCAGATCTGCGTATACACGTGCTTTTCATGAAACGAACCTGCGTATAGATCTAAAAAAGATAAACTTTGCAGAACAGATCAGATCTATAAACTTACCCAGATTTCTTCAATTTCTTCATCAGATTTGTGCCAGGTCTTCATCACTTCTTTTCAGATCATCCTAGAGATTCATCATTTCCAGATCTAGATATCTTGAACCTTCATCATATTCATAGGTGCATCATAGATTCATATCTATCAATTAAGAACAGAGTTCAACCATGCAGATATACTTCAGAGTGAAGTATTCATTAATGCCCAGACACTTGCACAACTCTTGCATTATGATTTTCTTCTCCTTAAATAGATTTGGCCTTTATCAATACCATGAGTCAAAACCACTCAACCACTGATGGTATTCCTGGATGGGATCAAATAGATAATAAAGCGCTCAATACTTTGGGCCAATACCATGGTAATGCCCCCTAGTTTTATAAAAATAGAGCGAAAATTGGCATACGCGACTTGGCACGTTCATTTCCACGTACATACGCAACTTTCCCTTAATAAAACCGTGTATGCCTTGTGACATACCTTGTTCAAAATTATTCTGGCACTTTCTGAATTCCTTTCTTCTGCTACTTATGAATGGATCTGTAGATACATCATATTTACATCATCTCCATCAAGAACAACTTCATCAAGCAGGTTCCATCAAATTCAATAGGTTTCCATCAAGTTTATCAAGTAAGTTGCCATCAAGGACAACACTCTGGATCATATTGCCAACAATCTCCCCCTTTGGACTTGATGGAAACCATGATGGTGTTTGATCATCGCAACAGATAGATACATTGATTATAATAATTATGCAAGCACCATGATATTCTCCCCCTTTGACATCAAGGGAAAAGGGCAGATCAAAACCAAAACAAGGTTTTTCTTCTCATGTAGAAAGAAGAGCTATGTAGATCTGATGTGCACTGAAGTTACCATGCTCCCCCTAAGTTCATGCTGAATCTTCAAAAATATTTTTCTATGAAGTACATGACTCTACAACCAAGGACTCATACTTACATCAAAGATCCAACCAAGTGGATTTACATATATGACTCATGTACCCAACCTAGTGGGTTTACACAATTTGACTCAACTACCCAACCAAGTGGGTTTACAAATTTGATCGATCCCTTTACATGACTTAATATTACAATTTACATCATAGGTCATAGCCTTTTCATCAAATTACACATATGAATTTTTATAACCAATATCAAAAAGACCTCAAGAGAGATCATAATTCAGAATCATCATAATGCCAACAATGCATTACATTCAGCAAGGCTAATGCTCCCCCTGAAACTGTGCATCCAATGCAGCCTTTCCATATGACCAAAACTCCTCCTTAGTTTGTGCAACCTGAACACTTTCAACAGCCAATCATCAAGGCATCTTTACCTAATATCAGAGAATGAAACAGAAATATAAGAGCTGAAACATCATCAGAGATACCAAACAGTACTACAGTTGTGCTAAAGAATGCTGACCCCAAGTAAAATTTGTCAGCAATTAACCATACGCGGTTTTCTTTGTATAAACTCGCATATATACGCGACTGTATTTCAGGAAACCCATGTATCCAATTTAATCTTCTGAATTGAAGCAGTTCTGATTTTCTGCATGGCAGAGACTACTCCCAGCTTCTATCTGAGATATTCGAATGCTTCCCTGGGCAGAGGTTTGGTCATTATATCAGCAACTTGTTCTTTGGAAGGAACATACTCTAACTTCACCTTTTGTTCAAGTACTTGTTCACGTAAGAAGTGATACTTGATGGGAATGTGCTTGGTCTTGGAATGCATAACAGGATTCTTTGAAATATTGATGGCACTTGTATTGTCACACATAATAGAGATAGGAGGTGAACATTTGATTTGAAAGTCTTGTAAGGTTTGCATCATCCAAAGAAGTTGAGTGCAACATGATGCGGCAGCCACATATTCTGCTTCTGTTGTAGATAAGGCAATAGATTTTTTTTTCTTGCTGAACCAAGATACTAACCGGGGCCCCATATAGAATGCACCACCACTAGTGCTTTTCCGATCATCAATATTTCTAGCCCAATCTACATCAGTGTAAGCATGAAGAGTGAGATCAGCATTCTTTGGATACCATAGTCCAAAGTCTTGAGTTCTTTGAAGATATTTGAATATTCTTTGGACAGCCTGAAGATGAGACTCTTTTGGATTAGCTTGGAATCGTCCAACAATCCCAACTGCATGCATAATATCTGGTCTAGTCCCAGTGAGATAAAGTAGGCTTCCTATCATAGATCTGTAGTCTGGTTGATTCACCGTGGGAGAATCATCATGAGAACTGAGATTACATCCGGTTATCATTGGTGTACTTACAGGTTTGCATTCTTCCATGCCATACTTCTTCATAATTTGCTTAAGGTATTTTGCTTGTGATAAGAATATGCCATCTGTAGTTTTATGCACTTGCAAGCCAAGAAAGAATGTTAGTTCCCCAAGTAAATACATTTCAAATTCTTGTTGCGTAGCAGAAGCAAATTTCTGACTCATAGATTCTTCATTACTTCCAAAAATGATATCATCAACATATACAACCACAATCAATAGTTTATCATTTTCAGTTTTTGTGTATAAATTGCTATCAGCAAACCCCTTTGAAAATCCTTGTTGATGAAGATATTTGTCAAGATGATAATACCATGCCCTTGGAGCTTGTTTGAGACCATATAGAGCCTTTTTAAGTGTACAAACAAGTTTTTCATCATTTCCCAAAATTAATCCTTCTGGTTGTTCTATATAAACTTCTTCTTCTAGATCACCATTGAGAAACGCAGATTTAACATCCATTTGATAAACTTTGATTTTTGGAAGCTTGAAAAAGCAAGAAACATTCTTATGGCTTCAAGTCTAGCTACAGGAGCAAAAGTTTCTTCAAAGTCTATACCTTCTTGTTGAGCATACCCCTTGCAGACAAGTCTAGCTTTATTTCTTATAACCTCCCCATTCTCATTTAACTTTTTTTTGAATATCCATTTAGTTCCAATGACATTTTTGTCAAGAGGTCTTGGTACTAATTCCCAAGTGTGATTCTTTTCAATTTGATCAAGCTCTTCATTCATGGCTTGAATCCAACATTCATCTTTGCTAGCTTGATTGACATTGTGTGGCTCAATAGTGGATAGAAATGCAAGATAGCTAGAATATCCCACAAGAGTCCTTCTTGTTTGTACACCTGATCTCTTATCTCCCAAAATTTGAGATTCTGGATTATTCTTTTGAACATATCTGGATGGAGCTTTTTCAGATAAATCATCTTCAGGTTCTTCATTGCGTTCACTGTCTATATCATTGCTATTTGATGTAGAAGGATATATGTCACCATCGTCTTCATTTGTTGTTTGTTTTTCTTCTTTTGGGGCTGTGGGAGACTCATCAATAACAACATCAATACATTCAACAATCCTTCGAAGTATTTTATTGTAACATTTATATGCTCTACTCCTAGAGGAGTAACCAAGAAGTATTCCTTCATCTGCTTTGGGTTCAAACTTGCCAAGTTTTTCATCATTATTTTTGATAAAACATATGCTTCCAAAAACTCTAAAATGCTTCACAGTGGGAGGATTACCATACCAGAGTTCATATGGAGTTTTGTCACTATTTATACGAACATGTGCCTTGTTAAGAATATTTACCGCTGTATGAGTGTAGGTTTTAACCCTGAACAGAAATATCTACACACGATTCTTATAACAGAAAATAAACAATAGCAAGAGCATAAAACATAAAACAGATAAACACAGAGATTTTCCCCTGGATCCCAAATCGGGATGACCAGCTTGATTTTTCATTATGTTCCTTTTAGTGTTACAACACATATATATACATGCCGAAGCATACATAAACCCCAATCCATTAACCACTGGATTAGAGCCTGCTTAGTCAGTTCCATGGCGGATCTACAAAAATACCCGAGGGCTGAAAACCATCGAACCCCAAAACCATATATGTGCAAAAACCATGCACAAAACCATGAGCGGATCTTTATTAGTGGGTGCTAGAAACCAATATAAGTGGAGGCTGCAGTGTGATGAGGCTGCGCCACCTCGTGACCCCCCAGCTACGCCCCCCAGCTACGCCCGACGCAACATACAGCGTGTGGGGCTAATCGTGGAAAGAATATAACACATACCCAACATTCTCCCACTTGTTGTTTTCTTTCCACGGGGGGCCATAAGAGAGCTTAGTCATTTGCCCAATTCTTCAACACCCATTGTTTCTCTACACCAAGAGAACTTCTGAGTGCTCACAGACTTCGTCAATGCATCTGCAACATTCTTCAAAGTGTCCACCTTTACCGGCAACACCCTTTTAGCCTCAACCATATCTCTAACAAAGTGATATTGAACATCAATGTGCTTTGTCTTTGAATGATAAGCAGGGTTCTTAGCCAAGAAAATTGCACTTTGGCTATCACAGTCTATCCTTATAACTTGCTGTACCAACCCCATACTTGAACACAATCTCTGCAACCAAACTGCTTCCTTGCTTGCATGAGTGGCTGCTATGTATTCTGCCTCTGTAGTTGAAAGAGCCACTACAGACTGTCTTTTACTCATCCAACTGACTGCGCCTCCAAATAGGCTAAACACATGCCCACTTGTAGATCTTCTTTGGTCCAGATCTCCAGCCCAGTCTGCATCAACAAAACCACGAATGTCCAACATTCTTTCCAATCCTGGTCTTCCCTGGTAGCACAAGCCATAATCACTAGTGCCACGTAAATATCTGAAAACCCTCTTCACTGTTGTCCAATGCTCCTTCCCTGGGTTTGACATAAACCTGCTCAATACTCCCATTGCATGTGCAATGTCTGGTCTAGTACAGACCATTGCATACATCAAGCTACCCACTGCACTTGCATATGGAACACGAGACATATACTCCTCTTCTTCTTGTGTCTTGGGACACTGTTCAGCAAACATCTTTACACCTACAGGAATAGGAACCTTCACTGGTTTACTATCCTGCATATTGAACCTCTGCAATATAGTCTCAACATACTTCCTCTGGTTTAACCAGAGCTTCCTCTTTGCCCGATCTCTCTTAATTTCCATGCCCAAAATATAGTTTTCAGCACCAAGATCCTTCATGTCGAATTTGGAGAACAGTTGGGTCTTCAAATCTTGGATAATTTCTTTGTCATTTCCAATCAACAACATATCATCCACATACAAGACCAAATAAATAACACGGTCACCAATTGATTTGAAATAAACACAGTGATCCTCCTTGCTTATGGTGAAGCCAAGTCCCCGTATATAGGTATCAAATTTCTGATACCACATCCTTGGTGACTGTTTTAACCCATACAGAGACTTCTTCAACCTGCATACCAGTTCTTTCTTACCCTTCACCATAAAGCCTTCGGGTTGCTTCATGTAGATCTCTTCTTCTAGATCCCCGTGAAGAAATGTTGTCTTCACATCCATCTGTTCTATCTCAAAATCAAATGCAGCAGCAACAGATAAAAGTAATCTAATAGAAGTAACTTTGGCAACAGGGGAAAAAATATCACCAAAATCAATTCCCGGCACCTGGGAATAACCTTTCGCTACCAACCGAGCTTTGTATTTCTCCACCTTGCCTTCTACATTCATCTTCTTCTTAAACACCCATTTGCTCCCAATGGGCTTCCTTCCAACTGGCAACTCCACCAGATCCCATGCATCGTTTTTGTGCAAGGATTCCATTTCATCAACCATGGCCTCCTTCCAGAGTTTTCCATCCTCTGAATCTACTGCCTCCCTGACAGTTCTGGGTTCATCATCAGTTATAGTTAAGGCAAAACCTGAACAAAAGGCAGATGGACTATACCTTTCTGGTTGCCTTCTTTCTCGAACTGATCTTCTCAAAGCTGGAGTTTGTGGCTCTTCATCTTCTGAGTCTTCTTCTATTGTAGAGTCGGATTCATCCTCCTTTAACTCAAACTCTATCTTCTCAGGTTCCTTTGGTAGGACTTCATGTTTAACAACATCTTTCACTTCTCTAAACACCACATCTCGGCTGTACACAACCTTCCTTGTTTCTGGGTTCCAAAGCTTGTAACCCTTTAAACCATCCTTGTACCCAATAAAGATGCACCTTTCAGATTTATTATCCAACTTGGTCCTTTTCTCCTTTGGAACATGTACATATGCATCACATCCAAATGCCCTTAGATGTGAAAGAGAGGGTTTCTTACCAGTCCATACCTCATGTGGAGTCTTATCCTCCAACGCTGATGAAGGTGATCTGTTAACTAAGTAACATGCAGTCTCCACTGCCTCTGCCCAGAATTCTTGTCCTAACCCGGTACCACTGGGCATGCTTCTTGCCTTTTCCATCAGTGTTCTGTTCATTCTTTCTGCAACTCCGTTTTGCTGAGGTGTGTATGGAGTAGTCTTTTGTCGTGCTATACCACACTTCTTACAGAACTCTTCAAATTCCTTCTTGCAGAACTCCCCACCATTATCTGTCCTCAACGCCTTTATCTTCTTCTCTATCTGATTTTCCACCAGAGCCTTAAATTCTTTAAATTTGTCAAAGACTTCAGATTTCTTCCTCAAGAAATATATCCATGTGTTCCTTGAGAAGTCATCTATGAATGAAACATAGTACACAGATTTTCCTAGTGATGGAACTGATACAGGTCCAAACACATCACTGTGCACAAGTTCTAATATCTTGTTTTCCCTCTTAGCACCAGAAGGAAAACTCACCCGATTCTGCTTCCCATATACACAATGTTCACAGAAATAAAAAATCAGAGAACAATTAGACATACCTTCTACCATACCATTTCTATGCAGTATCCGAAGGCCTTCTCTCCAATATGTCCAAGCCTTTGATGCCATAGCATGGTCTTTTCTCCAAAACATAGTACAAGCTCGAGTCCACTTTCGGGAACCACAAAGCGTTACACCCATCAATACGATTGCTGCTAGCATCTGAGTTTCCGTTAGACTCCCACCTTATCTTAGTGCTCCCAGACCATCTGCAGGCATCACCACAAAGAACCTTCTTTTACACATCATCCATCTTGCTTACAGAAATCAGATTTCTGGCCAATGTAGGAATATGCAGAACACCAGGAAGTGTTCTAATCCTTCCACCTTGCAGCTTCAGCTTGACCTTTCCACGTCCGACGATTCCGGCCTTCCTATCATCCCCTAGGAAGACATCACCACCATCATATTTCTCATACTCGCAGAACCACTCCCTATGGGGAGTGAAGTGAAAGGATGCACCTGTGTCAATCAACCATGACTCATGATCTACATGTGTATTTGAAGAAGAAGCCAAATACACATCCCCACCTTCATCCGAGGTGGTTTTTGCCTCTGCAGAAGGAGCATCATCAGATCCCTTTCCTTTCTCGGGAGCTTTAGATCTGCAGTCCTTTTTGTAGTGCCCTTCCTTTCCGCATTTCCAGCACACCTTTACAAACTTTCCAGGAGATTTAGATCTCCCTCTAGATTTGGATCTCCCACTCGAAAACTTATTCTTGTTTCTGTTATGGGACCTTCCTCGTACAGATAAGGCATCTCCATTCTGACCCTCCATATTTCTCAGTCTCATTTCCTCCGACAGCAAGGCTGAGACAATGTCATCAAAATTCAAGGTAGTTGTATTGCTACCTATTGCAATAACCAGACTGTCCCACGAGTCTGGTAGAGAGCACAAAAAACTGATGCACTTATCTTCATCTGAGATTTTAATATCAACAGATGACAGCTGACTTACCATAGTATTGAAGGCGTTCAGATGCTCTGTCACCGAGTCTCCATCCTTCATCCTCAGGTTATACAGCTTTTTCCGCAGGAACAACTTATTCACAAGAGACTTAGATTGGTACAAAGTCCCAAGTTTTTCCCACAAATTCTTCGCCGTAGCTTCCCCAGATACATTCAACAATACTGAATCTGACACACACAACCGTATTGTGCTCTTGGCCTTCCGATCCAGTTTCTTCTAGTCTTCATCTGACATTGTCGTTGGTTTAGTACCTGGATCTACCGCGATCCACTGATCTTTATCCACCAGCAGATCCTCCATCTTGAGCTTCCACAACTCAAAACTCCGACCATTAAATTTCTCGATCTCTATCTTTCCGCCGCTCGCCATATTCTTTCACCGCAAGAATCGATCCCGCAGATCTCCCACTGCACAGGGTCTACCACAGGCCCGAGCAAAAAACCCTCAACAACAAAGGCGTCCCCTTGAAGCCGAAACAGCTCTGAAACCAAATGTAGATTTTAACCCTGAACAGAAATATCTACACACGATTCTTATAACAGAAAATAAACAATAGCAAGAGCATAAAACATAAAACAGATAAACACAGAGATTTTCCCCTGGATCCCAAATCGGGACGACCAGCTTGATTTTCATTATGTTCCTTTTAGTGTTACAACACATATATATACATGCCGAAGCATACATAAACCCCAATCCATTAACCCTGGATTAGAACATAACCGTAGTTCCCTTGACCGGATCTACAAAAATAACAGGGGCCGAAAACCATCCAACCCCAAAACCATGTGCAAAACCATGCACAAAACCATGGGTGGATCCGCCTATGAGTGGGTCTGCACAAAAACCAATTTTGGCCGGGGCGCTGCCCCGGACCCCAACGGTGGGGACTGCTTCGCCCCTCGTGACCCCCCAGCTACGCCCGACGCAACATACAGCGTGTGGGGCTAATCGTGGAAAGAATATAACACATGCCCAACAATGAGCTGCTTCTCCCCAAAATGTGTCAGGTGTTCTGGAATCATCAAACATAGCTCTAACCATTTTTTGAACTGTTCTATTCATTATTTCTGCTACACCATTTTGTTGTGGAGTGCCGGCTACAGTAAACTGTCTTTTTATGCCATGTTGCTCACAAAATTCAAGGAATTCATCTGAAGTATATTCTCCTCCTCGATCATATCTAAGACACTTGATTTTTAGATCTAATTCATTTTCAACCAGAGCTTTGAAATTCTGAAATTTCTCAAATGCTTCATCTTTGTGTTTAAGCAACCCAATCCAACACATTCTAAAGAAATCATCAATAAAAAAGATATAGTATTGTTCACCACGTGGTTAATTTTTCCTCATAGGTCCAAATATGTCAGTATGAATAAGTTCAAGAGGCTTACTTGATGATCCTTCCTTGGCATTAAACAGTACTCTGGTTTGCTGACCAAATTGGCAAGATTTGCATATGATATTTTCGGGTGGAGTAATGTTGGGAAGATCACGGACAGCTTTAAGTCTGCTTGATTTGTTGATCTGAGAGAAGCTCGGATGCCCCAACCTTCTATGCCATAGCCAGTTTTCTGAAGATTTACTCAAGTAACATTGTTCTTTGCAGTTCTTCAATACATACAGGTTGCTTGGAGTCCTTTTTCCTTTTATAATTGTTTTACCTGTATCAAGATCACGTACCACACATTCTTTTGAACTAAAGACAACTTCAGTTCCTTGATCACACATTTGATTTACACTTAACAGGTTATGTCTTAATCCATCCACATACATGACATCATTTTCCTTCACCTTCTCTTTTAGAAACACAGACCATTTTCCCTTAATCACAGCTAGAGTATCATTTCCAAATGTAACTTTCTTTTCCTTTTCTAGAGAATTATATGCAAGAAGTTTGTGTTTGTCACCTGTTATGTGTCTTGAGCATCCACTATCAATGTACCATTGATTTTATTCACCTTCTGCAAATAACGCTATGCCACAGTTTTCAACCTGCAATTCTTTCTTTTTCCATACTTTGGAGCTTGAAGGAACATGCTCTTTTGGCTGAATTTTGCTCCTGCATTCAGATTCTTCATGGCCAAAGTTATTGCAATAAGCACATTCAACTACATTTAGAAGAGGAGAAAAGTTGTTATAAGTATTCTTCTTTGTTTCAATATCAATCCTTTTCTTTCTAGCTTCCCTTGTCATGATGGTTGTATATGCAACACATTGAACAACTTTATGACCAAAATTGTGACATGAGAAACATTGTCCATTGAAGAAGAAATTTCTGCGATCATGAAATCTTCTACTTGAATTTACCTGTTGATTGTTGTTTCTTTGAAAGATATTCCTGTTGGTGCTCTTTGAATTGAGATGATCATGCTTTACCTGTAATGATTCTTTATTCCCTTGCTGAGTGGCAGAATGTTGTAAACCAGTTGTAACTGCTTTTAGATAATTTGGTGTTGAAACCTGAGAAGATTCTCCGGTATATCCAAGACCTGTCTTTATAAGAGGAGAACATTGTACCTTGATAATCTCATCTAGAGTTTCAGATCCTTTAGCAAATCTAAGATTCAGAGTTTTTACTTTCTCACAATCTTTTCTTAGACTTACCACTTCGCATTCTAATTTCTCAATGTGTTTCTTTGCTTCTTCAACTTGCTTTTCTAGAGTCTCTATGGTTATTTTCCTTTCTTCTAAGAGTATTTTAATTTCTTCTAAGTGTATTTTGAGTTGATTGTTTTCTTCAAGAAAATCATTGTCCTCTAGAGCATCCTCAAAAGTATCCTTTTCTTCTCTAGATTCAAATGTCATGAGAAGTCTAAGATCTTGTTCACATTCTTCCTCACTATCAGATAACCCATCATTGTCTTCATGAGTATAGTAACTTTTTCTAGTGTTAAATCGATTCTTATTCCTTCTTGCTACTTCCTTCCCTTTTGCAGGTGTTTCCTTTTGAGGACACTTAGCAGCATAATTACCAACTCTTCCACACTCAAAACGTTTGAAAGGAAGCTTACCTCTGAACCGTCCTGTGCCAAGTTGGAGTTTCTTTACAAAATTTTCCTCGTCTTCTTCTGAGATATATCCTGATCCTTCTGCTTCTTGTACTTCTTTCCCTTTTATAGACGCTCTGAAGACAGCCTCTTTAACTTCAGATGGTCCTCCTCTTCTCATTTCATATGCGGTTAGTATGCCATGAAGTTGTACCACAGTAAGATTTTGAAGATCCTGTTTTTCTTCAAGAGCAGAAACTTTTGACTCAAATTTTTCTGTTAGCGATCTTAAAATTTTCTCAACCAAAGTAGATTCGGTTATTGGTTCTCCCAGATTTCTCATACGATTTACAACATCATAAACACGTAGAAATAAACTGGCAATATTCTCATCATTATGCATTCTTGAATTTTCATATTCAATTCTGAGAGTTTGAAGTTTTTGAATTTTTACCTTTGCATCACCTTCATAACTTAGAATGATTTTATCCCATATCTCCTTTGCTGTATTCAGCTACATAACTTTGACAAATTCAGAATCATATAGACTTCCTATTAGAGCATTGACTGCTTTTTCATTTGTTTCATAATGCTTCTTTTCAGTCGGATCTGTTGGTACTACAGCTGGATATTGATATCCTCGTTCAACAATGGCCCATACATCTGCTCCCATAGAATGAAGATAGGATCTCATCCTTATTTTCCAAAAGATTAAATTGCTTCCATTAAAGAGCGGAGGCTTGATAGATGTTGTTCCATCTTGATTGCTCATCTTGCTTGATCTTCCTTCTAGCGGCTAATATTTTTCAGAAGGACCTGCTCTGATACCAATTGTTGGGAAAAATACTGAGAGGGGGGGTGAATCAGTATTTCGTGCTGACTGAAAAATTTTTAACTTTTTCTTGCTTTTAAACCCATACGCTACTTTAATGAACACAACTCGCGTATACACGCGGATATCCTTAAGTAAACTCGTGTATGCTCAGAGATCTAAATATGCATTTAATTCTTAACTTAGATCATTGCATCATTCATTCATCAGATGTTTAGTAAGCAGTAAATAGGTGCAGTAAGAATAGAATAAATCACCAGACATAAGAAACACACATCAACACCAGGATTTAAGGTGGAAACCCAATTCGGGAGAAAACCATCGCTGTCGTCGTCTCAGTCTTCAATATTTCTTATATAAAGAAAAATTCTTACAATCATGTACTGGCGCAGACTCATACCAGCACGCAGGCACCCACCTGCAGAAAGCTACAACCTTCTCTCGCTTACCAGCCTCTCCTGGAAGGGAGATACAACCCCCTGCTCTCGTTTACCAGCCTTTCCTGGAAGGGAGCTACTACTCCCTGCTCTCGTTTACCAACTACCACTGGAAGGGAGCTACTACCCCCTTACTGAAGGCTTCAACCCTCAGCACTACTGCTGACCACGTTTCATCAATTTTCAAACTGGATCAAACAGCTTCAACACAACCCTTCACTTATCCACAAATATACTTCGCCCAATGCTTCAAACAGAACAGTGAAACCACTGTAACCAGAATATCAGAGATAACCCAGACTTCAGAATAGATATGCACAAACACATTCAACCTTGAGAAATCATTAGTTCAGATACCATACGCTCTTTTATTTAATAATACCCGCGTATATACATGCTTTTCGTGAAACGAACCCGTGTATACATCTGTGCTTTTTTCAAAAAGAAACCTAACTGCCCATACGCGCTTTTATTGAATCAGATCCGCGTATACACGTGCTTTTCATGAAACGAACCTGCGTATAGATCTAAAAAAGATAAACTTTGCAGAATAGATCAGATCTATGAAATTACCTAGATTTCTTCAATTTCTTTATCAGATTTGTGCCAGGTCTTCATCACTTCTTTTCAGATCATCCTAGAGATTCATCATTTCCAGATCTAGAGATCTTGAACCTTCATCATATTCATAGGTGCATCATAGATTCAGATCTATCAATTAAGAACAGAGTTCAACCATGCAGATATACTTCAGAGTGAAGTATTCATTAATGCCCAGACACTTGCACACCTCTTGCACTATGATTTTCTTCTCCTTAAATAGATTTGGCCTTTATCAATGCCATGAGTCAAAACCACTCAACCACTGATGGTATTCCTGGACGGGATCAAATAGATAATCAAGCGCTCAATACTTTGGGCCAATACCATGGTAATTCCCCCTAGTTTTATAAAAATAGAGTGCAAATTGGCATACGCGACTTGGCACGTTCATTTCCTCGTACATACGCAACTTTCCCTTAATAAAACCGCGTATGCCTTGTGACATACCTTGTTCAACATTATTCTGGCACTTTCTGAATTCCTTTCTTCTGCTACTTCTGAACGGATATGCAGATACATCAGATTTACATCATCTCCATCAAGAAAAACTTCATCAAGCAGGTTCCATCAAATTCAATAGGTTTCCATCAAGTTTATCAAGTAGTTTTCCATCAAGGACAATACTCTGCATCATATTGCCAACATTATTTTTCCAAAATAGTGCATAGCTCTGTTTTATGTATGTTTTCTATTGTTAACAGAATTATATCAGTAGTGTCAGGAGGTTCTTCTTTGTAAGATTGTTCCTCAGTAGGGAAATATTCTTTATAGTCTAAGTCTGAATTTGGCACTTCAAACTCATTTCTAGACTACAGGAAATCTTCTATCTGTTTATCTCCTTAAGAAACTTTCCAGTACTTTATATTGTCAGGGATTGCTGGTCTATATTTGACTTGGACTGTGTATTTTTTTCTTTGATAAGGTTTTTGGCATGTGCTGGCAGCAAATGCTAATCCATTGGCAAGGATGTTTTGGTTTCTAGGGACAAAGTTAAGATTATATTCTCAGAATGTTTTCAATAGGTCCATAGCATTATTTATATAGGCTTTTAATCTAGGATTCTTAGCTGTGTATTATCCATTTATTTGCCTAATGACTAAATTTGAATCTGCATGGACAGTTATCCTTTTGGCTCCTAATTTCTTCAGTAATTGTAGTCCTAAGAGGAGTGCCTCATATTCAGCTATGTTATTTGTGCATTGATATTTTAGCTTGTATGAGTCACCTTCTGCATGATTGTTCTCTGTGTTATGCACCCATATGCCTACTCCTGAACCAATTTTGCTACAAGAACCATCAAAACTCATACTCCATAGAGGTCCAATTTCAGATTTTTCATTAGAGTCATTGTTGTCCTCATTGTTTTGTTTATAGTGGCTTCCACTGTGTTGTTCACCATGTTGTTCTTTAGGGTATGCACTATGTTTATCATTGTTTTTTTTATCATGCTATCCACTATGTCGGATGTCTTTTATTTGTTCTTCATGGTCAGCCTTATGTTGATGGTTTCTTTTTTTCTCATGGTCTTCATAATATTTTTTGTAATGTTCTGTTTGAACAACCTGTTCTAACTGTTCCTCCTCCTTTTCCTCTTTTCTACTTATGTTTACTGATTTTCTGTCACTTGTTCATTAAGGTTTTCACTATTATAAAGAATGAATGAATCAAGTTCTGTGTGAATAGAATAAAGAGGGGAGTTATCTGGTTTTTCTTGACTGCTAATCATGTATTTCACGTGTGTTTCCCTATATAGTCTTCTTGGCTGACTAAAGACAGGGATGGTTGCATAAGTCATGTCCTTGTGTAGGGTACCTTGGAGTTTAGCACCCCATGATCTTGAAAGGAGCATGCCATATTTTGGGGGTATATCAGCCACTACAATGTCCATTACTAGGCTCTTGTATGGTATTTGTGCAAGGTTGACACATAAATCTTTGATTAGGCCTAGACATTTAACTCTACTAGAATCAGAAGAGTATAAATCTTTGTATGGTCTAGTTATCTCAAGACCTAGTCTTTCCATCGCTACTTTTGGCATAGTGTTGTGTGAAGCACAAGAGTCTAACATGGCATTGTGGAAAATTTTATCATGGATGTTTAAACTGACATAAAATGGAGGAACACCCCTCTCTTGAAATTTCCCTTCTAATTCTGGTCCAAACAGAAGCTCAAGTTTGTCATCATTTAAATTAAGAGAATCAACATTTTCTCTTATGTTTAAATCTCTCAAAAGTTGGGATTTATATATATCTTGAGTGACTAGTTCAGTAAGAGGGATAGAGATTTTGATCTTGGCAATTTCATTCTCTACTCTTAAAGGTGTCTGAGTTTTGGAAATGTTTAAATCATCCTTTTCAGCCACTTTTTTCATAGCAAATTCAGCTTGTTGGTTTTTATTACGAACAACAATTAAAATAGTTTTATTAGGAGCACTAGCTAAGTTTCTAGTGCTACTTTGGTCACCACTATGTTTGGGATTAGGGCGGTTGTTTTTTTTTTTTTTATCATAACTTTCAGCCACTATGTTATTGTTTTTTGTTGTCTTTTTAGAAATGTTTTCAGGATTATTCCTAGCAAAAATTTTAGAGGTTTTTCTTTTGGGAGTGCCTTGATTTTTCTTTCTTCTGAGGTCATATTGTCTGTGCACTTCCATTATATCATTTTCAAAGCTTTGTTTGTAGTCTTCAGATTCTAGGCTCTCTTCTTCATAAGGTGTAAATATGCCATTTTCTTCCTAAGTGAGGAAAAAAAATCCTGATTGTTTACTCCCATTAAATTTATGTTGACTTTCCTATGTTTCTTCAATCACTCCCTCATCTTCATCAACATATTTTTCTTGAAAATGAGGCCTGATTTGTTGATCGGGACCTCTTTGTCTAATTTGAGGGGGACTTCTAAATTTTTTGTTTTGGTTCTGATTTTGATTTATGTTTTGCAGAGTTGTTTGGTTTTCTCTAGAATAAGCTCTCTCATTCATTTTTATCCTCTCCATCATCTTTTCCATTGTCCTAACTAGGCTGTCAATTTTAGCATCAAATGCGGAGGATCCAGCTTCTTCTTTGTATGTAACCTTTTTCTCTATTCTCAATCTAGCCCTTCTGGTATTTAGGTTAGCTTCTACACTTATTGCTCCTCTCTGCATGTATTTTAAGGTGAGAGGATCTCTTTCTCTTAATTGATAACACATGTCTGGATCAAATCCTTCCATAAATTTCACTAAGGCTAGGCCTTGTGGGGGTTTTCTGTGGGGAGGGAGTGCATTGTATACACTATTGAACCTAGTGTAGTATTCTTGGACACTCTCTCCAGCATTTCCTTTAAGGTCATTATATTCTGATAGGATTTGAAGAGTATTTTTCTTGACATCCCATTTGTTTAAGAATAGTTGATGAAAATCAGGGAGGTCATTTATACTATTAGGGGTTAAGCCTTTAAAACATTTTCTTGCTTCTCCCCCTAGGCTTTAAGCAAACATTCTGAGTTTAACAGTTTCATCATCTATTTCTTATCTGTAAAAGTAGTCATTCATTTTGTCCTCATTTTGGTTAGCAGTAGAACCACTAGCATCATATAAAGGAATCTTGTACTAATAATCTTGTGGTAAAACAACTAAAGCTAAAGGGAGGACTGAGGGAGCATACCATATTGCCATGATCTGAGGTTGTGGAAACAATGGAGGGTTAACAAGTGGAGGGTTTACAATAGGAGGTATAGGGTTAAATGGAAGAAGGTGAATAGTAGGGGATGAAGTTAGTACAATAGAATTCTGTTGTAAGGTGGATAGGTCTAAAATTATCTAGGTTATCCAACTTTGGGATCTAGTCCTAGACAACCTTTGTTCTAAGGGTGAGTCAGAGGGGATACTCTGCAAGTCTTTGAGGTTTTCAGGTAGGGAACTTTCTTTGTGGATTGGTCTGCTAACAGGTGAATCTTCAGATCTAGGAGACTTCCTAAGAATGCTTTCAGTATTGTAAACTATAGCAGGAGGATTTGGGTCAGGATATGATCTAGTATGAATTCTTCTAGAAGCCAAAACTATGGACCCAATCAAATTAGAAAGGTTAACAAGTATAACAGTCCTAAGACACAAACCAAACTATGAAAGAAATACTTAATCCACAAGGTATTCTTGACTGGTTATTATTGATGTTTTGATGATAAGATAAGTTTCCCATTGGATTCTATGGAGAAATAGTGGAGTTAGCAGGCCTACTGAAAACTAGTGGATTCACTAGGTGGAGAATTTTTATTGTTTTATGGATGATTGTTGTCCACCATCAACAATAAGGAACCATTCTTGGCTAACACTTGATTCATCTAAGTTAAAAATGAGGTTTTCTCATTTTTGAGGCTATGTTTTGTAGTTTATTACTCATTAGTCCCCAGTATGGTCGCCACTATGTTGACTCCCTGTGATTTTCAAGATTGGAAAGAACAAACACTGCAAGGGCCACATCAAAACCACTTTGGAATCCTGGGACCTAGCCTTCTTGGTTTCAGAAGGGGATCTCTCTATTTATGTGTTTTCAACTGATATATCTTTATACTCTTGTTTATGATATTAGGCTAGTTATGAAGTTATAAGGAATTGTTTGCTTTGGTTGAATTAATAGATGGATTGATAGATCTGTGGTGTGACTAATTGAAGGGATGTTTTAGCTGAATGGATAGACTATGAGAAAACATTAATCCATTGGGTAATGGATTCATAAAAGGATTTAATTTTTCATCAACTCTGCAAGGGTTTTCATAGCGCAAGCTAACTATATCAAGTGGATCTCTTAGATTAGATTGTGATATGAAACAATAATAAGTTGTGAAGTCAGCAAAGCTATAGTCAGTTAAGAATCTTCTAGCCCTACTTAGACAAGAAAAGACGTTTAGGTGACTGTTTGAGGCAAACCAAAGGATAGGGCATATCATAGACTTCTTTGGCTATACTTTAATAAGAAATCCTTTAAGACAACTGTAATATTCCCAATTAGCCCAAGCTAATGGGAATATACAATTTTGTCTCAATATTTTGTTTCATGAATAAAAATGTAAAGGAGGACCAATAAAACTCCTGATCAGAATAATAAATCAATGCCACATGTGAACATTGACAAATCTGGGTTATCTACATAAGCACACTTAGGTGTGAAAGAGAATGGAGCACTTGACCAAGTCAACCAGGACCAAATCAATAGCTTTGTCTAGATACAGTGAATCTCCTAAAGGCAAAGCGCAGTTTAGCTGGAGGCTTCTCATGTGAATCCAACTAAATCATTGAGATGGTTCAGGGTTTGACAAGACTTTCATCCTATAAGAGGAAGAGGAGGAAAGCAGAAGAAGGGGGTTGATTGTGCATATTTTTGAATATATTTTCTGCTTAGACATACATCATTCTCTGTTGTTTAGCTGAGGATAGTGTTTTTTAGCACTAGGGTGTTCTTGTTCGAGAATCCCACCTCTTCCATTGAGGAGTTCTTGGAAGAGTCTTGCTAATCTCATCCACTATCAGGAATTTGGCCAAGCTCATCTTCCAACTACAACACGAATCTTGTTGAGGGTTTGGTTTTCCTTGCAAGCTGCAGCAAGTGGAGGCTAGATCTCCTCAGATCTAGGTCATTTTAGGGCCTCTTTTCACTAGGAAAGTCTTCTATCCCATTGGCAAGAGAGTTTTGAACCTTTGGAGCTGATATTTCAGATCTTGCCATCATTCCAACCCATTGCTTCAACCTACAGCGCAATTTTCCTTCCAGGACTGCGTTATTTGCAAGAAGGAAGTTTCAAGTTGTTTTGACACACTTTTTAAGGAGCGATCTCTGGTGTTGGTGTTCTGCCCTTCACTATGGTGATCCATGGATTAGATTTCTGATCCATGCTTTGTACAGATCTGATCTTCTTCTATTGTAATAATCTTCAAAAAATTTTGAATGCTACTGCAGATCTACTACTTTAGATCTCAGATCTACTCTTTGTATTGCATGTTTTGATCAAAACCCCAAGGGGATCTTGTAAATGAGCCTTTCTACTGTATAGATATGAAATAGATCTAATATTTTGTACACATATCTACTCTAGATCTGGAATGTAATATACAGCTGTTGCAACTCTTATAAATAACTTTGTCAAGCTATTTTGCAGTCAATACATGTGTTGCAACCCTCTTTCTTGAGGAATTTCTTCTATTCTTGTCTTCTACATTCTGTAGTATACTGTAAGGGCCTCATTATGGATCTGATTCATTGTTGTATATATGGAATTTGATCCCTCTTGTTGGTCTCCTGATCATGCTCTCAAAAAATTCGTTATTTTACTGCAGTATTGTTGCAGCCCTATTCTTGGGTGTTTTTCAGCTATACTAGTTGTGGGAGGTCTGTTTACCTCACCTAGTTTGATTTGTTTTTGCTCCCCTTTTGGATTTTGATGCTAGATATCTAGATATAGTGGATCCAAGGGCTACAAACTCATTTCAGTGCACATTCTTCTAAAAATTTCATTATTCGAACAGGTATTGTTGAGTGTTCCGATTTTGGGATATTACAGTCGTATCAGAGCAACCATCTTGGCACAGCTTGTGCTTTGCTTTCTTGAAGAGCCAAGATGTCTTCAGAAGAAGAGGGGCACCTCACTGATAGAGAAAAGAGGTACCTGAGAAGAAGACAGAAGAATTTTTATTACACCAATGATGGTAAAGACAAGGGAAAATCCCCTGAATCTAGAAGTGATGAAGATGGGAAGGAGGTTTAAAAAGCCCTTCTAAACACCATGCAAGATCTTGCTAGAGAGATCAAAGAGATGAGAATGTATAGTATCAAGGAATATCCTAGGAGATTTCATCCTGGAGAAAGCTCTGACATGTCTCACCACTAGAATGATTAACCAGTGAACCAGCCACAAGCTCCACAACGTTCTACTATGCCTACTTTCTTGGCTGTGGAGAATGAAGGGCCTCAAGAGCAAGCATCCCTTGAAGACTACTTTGAAGAGTATGAGTCTTAGAATCAGATATTCAAGGACCACTTGATTTTTCAAGATTTTTGTCACCTCAAGGATAAGAGAAGACAAAGGCATCAGTATAGAGATGGTGGATTCACACAAAATCATGATCGACATCACTCTATGGGCAGATTCGTTTTACCGAAGTTTGATGGGTCATCCACTAGTTCTACCAAAGCATGGGTAGAAAAGTTGGATATCTACTTTCAGTTGAACGAATTCCCTGAGATGGAAGCTATCAAGATTGTAGCGCTACACTTTGAAGGTGAAGCACAAAACTAGTGGTTCCATGGGTTGTTTACATTGGGCCATGCCAATGTGATTGCCTATTCTGAGTTTACTAGAAGACTAGTGGAGAGCTTTGACAGAAAGGATCCAGAAGCACCTTTCATGAGCCTTGCAAAGTTGAAGCAGTCAAGTAATGAAGAGTCTTATATCTCTGAATTTCTGAGATTATCTGTTATGGTTCCTGATCTGTATGCAGCAAGGAGGGTGTACATGTTCATCGATGGCTTAGATGAACCTTTGCATGGGTTGGTTAAATCTACCAAGACCATCACCTTGCATGATGCCATTGAGAGGGCTAGAGACCTTCAATATTCCTTGCCAAAAGCAAAGGAAAAATTTTAGAATAAGCCCTCTTTCCCTTCTAAATGAAAGGAAGAGAAATTTGCTCCTTCTAAGGAGAGCTCATACAAGAAGCCTCTTGATGATGAAGTCTGGAAAGATCTAAGGAGGAAGCTATGCTTCACTTGCCAAGAACCATGGGTACCTAGACATAGATGTGCTACTGGTAAAGAAAATTACATAGAGGTCTTCTTAGATATTGAAGAAGATGAAGATGATGAGCCAAGGAAGGCTCACAGCGCTAACAATGTTGGAGGAGATCCAACACCTTCAAAAGATGAGAATGGAGAATTTTCTCCAATTGGAGGAACTCATGCATCCTTGAGGGGATTACCTAAGTACTTGACCTTAATATTTCAAGGATTAATCATGAATTAGAGGGCTTATACATTGATTGATAGTGGGGCTACCCACAATTTCATTGATGCCCATATTGTGAAAAGGAGGGCAATACCCACTGATACTTTTGAGGGATTCTCTGTTTTGGTCCCAAGAGATAGAACAATGCAATGCATGCATTATGTTCCATCACTTTCAGTCACCATGGGATCCTACACTTTGGTGGATCACTTCTTTGTAGTTGAAATACCAGACACCAATGTCATTTTGGGTGTTCAATGGTTGATTACATTGGGGAAATTCACCACTGATTGGGAGGCTTTACAAATGGAATGGGTGGAAAAGAAGAGTGGTGCACTTCAAATAATCAAAGGCATGCATACTTACCCCTCACACAACACTTCCACACAAAAAAAAGAGATGGATTTTCACAGTGGAAGTAAGGACCTCACTGTCCCTTCTCTCATGTTCATGAGATTTTTGCAAGGCGCACCCTTATCTAGTGGAAAACCACCTGGTAGGCCACCTGATTTAGTTTTGATGAGATATTTCTCACTACTTGATGATCCAAAATCAGATCAAGGTGGGATGGGAGCATTAGAAGACACAACTACACTGCTGGAAGGCTTGGGCAAGCACAAGAAGGAGGGATATTTTCCTCTTTCATCATCCTCACCCTCCATTTCTGATTTTGCGTTGTTGGAGGATAAAAATGGAAGGTATGTCCTTCCTACTTGTACCTTTGGCATAAGAAATGTCAAAGAAGAGATCAGAAACATCACAGGAATTCCTATTGATGCATCATTAGCACTGTCTTTGTTGGGGATTGTAGATCTATATTGGAAATCCCAACTGTTAGTGGATTATTCCAAAGATCTGTACACTTGTATGATGCTTTATGGCCAACTGCATGAGGAGGGATATCTAGTCCATGAGGGAGTCATCTATCATCATGATAGGATCTTCTTACCTAGATCCTCCAAGCTCAAGGGGAGGATGCTACAAAGGGCCTTCAAAGAGTTCTGTTTCAGCCCTACCTATTCTATGAAGATCTACAACACTATCATGAGATGCTTTGAATGGGACGGCTTTGGAGGAGAGCTACATCAGCATTTTCTAGAATGCAAAAGCTATGTGGAGTTGGGGCAGCCAAGGGACTCTATGAAAGAGTCATTTCAGTCATTTCTTCCTTCTCTTGAAAAGGGAGAAAAATCTGTGCATAAGTCCATATATAGAAGAAACATTGATGGTGAAAAATCTGATCATGTAATGCAATCTTCATTTTCTGATTCGACACATTATTTCACCATGTTTTTGTATGCCATGACTCCCAAGAGGAGTGTTGTATCATGTAAATCTCATGGAAAACATTGGGCCACTGAAATTTCTAAAATTGGCCACTCCCTTATTGTGAAAAGGGAGATTCTTTTTCATGATGGGTGCTTCCCAAAGGCACCAAACATATCTCACATTTTCAGCCATGGTGAGGCAACTTGTGCAGCAAGTAAGTGGTGGGGAAACCACTTACCATATCTTGATCTGATTCTGGCAGGAGATGCACTACGCTGACACCATATGTGGGACTATAACCCACCTCCTCATGCTCAAATTTTTGTTTGTTTATATGTAATAATGCTTCCATACTTGGATGATATAGTTGTAATTTTCATGGGATTTTATGGAGGGAGGATGGGAAGTTTGTATGTACCACATGGGATGAAAACTCTCTATGTACTTTATGCTACATGCTTTAGAGAGAGTATTGGACCTACCATGTTTGTTTCTGTTGAGTTCTTGTCTCCTTTTTGGATGTATTTTGTACATCTCATGATGACTTTGGAGGAACAGTTCATGGAGGCTTGGATTGGTGAACACTTAGCTTATGAGGAGAGCTTGATCTTTGATGGTGTCACCAATGAAGAAGGATAAGTGTTGCAGCACTCACCCTATCAGTTGCTTGAGGACAAGAAACATTCTGGAGGGGAGGACTGTAATATTCCCAATTAGCCCAAGCTAATGGGAATATACAATTTTGTCTCAATATTTTGTTTCATGAATAAAAATGTAAAGGAGGACCAATAAAACTCCTCATCAGCAAAATAAATCAATGCCACATGTGAACATGGAAAAATCTGGGCTATCTACATAAGCACACTTAGGTGTGAAAGAGACTGGAGCACTTGACCAAGTCAACCAAGACCAAATCAACAGCATTGTCTAGATGCAGTGAATCTCCGATAGGCACAGCGCAGTTTTAGTTGGAGGTTTCTCATGTGAATGCAGCTAAATCTTTGAGATGGTTTAAGGTTTGACAATACTTTCATCCTATAAGAGGATGAGGAGGATAGCAAAAGAAGGGGGTTGATTGTGCATATTTCTGAATATATTGTCTACTTAGACATATATCATTCTTTATTGTTTAGCTGAGGATAGTTTTGTTTAGCACTAGGGTGTTCCTGTTCGGGAATCTCACCTCTTCCATTGATGAGTTCTTGGAAGATTCTTGTTGATCTCATCCACTATCAGTCATTTATCCAAGCTCATCTTCCAACTACAATGTAGATCCTATTGAGGGTTTGGTTGTCCTTGCAAGTTGCAGCAAGTGGAGGCTAGATCTGCTCAGATCTAGGCCATTCCAGGGCCTCTTTTCACTGGGAAAGTCTTCTATCCCATTAGCAAGAGAGTTCTAAACCTTTGGAGATGATATTTCAGATATTGGCATCAGGCCAACCCATCGCTTCAACCTACAGTGCAGTTTTCCTTTCAGGACTACGTTATTTGCAAGAAGGAAGTTGCAGGGTGTTTTGACACACTTTTTGAGGAGAGATCTCTAGTGTTGGGGTTCAGCCCTTCACTATGGTGATCCATGGATTAGATTTCTGATCCATGTTCTGTACAGATCTGATCTAATTCTATTGTAATCATATTCAGAAATTTCTGAATGCTACTACAGATCTGCTGCTTTAGATCTTAGATCTACTCTCTGCATTGCATGTTTTGATCAAAACCCCAAGGGGATCTTGTAAAGGAGACTTTCTAGTGTACAGATCTGAAATAGATCTTATCTCTTATACATATATATGCTCTAGATCTGGAGTGTAATATACAGTTGTTGCAGCTCTTATAAATAACGTTGTCAAGCTATTTTGCAGTCAATACATGTGTTGCAGCCCTCTTTCTTGAGGAATTTCTTCTATTCTTGTCTTCTACATTCTGTTGTATACTATAAGAGCCTCATTATGGATCTAATTTATATTCCTACTCATGCTCTCAATAAACTACATTATATTCCTACAGTATTGTTGCATATTGTTGCAGCCCCATTCTTGGGTGTTTTTCATATATACTAAGTGTGGGAGGTCTGTTTACCTCACCTAGTTCCATTTGTTTTTTCTCCCCTTTTGGATTTAGATGCTAGATCTCCAGATATAATGGATCCAAGGGCTAAAAACTCATTTTAGTGCACATACTTCTAAAAAGTGCGTTATTCTAGCAAGTATTGTTGAGTGTTCCCATTTTGGGATATTACAACAACAATTCAGTGATCCTAAGACTACTTTCAGAAAAAAGAAAACATTTAAGATAATAGTGAGAGTAGCTAAAGAGAAAGCTAAACTTATATTCTTAAAACTCAACACTCAAAATACCTTCAAAGCAACATTTTGAGGGAGACTAAAAGACATGGCATACCGTAGGCTTCCATGGTTTAGACTCTACTAAGTATACCTCAAAGAAAGGCCTTAAAAACAATATTTCATGCTACACCAAAGGACATGGCTCACCATAGACTTCTTTGGCTTGACTCTATTAAATAATTTCCGATATAACAAACTCGATGGAACTGGAGAGAAATTAATAATTCTCCAATCAGACCTTGTAGAAGAAAACATTAATATAAAGAATGTAGACATAAATAGGGTGCCAAGACAGCATATCCTATTCTAAAACTTATGTTCTTTTATCATAGAAATATGGACAGAATGGAAAACATAAGAAAAACAATGACAAATGAGGAAAACTTTACCATTAACATAGCTCAAGAATCTTGTGAACGTGTTTGTATTACTGATGATCAAAAAAGTTACATTACTCCATGTGCAATAGCTCTCTACATCTGAGAGCTTTCTCTAATCCAACCTAACAATCCTTAACTAGATTAGTAGTAGAAATCAGTCAAATAACCACCAACTAACCAACAAAAAAAATGAAACTCATATGCAGTATTTATCTGCAAAATGAGGAGGTGGTGCTAAGCTAGGGTTTAGATGTCATTTATTACAAAGTTAATGATTTTTGACCTTTGAGACCATGCAAGGCCCAAGGAAAAAATATATGAAGGTGTTTCTCTGAAATAATAACTCCTAACTTAACTTTAGAGTTAATTTTGTGAAATTTTTGACTTTAAGGCTTTTTGCAATAACTTTACAATAACTGATGGTAGATGAAAAATATTTCTGACTGTGTGTAATAACTGTTTAATTTTTTATTGAAAGAAAACATGTTTTAGGTGGCATAATATCCTTTGAAGAAGTAACTGCTATAGATTTAGCCATTTGAATGTGTTTCTGGGCTTAATCTTCCTCTGCTTTATCAGTAAAACTCTATTTTAGGCCTTTAAACTCTGATTTATCCTTTCTCTGTCTATTTTACTGTCTTTTTCTTTGATTCTGCCTTTACCTCTGTTTTTAGGACTTTGATCCTTCTGATTAACTTTTGATCCTTTTGATTAACCTTTTGATCTTCTTTCTTAACCTTTTAATCCCTTTTAATCTCCACTTTTTTGGCTAATCCTCATGATTTGTCCTTGATCAGTGATTACCCTCTTTAACCTTTAATCTTTATTTCTTTATCACAGTCCTTTGACTGCTTTTCCTCTCACTGTGCCTTTGTTTTCTGTGTTTTCTGTGCAGGGATGCATTTCTTCGTTGATGGAGGATTTTAATAACCATCAATAACCATGTTTTATTGACGATTTAAGCTTGAAATAGGGCCTCTGTTCCCTTTAAATTTAAATCAAAATTTTAGCTTGTCACCCAAAAATTTAATTGGATGTTCTTAGATCATTGGAATGCATTTTATGCCTTTATGCCATTAAACCTGCACACAAAACAACTAATCTAGCTTTTAAAACCAACGGGGAGGGTTTTACTTCGTTTAAAAGGGGTTTTCGGGATGTCAGAGGGCGGAGAAAGGTGTTCTGGGCTTAGTTCTATAGGTAGAACCTACGGAAAATTTGAACGGAGGACGGAAGTATTTATATTTTGGCGCGAAATGAAAAGTGGTTTCCATAACCAGGACATGGTTTTTGCATAGACAAGGAGGCGATAATGGTTTTGGGAGGGGGCATGCAATTCCACTCAACCAATGTCACGTGGCGGAGGAAAATAGCCCATTTCACGCGGTCGGATATTTTTTAAACCCCACACAATTAGATTTGCGATATGCGATCAAGGCCATCATATCTCGAAGGCGGAGATCGACGGTGGTCGCAAGTTTCAAGAGCGACAGGCAAGTGAAAAGGTGGAGTCCGGGGACAGGTGGCGGAGTATGAGTGGGCGAGGGTTTTGATGAAAAGTGGGGCCAGGGGTTTTCATAAATCAAGTGAATCTGCTCGTTTATAAACTGAAAATAAAGGGTTTATCAGGGGTTTCAAATAATGTGTGGGGGGGCTTAAGCGAGGGCTATGTGAGAGGCGAGTTTTTGGTCATATGAGCGCAAGGGAGTGAGGGTTTAAGGTGAGGGGGCTTAAAATATTAAGGGGTCAAGTTAAAAACCAAAAGCCAGGTTTATATATAAAAAACAGAGTTTTATTTATAAAGGTGGGTCCTGACAGTTTTAATATATCAATTAAAACAATGAAAAAGAGGGTCTTTTACATTGTTTTGATAAAATAAAGGAAAAGGATGAAGGAAAGGGGTTTTGATGAGTTTTTAGAGAAAAAAGTGGGGTTTCAGAGGGAAAAATGAGTGAATGAGAGTGTGGGTAGGGAGGGAGAGTGAAAATGGTAAAAATAAGCCCAAAGTGAGTCTTTTTAAGAGCAGTAAGGTAATTCTTTGAAAGGGTAGAGATGAAGAATAGTGAAAAAAGGTTACTTGAGGATAATGAAGGCAGTGAGATTTCTAAAGATAACTTATAGGAAAATTATGCTATCTTTAAATGCTTGTAGAAGATACATAGTCATCTAATGAACTCTTTAGAATACAGGAGGATAACACACTCCTCCACTCATGGATATGATCATAGGTGTGAATAGATTTATCATGTTTGAGAGTGGACAAGCGGTCAGTCCCAAGATATTTTTGTGAAGGTGATTGGAAATGGTTCAAAAAGGCATGGGGAAAGAGGAAATGTTTGGTGGCATCACTAGTTAGGTTTTGTTTGGAAAGAGGCAACCTCACCGAAGCATCCACAAAATGATTTTAATAACACCATAAATGGTAGGTGATGATATGCATGGAGGGGCTTTCTCCCGACTTCCCTTCAAAATTAGGAATATCATAAGGAAGTTTCGCAAGAATTGGTGACCACCTAGGATCATGGCATATGGGCTCATTAGTAAGTTTATCCAAATGTAATAAATAAAGGGATTTTATAAATGGAAATTGACAGTGTTTAAATGGATCAAGATGTACAAATGTACCTCCTAATCGACCATATAGTCCCCCTACAGAATAGTTAATGGAACATGAAGATGAACTAAGGTTATTTCTCATCCCAGTAAATTGAGCTCCCGGGCCAAAGTTGTGGTGAAAGGATACAACCCTCTAGAGGAAATTTCCCCAGGGAACAGGGGAATCCAAAAGGCATGAATTCTCATGGGATTATAACCTGACACTATAATAAGGAACTCCCTATGAAAAAAAACACCATAAATATTAGAACCTGTTGGTAGAGTGGTATTGATGGGGTTAGTTTGTAACACCCTCCTCCCACATTTACCCAAGCTAATTTTTCCATCGTGGTAAACATGTGGCAAAGATTTCCTATGATATGATTCAACTCCCCAAGTACATTTAGGGAAGTGGAATTGACAAACCGAAACAAAATTGACTTTCCTCAAAAGCTACAATACCCCTAGGGGATATCCAACCACTCTAGGTGCTAAACCCCTGAGTTAAACTACTTTCTGGCTGAACTATACCACTAGTGGCACCCATGGAAATCCCTTCATGTGATTGAAAACCTCCAGTCACATGAACAATAAAGGAATCCATGAGATTGCATACTTTTTCAAGTAGTTGTGTGTTAGCGACCTTAGATTTTGAGCCACTTATTTTGGGATAGAACTCAAGCTTCTACCCAGAACTTGATGAAACTCTTTAAAATGATAAATAACAAGATGAAAATACCTCTTATACAAAACTTGAACGAGTACCTGACATAACAAGGCCTAGCCATGAACGAAATTTCATCAAAAACATCACGAACCTGTAATTTATAGGTCATATAAACACATCTGAGCATAGGTACTTCATACTTATCTAAGAATTGTCAAGAAGGTTTGATGCCCACTCATAATAGTGGAAATATAATCTATTAGGTCATGCATTCATTAAATTTTCATTTACAAAACAAAACAATACGATAGCCATAACTCAATTCTATCATAAACCATGCTTATAACCAACATATAGCCAATAAATTAACAATGATAGAATATCCATTATAATAACATAATAACACAAAAATTTACAGATAATACATAAGAGGAAAATAGCTCTTACTAATATATGCTAAATGAAACTAGGTTAGGGACTTCCACATACCATCCGACCATAGATTAGGCTGAACCAAATATTTTTTTCATCCAAGCACCCTCATTCCATATTCTGAGCATGAATGCAGGACTTACAAAAAAACAACCAGGGCTTCCTCAGGCTTTATCGAAATCCACCAAGAGATTCCTAGGCCCAATCCCTCATCTATACAACCAAGCTTTACCGTAATCCCACCACATGTCGGTCCAAGGATCACTAGGCCTATGTAAGCATGGATGCCTTCAGATCTCTCCACCTAAACCATGAGGAATTTTCCATCTCCACCGTCTAGTCTTTACCTTATATCCCAAAATTCACCAATCAAGGATTCCTAGGCCCAATGATGGTATACACCATCAGGATTTATCATAATACCACCTTCACTGGTCAGGGATTCCTAGGCATTTTTTTTCCTCCTGAGACCACCCCACACAGTTTTGAAATCATCCAACAATCCAGCTCAACCAAGTAAAATAAAAATCCCATCGCACCATGGCTATTCGAAAATGGAAAGGCAAGGCTGAAAACCATTATCACACCTAGAAAAACCCATGCCAATGACACCAAGAGAACCAAATACGCACATGTATATACTATTCATTCCAAACTAGCAATGAAATCATAAATGAAACTCGATACCTGCAAGTAATCCCATTGTTGCCGCTTTATCAAGCTCTTCCTTGCTTGATATTTGCTTCCCTTTTCCTTAGTTTCCATTCCTTTACGTTCCTTGATCCAATTCTATAGTGCTTCAAGAATACTCTAAGTTTGCAAGAGTAAGAGAGAGAGAGAGAGAGAGAGAGAGAGAGAATAGAGAAAGAGCCCCAAAAACGAACTATCAAAAGCTATGAACTGATCCTCATAGTCCTTTTTATCAATGAGGCCTCTAATTTCTTTAATTTTTCATTATTTTCCATCATTTTCCTCTTCACATACGACCTATGATATTTCACCTTCCTTTTCTCCTAATTTCCTTTATTTTCATAAATAATAATCCATTTAATGCATCTTGCCTTTTCAAATCCTTTGTCATTTCCTTTTCCAATTTCCCTTAGCCATAATAAACCAAATAAACACCCACACTAAAATATTATTCCCAACATTAAACTTGGAATATTTGTCCCATGACCTTGGTCTTATTTTACCTTTATTAACTTTATTACATGGATTTTTAACTCGGGGTTGTTACATACCCCTCCCCCTTGTGGGAACACCATCATCGTTGTTCAATGATACCTACAACCAACAAAACCATTGAAACCAAAAAATATTTCCCATGGATATTTAAAACTTAGCTCAATGTAGTATTTATAATGGAAAACCTGATAAAAAACAAAACCAAAATTATCACATAACAAAATGACAACCATACCGCTTATTAGGGCTTTACAACACAACTCATGGCAGTATTTACATCCATATACATATATACATATACCAAAATTTCTTTGCCTCAACTGGAAAAAAATGAAGGATACATAGCCTGCATATGATCATTCATCTCCCATGTAGCTTCATCAGGCCCAAAGTGCTTCCATTGCACTTTAACTCACTCGATTTCTCGTTTCCATAGCATGAGCATATTTCTCTAAAAAATACACTTAGTTCCTACTGGAATTATCCTTTTGGTTCCACCTACAATAAAGACCAATCAATAACATGATCAACATCCTTTACATATATTTTAAGCAATAAAACATGGAAAACATCATGGAATTTCAATGTTGGAGGTAGTGAAAGTCAATATACCACTATTTAAATCCTCTCAAGGATCATGAAAGGCCCACAATATCGAGGTGTCATATTTTCACATGACCTAATCCTCAAGGAACTCTTCCTGGGCTTGATGTGCAAGTACACTTGCTCCCCAACCTGAAACTCCTTAAATGCCTTGTGTTGGTCAACATAACTTCTCTATCTATCATGTGTTTCCTTTATATTCTTCTATATAACCTGCATTTCATGTTCCATCTCTCCCAACATATTTAGTCCAATCAGCACAATGTTCACTTGATCACTCCAACTAGGAGTATTGAAACTCCATCCATAGAGTGCCTTGAACAGACTCATCCTCACTGACTCCTAATGCCCATTTTTCTAAGAAAACTAAACCAGAAGTAGATACTCTTCCCACTTTTGCAGCTAATGCATCACATACATTCTCAGCATGTGCTCCAGAATCTTGTTAACCCTCTTTGTCTGTCCATTTTCTTGTGAATGATAAGTTGTGCTGAAGGCCAACTTCGTACCCAATACTTCAAATAACTCTTTCCAATACCTATAAGTGAAATTGGCATCTTTTTTTGAGACAATCTTCTTTGGTACATCATGCATCCTCACTATTTCTATGATGAATATAGGTGCTACATCATTAGCTCAATAAGTAGACCTCACTGGACTGAAGTGTGCTACCCTTATCAACATGTCCACCACCACCATGATGGAATCATGCTATATAGATGTCCTCAGAAAACCTATGATGAAATCCATAGAAATTACCTCCCACTTCCACTCTGGAATCATAATTGGCTGTTGTAAACCACCTGGATTCTTACGCTCTACTATTACCTATTGAAAATCTAAACATCTAGCAACAAAAATTGCCATTTCCTTCTTCAAATTCGCCCAATAGTAGAACTTCTTCACTATTATCAATGTCTTCTGATATCCTAGATGACTTGAATATGGATTGACGTGAAATTCCCTCAAGATAAGATTCATGAGCTTGTTATTTTCTGGCACATAGATCATTTCCTTAAATCTGACCAAACCATATGCTATGAGATGATATTCCACATCCTGATCACATGTACCATGTTGTAACTTGTGCCTAATCTCCTTGTACCTGTCATCATTTTTTCCTTCCTACAAGATCCAATATTTTAAATTTGTCCCATAAGAACTCATAGCTTCTATATGATTCACTTATACTATTTTTCTAAGAGAATTTGCTACCCTATTCTCTTTACCTTTTGATATACTTGATCTTGAAGTCAAACTCATTAATCGTTACCAATCATCTATATTTCCTAGAAATTAGATTCATTTGGTCAAATAGGTATCTCAATACACTTTTGTCACTCATCAATACAATCCTCCTGCCAAGAAGAAAGTGTCTTCACATCTTCAATGCATGGATGATCGCTGCCAATGCAAGATTATGTGTCACATAATTCTCCTGGTTCTCATTCAATTTCCTTGATTTTTATCATACCACATGTCCCTCCTGCATAAGGACTCCACCAAGCCCTCCCTTGCAAGCATATGTGTACACCACAAACTCTTTATCCAGATCCGCAATCCTTAAAAATAGAGAATATATTAACGACTTCTCAATTGCTCAAAAATTGTTGTGCATTCCTCTATCCATTCAAATTTCCTCCCTTTCCTTTACAAAGATGTGATATGATAGGAAATATGTGATAAGTTCCTAATGAACCTCATGTAGTAACCTGCCAACCCCATAAATTTCCTTACCTCATCCACATTCCTAGAATCTTCCTAATCTATGATAGCATTTATCTTTTCCATATCCACTACTATGCCTTGTTTAGAGACAAAATTCCCCAAGTAATGTACCTTTGTCTGGAATAAATTCCATTTACTAAGTGGCATACAATTGATGCTCTCTTAGAAAACTTAGTATTTTTGTTAAAATTTTGGAATTCTCTTCCTCATTCTTAGAATATATCATCAATGAAAAAAATAACAAACTTGCCCAGATAAGGACACAATACACTATTCATCAAGCACATAAAAGTAGTTGGAACATTAGTCAAACCAAATGGAGCTACAAAAAACTCATAATGTTAGTGTAAATATTTTGTTAATATGTACCAAAAACGCTTCACTTAATTCACTGGTGACAAGTGACCCTAACAACAATATGTGGTTTTTTACACTTCATATCTACAATAATAAAATGAGAAAACCTTGTAGAAAAATGATTGTATGCGATCCAAAATAGAAAACAACAAAAAATATCTCATGTAATAACCCAATAGAGAAATAGTTTTAAAATGAATAATATTTTCATAATCACATAGTGAGAGAGAGAATTGATCACTAAAGCACAAGGACATCAAACGCCCCATCCCATGAAGCAAGATTTGCAAACCCATTTAGGTTCCTGTTCAAGTTGTTGTGGAACTGAAGCAAAGGAAGGGGTAAGAAAAACTGGTTGAACCGGGGTCAAAATAGTGTAAGGTTTAATTTGATCAGGAGGAGTGCTTGTGGGAGGATCAATGTACCAATCTGGGATACCCAAGGTAATGTTAGATAAACTAAACGTAGCCATGACAGGTGTAGAAATTATTCTTGGTGGCGGGAATATGTAGGTTATTTGACCAGAAGGGTAATGACCTAGGGGAACTTCTCTTGGATGGTTAAGACCAGGGGGATTGGTGATCTAGGAGTATCTTGCTTCAGTGGAGATCAACAGTGAGGTCCAGTCAGCTCTAGTTTTTCCGATGTCTAGTTCAGTCTTTAGTTCGCCGGGTTCTCCAGTTTTTTAGATGAGAGCTACTTCGACATGGTTCATTTTGGGTTCACGGTGATGTCATGATGTGTGGTATTTGTAAAGGTAGAAAAGTTGTAAAATATCATGGTGTGGTAACCTAAGTCTAAATTCTAAGCACTAAAAGCCTAAGTCATAAGACTAAAGTTCTAAACTAAGGTGAAAAAAAACTACACATAAGACTAAGACCTAAGTGTGATACTTAGCAGTAACTCTTAGAAAATGTAAAAAGTGTTATGTATTTATACCTTGGTATGTAACAAATCATGGTATAAAAACCTTGTATTAAATCCTAAGGTGTCAAACCTAAGCTACAAGGGGTTTAGACCTTATGATAAAACTATGTAATAAACCCACAGCAGATAACCGTCGAGAGTCTAAACCACGTCGAAACTGTAAACATGTGAACGGGACAGAATAAACCATAGACGAAGATGTCAAAAGTAACCACAACTACGTCAGAACCATCGACATGTGAACATGGTAGAAAACCATCGAATTTAACACAGTTTGACTAGACCGCAACCGCCGGGAGACCGCAGTTGTCCGCAACTGGAATGTGAGCAATTAGCCCGCCAACAAGCCAGAACCACCCGGCCAGACCATGAGGTGACAGGAGAGGGTTAGACCACCCTATCACATACTAACTTCTAGATGTTTCTGTGCTGCTTAGATGACCATAAAGGTCTAAATTTATAATAAGGTGTATTTTTGGGTTTTGGTTGCATTATATTAAGTTGTAATGTGGTGTTAATTAAACCACCATGAACATTATCCTAAGGTGCTTCACTCTCATTGCACCAAGAGATATTTTTCCAACTAAACCAATTAATTTCTCAAACCACATGCCAAACTTGGCCAAAGGAGTTCAAGAGTTGCTCTATTTAACTCAGCCATTTCACCATGATTAGGACAGAGTGTCGTTTTGTATTTAGATTATGCGAGATAGACGCTTTTTTGTTTTCAACATTGCTAGGCCATCCGAAGGAGGAATCGGGAATCAAGATAGGCATTGAAAATATAAGAGAGAGAGTTTTATCTTTTCAGTGACCATAATTGCCTGCGAGCACGATCAGTATGGTTTTTTTTTTCTGTGGAAATACCTCCTCAAATTAATCCTAATAAAGTGGACACCCATCTTGAAAGCAGACCTAGAGACATAGTCCACCAGGGACGAACTCTATAATCAATGTTTGTTGTCTCTGATCTCTATTATTTGCTACAGTTTCATTCTTAATGAGATATTGGTTCAAGTCATAAATGCTTTATATTTCGTTCAGTCTTCCACATTAAGCAGTTCACTTAATAATCAATTCACTTATGGAAATTAATCAATTCTACTTTAG
This sequence comes from Pinus albicaulis, assembly GCA_034641835.2. Classification (NCBI taxonomy): domain Eukaryota; kingdom Viridiplantae; phylum Streptophyta; class Pinopsida; order Pinales; family Pinaceae; genus Pinus; species Pinus albicaulis. The sequence goes on from CM076581.1 coordinate 1,393,653,369, forward strand.
CACTTAATTTCTATCACATTCAGACCATATATTTTGGTATCACAGTAGGTTGTGCTTTGTAGTATTTTTTTCCAGTGAATTTTAACCAGGTCAGGATTGCAACGTGGAGAAAGAACGCTTGAGGAGTTAGATCCAGAAATTGGAAAGCGAAAAGTAGCTCATCATTCGACGATGGGAGGAACTGATGCAAGTGAAACTCTTGAAGTGAAGGTCATGGGTGAAGAATATATTTGTCAAATGTTCTTAAAAATGCAATGGATGTTGGGATAACTCTACGAAGATAAGAAGGTGAATAGATGTAGATTCTTCTTAGAAGGCATCGAAGAAGGACAAGGGGAAAGAAAAAATCGATAAACCTCCTTCTCCTCCATCATATTCATCTTCTTCTTATTCTTCTTCTAGTTCACATTCTAAAACAGAAAAGAAACCTCAAAAATATCTTTTGAAACTTGACGTAAAATTTGAACTACCTGTTTATGATGGTGAAATGAACCCAGAGAAACTAGATAATTGGATTAAGAAATTAGAAGTGTATTGTAGGATTCAGAACATTTATGATGAAAAGACAAAAATCGAGTTAACTACTCTTAGGATGGGGGGAACTACTTTAATCTAGTGGGAGATTAAAACACAAATAGATTTAAAGTGTAAAGATAAAGTCATCTCCTCACGGTCTAAGTTTTTAAAGGATGTCAGGAAACAATTCTATCTTTTGGGATACATGGAGCAAGTTATTATTGATTGGAAGCATTTGCGGCAACGTAAGGGACAAAATATTCAGGAGTTTACTTAAGATTTTAGGAAGAAAGAATTGGCACTTGGTATTCCTTTGGATACACGTGAAAATTTATTAAAGTACATTGGCAGTTTACATTCATATTTGCAGCATAAGTTATTGATGTTTAATCCTAATGGCTTTGATGAAGTGTGTTCAAGCCATACATATGAGTCAGGTGGCAAGCCATTCAAGTTTTCACCTAAGGCATCCAAACAATTGGAAAACAAGGATTCAAAATACATCAAGATGAAGGAAAATTCGAAGGGAAATAATACAATGACAACTCCGAAGGAAGGTGAAAGACCTACTTGTACTCACTACCACAGGATCAGACATGATGAAGCCAGATGTTAGAAACTTCACCCGAAAATCAGACCGAAGAAGTTCCAAAAGAAGAAATGTGAGAAGAAGGCTAATGCATAAATCCAACAAGACTTCGGCTCTGATTCAGGTGATGAAAGGAAAATAACCGCAATGGTTTAGAAAGGTATAAATTCTGACACTAGTTCAAGTTCAAGTACTCCTGCTAATCATCTAGATGAGGATAAAATATTTGAACTATTTCATATAAGGATAACTTCTAAGCACATGAAAATAGATACATTTTTTGACAATGGGTCACAGGAAAATTTAATATATGAACCATTAGTTAAGAAATTGGGTTTGGAGACACAGAATTATCCAAGACCATACCCATTAGGTTGGCTAAAAGAAAACACTCAGATTAATGTCACAAAGCCGTTTCGTTTAAAATTTGACATCATAGCTAATTACATTGATGAAGTGGACTTAGATGTGATATCATTAGACATATGTGGAGTCATGCTAGGGATTCATTATCTCTATGATCATGATGCATTGTTTCATAGGAAAGAGCATAAATATCGCCTTAATAAAGATGGAATTAAATACATCGTTCGGGAACATAAGATCAAAACTAACTTGGATTTAGTTAATGCTAATCAGATGAAGTGACTAATAAGTTCAATTAAAATATATGTACTCATGGTTGTTAAATAACAATGTAAGTATCTCCATGATGCTTTTTCAAGTTGTGAATATTAGTTTAAAGATAGTTTGGTTAAAGTGGTAGATTCATTTCAAAGTCCATTTAAAGAACTAAAACATCTTCCTCCGACGGGAAATACAACATGAGATACAATTTATGTTTGATGCCCATATTCCTAATGTCAGAATGTATCACATGTCAGTTATAGAGAATGAATAAATAAAGAAACAAATCCAAGAGCTGGTTGAAAAATCTTTAGTTCGACCTAGTTCATCTCCATATGGTTCACCCATAATTTTAGTTACTGAGAAAGACGGGACATGGAGAATGTGTGTTGACTTTAGGGCCTTAAATAAAATCACAATAAAGAGCAAGTATCCTCTTCCCAAGATAGATGATTGACTTGACCAGTTGAAAATTGATGTTTGTTTTACTAAGTTGGATTTGCGTAGTGGGTATCATCAAATTCGGATAGCAGAAAATGACATATGGAAAACTGCATTCAAAACTAGGCATGGACTATTTGATTGGTTAGTAATGCCTTTTGGTTTGTGTAGATCACCAGAAAATTTCATGCATGTTATGAATGATGGCTTCCATCCATACATTGATAAGTTTGTCATAATCTACTTAGATGATATCCTAATTTTTAGCTCCAATATAGAAGAGCATGTTAGGCATGTTAAACAGGTCTTTGAAGTATTGCAAAGAGAAAAATTGTACCTTAAGTTGTCAAAATGTGAATTTGGGAAAAATTTATTGCTTTATATTGGTTACATAGTTTGAGGTGGTCATTTGAAGATAGATCCAGCTAAGATAGATGTGATTGTTAAGTGGCCAAGACCAGAAAATGTAACTGAAGTTAGGAGTTTCCTAGGTGCAGTTCAATATTGGAGAAAGTTCATTGCTCAGTTTTCTTTGATTTCATCACTGTTACATGCTTTAATAGGTTCAAAAGTTTCCTTTCAGTGGGGTGGGAAACAACAAAAATATTTTGATTCACTTAAGCATAAAATTGTCACAACATAAATCTTAGGTTTTCCTTATCTTCAACAGCCGTTCTAAATTGAAACAGATGCAAGTGGTTATGCAATGGATGCAATCTTACTTCAAAAATAGAAACCAATTTTTTTTCATTCAGAATTTTTTTCTAAGGCAATAATAAATTATTCGACATATGATAAATAATGGTTTGCTTTTGTTGAAAGTGTAAAGAAATTGAAACACTACTTAATGGTTAAGGAAATAGTGATTCACACCGATCATCAGTCGCTTGAATACCTTCAGCCGCAGACTAAGTTGCAAAAATATTTCCATTACAGATGGATGGGATTTCTTCAGCAATTTCACTTAGTAATTAAGTACAATAAAGGTGTAACAAAAAAAGTAGTTGATATGTTGTCTAGACCATCTTTGAATGCTTCAGTAGTGATTCAGAATAGTTCTTTGAAACTTGAAAGTTATGTAGAACAGTATAGTATTGATGATGATTTCAAAGATATTTATGAATCACTAACTCATGGTACTCAGGTGGAAGAAGTCAATTTTCATGTTAATGATAGGCTATTATATCATCTTGGTAAGTTTTGCATACCACAGACAGAAAGGGCACATGTTATTCAAGAAGCTCATTCTTCTAGAATTTCAGGACATTTTGGCATAAGCAAGACAATGGCGTAGATTCAATGGTATTGTTACTGGCCTCACATGTATGAAATAGTTGTTAATTACATTAAAGGATGTGTGATGTGTTTGAAAAGAAATCCAAGCAATCGAAATATTGGTTTGTACATGCCACTTCTAGTTCCTTTGTGACCATGGGACAACATTTACATCGATTTTGTCCAAGGACTTCCTATATCCAGGAGAGGACATGATTACATGTATGTCATGGTTGATCAATTCAGCAAGATGTGCATTCTTGTTCAATGAAAAAATAAAGTGACTGCAGAACAGATGAAACAAATGTTCTTTCAACAATTATGGGTTCATTCTGCGTTACCTACTTAGATTATTTCTAAATGAGATACTTGCTTTGTAGGAGAATTTTGGTCCACTTTGTGGGGGCTCATGGACACAAAGATGAAGAAGAGTGAAACTTTTCATCAAAAGACCAACGTACAGATAGAAGTGGTAAACTGGACCATAATACATATTCTCTGAGGGTACTCCAGTAAACATCCTAAGTTGTGGGATGAATATTTACCTTATGTGAAGCATGCTTGCAATCGCATCGTACATTCTTTGAATAATAGATCATCATTTGAAACATTTTTTGGGTATCTACCTAAGTCACTGATGCACTTCTTGTATGGTGAAGAAGATAAAGTCGATGGACTACATGATTCAAAAAATTCAGTTCATTCAACGGATACAGTAGATACATGAATCAGTGCAAGATCAATTAGAGAAGAGTCAGGCCAAGTAAAAAATGCACCACGACAAGCATCGAGTCGATCATCATTTCCAGGTCTACGATCAGGTACGATTGTATATCTGTAAAGACAGGTTGAAAGGTAAAGGTAAGAAACTGAAACCCATCAGGTATGGTCCTTTCAAGATTGTGGAAAATGTTAGAAATACTACATTCTGGTTAGATTTACCACTTTACATGCGCATTTATTCAGTTGTGAATGTAGAAAATCTGAAGTTGTATGAACCTCCGATGATCATTAATCCAAATCAAGATACACAGATTCCTACTATTAATGATTTAGCACCGGAGTATATGAATAAAGTTTCGAACTTCAAGATGAAGATACATTGAATATCTTCAAGTAGGACTCAAGGGCATGAATATGAGCAAGGCGAGGTGGATGGAGATTGGAAAAGTGAGGGAGTTGTACCCTCACCTGATGTCTTCTTAAATCAAAATTTTGTGGAGAGGATTGATCCAGGAGGATCTTTCTTCAGTGAATATTGAGAGTGAGGTCCAGTCAGCTCCAGTTTGTCCGATGTCTAGTTCAGTCTTTAGTTTGCTAGGTTATGTAGTGTTTCAGATGATAGTTACTTCGTCAGGGTTCATTTTGGGTTCACGGTGATGTCATGGTGTGTGGTATTTGTAAAGGTGGAAAAGTTGTAAAATATCATGGTGTGGTAACCTAAGTCTAAATGCTAAGCACTAAAAGCCTAAGTCCTAAGACTATAGTTCTATGCTAAGGTGAAAAAAAAAATTACACATAAGACTAAGACCTAAGTGTTAGACTTAGCACTAACTCTTACCATATGTAATAATTGTTGTGTATGTAGACCTTGCTATGTAACAAATCATGGTATAAATACCTTGTATTAAATCCTAAGGTGTAAAACCTAAGTTACAAGGGTTTCAGACCTTATGATAAAACTATGTAATAAACCCACAACAGATAATATCCAGGAGTCTAAACCATGTCAGAATTGTAAGCATGTGAACATGCCAAAATAAACCGCAGGCAGAGATTTCAACGGTAACCACAACTGCGTCAGAACCGTCGACATGTGAACATGGCAGCAAACCATCATAGTTAACGTAGTTCGACTAGAGCGCAACCACTAGGAGACTGTAGTTGTCCGCAATTAGCATGTGAGTAGTTAGCCTGCCAACAAGCTGGAATCATCGAGCTAGACCATGAGGTGGCAGCAAAGGGTTAGAACTCCTTGTCACATGCTAACTTCCATATTTTTACGCGCTAATTAGTTGACCGTAAAGGTATAAATTTATAAGAAGGTGTATTTTTTGGTTTTGATTCGCTATATTATGTTGTAATGTTTTGTTAATTAAACCACCATGAACCTTACCCTAAGGTGCTTCACTCTCATTGCACCGAGAGATATTTCTCCAACTAAACCAATTAATTCTCAAACCACATGCCAAACTTGGCCAAAGGAGTTCGAGAGATTCTCTATTTAACTCGGCCATTTCACCATGATGAGGACAGAGTGTGGTTTTGTATTCAGATTTTGAGAGATAGATGTTGTTTTCTTTTTCAGCATTACTAGGTCATCTGAAGGTGAAATTAGGAATAGAGATAGGCATTGAAAAGCTAGGAGAGAGAGATTTATATTTTCAGTAACCAGAAGTGCCTGTGAGCATGATCAGTTTGGTTTTTTCAGTTTAAATACCTCCTCAGATTAATCCTAATAAATCATATACCCATCTTGAAAGCGGACCTGGAGACGTAGTCCACCAAGGACAAACTCCGTAATCAATGTTTTTTGTCTCTAATGTCTATTATTTGCTGCAATTTCATTCTTGATATACTGTTTGTTTAAGTCATAAATTATTTAGATTTCCTTTCGTATTCCACATCAAGCAGTTCATTTAACAATCAGTTCATTGATGGCAATTAATAAATTCTACTTCAGCACTTAATTTCGATCACATTCAGATCAAATGGTTCTGGGTTGGAAAGGACTAGGAGAGATACCAACAGAAGGCAATGGACCTTGAGAAATAATACCTAAAGGCTAGGTTGAGTTGGGAGCAACAAGTTGCAGAGGTGTTGGCTACTATGAAGGCATACCAGACCACTTGTGGGAATCTCGTGAAGCTTGAAGCATGCAAACACTTGAAGATCTTGGCTCTGAAGGGGTGGGCAGTGGACCATAATAGGCACCAAGTAGCAAGGAATATTTATAGACTCCAATTGAAACATTGGTGAGTGATGGGATAGTATTATTGCGAGTCATTAATGAGATAGTAGACTAAGGGGAATTTTGAGACTTAGGATCATATTAATTCAACTGATCGATAGTGACGACCTTTCCATTATGAGGAAATCACATCTTGTGAAAGACTGTAGATGCTATAGCAAACATGGCATAGATGTAACTACGACCCAAGAGGATGTTATAATCTAATGGGGCATCAATGACCTCGATGTCAATAGAGACTGTCTTGGTGGGAACAATAATTGAACAGTTACGATATAAGTCGAGGGGCTGCGAGGGATGATCGCCCCAAGCATGGAGTGTGATGGTGGATGGGGAAAATTCAGGTGAATCAAGTAGCTTCCAAACACTAGTGGCCATCACACATGTGGAGGCACCTTTTTCTATGATACATCACTGAACAATGATGTTTCTTACCGAGACTAGTATTTGAAATGCAATGGAGTAAGGAAGGGAGGGATGTTTCACTTTTTCAATGTCAAAGACAATCATATGATCGTCAAAAGGATCCACATCGCCCAAAGGAGAGAGTATATATTTTCGTTGGGATGGGTCTATCTGGAGGACTTCCATCATTGACATGGCATTTGGATAATGCAAAAAGTCATATACTATGCTATAGGTATGGGTGGCTTTAGAAGAAATAGTTGTTTTACATAATGGACCTTTGGGGATCTTAGGGACAACCTATACCTTAGGAGTACAATTATGCAAGGTACTATTTGATGGTGACAGAGACCTGGTGGAAACTTGAGATTGGGAATTGGCTACTGACTTTGCAGGAGGCTTGGCATATTTATGTGATCGAGTGTGAAGGTTGACTTGTTCAGTATTGACTTTGTCGGAATTAATTATAAGGATCTTATACTCATCGTGGCCAGATTATGAAGGTTGGGGAGATTCATGACCTTGTGTAGGTTGAGTAGTGAGATATCCTTGATGAGGAAGAGAATTGGTAAACAGAGCTGGCTGAGATGAAGCAGGAGGAGGGGGAGGTGGAGCTATGGGTTGAGGTACTCTAGAATCAGTTGCTTGATATTCCCATACTTATAGCATCTGAGGTAAATGGGACACGCATGATTATAATGGCCAAATATTCCACAACAGGCACAAGGTTTGTTCATACAAAGAGCCTTTTTTTTCTTGGGTTGATTTCCCTATTGTTGGTTTGTGGGATTAGGCTGGTTTCCCTGAGGTGCATTAGGTGGTGGACCCTGGTTATCTTGGCTACCTTGATATTGTTGGTTCCATTTGCCTTTCTCCTTGTTTTTTTCTTCGGGTTGGGAGAATCATTTATGCTTTGTTGATCATACACTTGACCTTGGGGAGGAGGTTTTTGTTGTGGAAGAGGTGGAGGATGCATGGGGAGTTGAGGCGCTAGTGTTGGTGGGGTTGGAGCTCTATGAAGTGCATACAGATATTAAGGAGAAGGGGTAACATTAGGATAAATAGGTTTAGCTATAGTTAGCCCTGGCATCTATTGATGTGGATGGGGATTAGCATAAGATGTGTTGGGACTTGGATAAGTGTTTCCATGTGAAGGATTGGGAGATGGACAGGTGTAAAAGGAACTAGTCCCCCCTAGGGTTGACCATAACTCATCGGAGGTGGCATATATGGTGGAGGTTGAGGGAGTGAAATGGATCCAATGATATTTTCCATGACATGAGATTCCCCCGGTGCATTAGTAGCACCAGGTAGAGGTAGATCAGGAAGAACAGTATAAACATATTCTGACTGTGCATAGATCAGGTCAAATTTCAAAGCTACATGGAGAAAATATTCCTCAGACTGGGGGAAGTTTGAGGAAATATATTTAACTATGGGGGCCAAAAGTGATCTAAGGAACCAATCCATGTAAACACAGTCTTCAAATTCAGGGGCCCTACACATGCTCCTCCTTTTACACCATTCTTGAAAATGGTCAAATAGGTGAGTAGAAAAATTTTGATGGAAAGAAGTAAAGAGTTTGATTCTAGTGTCATAAAAGAGAGATAACTGAAAGTAGGATAGAAATTCTTTGGAAAGATTCTCAAATTTGGAATGATAAGCCTTCAATTGATCTGCATACCACTTTGCAGCATCTCCAGTAAGAGTACACTGGAAAATATGAAGATGGATGGAGTCTTTAGTGATATAATTGGATGAACACCACATATGGAATGAGTGAACATGATTTTTTGGATATTCTCCAATATTTCCTTCAAACTTGTGTATGGCTGAAGGAATATTTTTAGGTATAGCTGGCCAATTAAGGTCATGGAGAAGAGGGTCGTTGATAAGCTGGCTAAAATTAGGTAGACTCAAACCACCCATGAAGGGTAGAAAGAGAGTAGTAGTGACCATAATGGTAGATGTTCTTCTTGTGGGTTTACCTTGGTTAGTAACTGGGTTACCACCTTGGATTCCCGCACCCATGTTGGTGCCTAACCTGGTCATAGTACGAGGTTAAGAAGACATGGAATCAAATGAAGAAATAGAAGATTTAGTAGAACCAGAGTCAGAATGAGGACTCAATGGAGGAATGGGCAGATGAACTCTAACTCAATGAAGAGGAGTAATATGTCCTACCAGAAACTGAGGTCGAAGGGCTCAAATTTTTCACAACAAGTGCCTAGGTGCGTAATGATGTCAAGACAATGATGACTCAAAGGACTAAAGGATGATAGGAGAAGAAGAGAAACAATCAACAACCAAACACCTAGTGCAGTGGTTCCAAGTGTAAATTAATTATATTTAGATGTTACTATAATTCAAGCAAGCACTTCGTATCAAAGACAATTACCTCTAGCCTATAGGTGGTCTAAATCCTCAAACAAATACTAGATCTATTGTTTGATATGGTCTTCCAAAATACTTCTTACTTAACGGAATATGATCCCCACAATAACAGTTGTCTAGAGAAAGCCGGGGTAGGTAACAAAAGGTTTCCCATAACCAATCTTGTAGGGTGTTTTCCTATGATTGGTCACAATTTTTACCTCTGTCACATTGGGGTGTTCGAGTATTGACCTTCTTGGTGATTAGCCACCGCACAGAATTCCCTACCACAGGTTGGGTAACCCCGAGGAGAACCGCTTGCACGATGACCTAGCCTAACCGCTTTGAATCGAGTTTCTAACGCACTCCACCTTTGAACCATGGGATGGTGAATCATTTTAAGTTCCCTACAAATTCAAATTCTATGTCTCAATGTAAGTGATCGATGGGTGTTAATGGAAGCCTATCCCACTGATCCTACACCTAAATACATAGATTGTTTGGCCCCGATGCCCAAGTGGGCTTAATCTATGTGTTGATCTAGGTGGATATTGATGGTCACCCACCTATTCCACTTGGACCCCACCATTTTTCCTTTTATTTTTTCAGTTTCCTTAATTGTAGCATAGTTTATTATTTTTGGCAGTTTTTCAGGTCCTGAACTTTTGGAGTCATTTTGATGCCCTAAACAAGATTTTTTGGGAAAACCAAAAAATTTTGGCCACTCGAAAGTTGTATTCCTCAGATAGATATTTCTAATGAGGTATTTTTCGTGTCAAATGGATATCGTATGCCAAATTTATGACACTGGGAAGTTGATGTACGAATTTACCCAAATGGGGCCCATAATTTTGGCACTCCATCTTCTAGGGTTAGGATTTTGGATGTTTTGGGTTTTGCATTACTTCTCAATAATAAATAGGCCTTCAAGCATCATTATAACATAATTCAAAGGCATGTAGCTTCCACATATCTTCTCGGAGATAAGCTACCATCGCCTGAGCTCGTTTATTTCTATGTTGTTTGTAAGCATACTTACGTCATTTGATATTAATTAAATTAAGTTTTATTTATGATACATATTTGTGTTTATGTTAATTTCTATATTTTATTGCATTCCTTCATAAGTCTGGATGAGTGGTATCATAGCGGGACTACTCTTTCTCAGTATTTCTTTTCGTGTCTCCAACGAGATCACAGTATAAGGAGTTAGAGCTCAATTTGGTTGAACCTTTTCAAGATTAGCCTCACAAACCCTGATGACCTCCCATGGTGGAAGAAAATAAGGATGAAGGATCAGGAGATCCTATCAAAATATTTCTCAAGGAGGCCCTCGAGAAACATTGGAAGACGATGAAGGACAAATTTTCCCAGATCCTTCAATGTCTACCCATCGACAACACATCTTCATCCGACAACCACTCTGGAGGCACAAATCCTTTTAAGTTACAAGTTAACTTTGACATTCCCATATTTTAGGGCCAAATATATGCAGACATCATAGATAAATGGTTTAATATATTAGAAGGATATTTTTCAGTTCATGAATTTTATAATCGAAAAAAAAAATTACTTTTTCACTCCTCAAATTCGCCCCACATATCAAGGATTGGTGGGAAACCTACTGTGAGAAAAAGTATGAGAGGGAATCCTCCTTGTTCTCGGCTGCACCCATTTGGAACTCTTTTCGTTACACCATCAAGGAACAATATTACCCTATGGGGAGCTATCAGGACAAGTACATACAATGGACTACACTACGGAAGCAAAGGTATCACATTAGTGGATTTTTGAGGTCTAAAATGGGCCTCTTAAGGAAGTAATAAAATAATAGCTAAACCAATAAAATAATATTTATGAATTTCAATTCACTTTTTGCAACACAATCCATGTAACTATAGTTAAATTCAATTCAAAAGTTGTACCAAAGTAAAATTAATAAAAAGATTGTATTGATGTGACTATAAATAAGAATGAGTTTTTCAAGAAAAAAACATTATCATTGAACAACTAATGCATTTGTCCTTTGTACTTCAATAGATTAAAATAAAATATAAATATAAATTTATAAATTCTTAATTATATTATACGTTATCAATTAAAATTTATATTATTTAAATTGTATAATAACATGTAATTAATATACTATATAAAAATAATATAATATAATAAATGTATAGGAATATGCATTGTTTCTTTCAAGAAATATGAAATGAAAATAATATATTTTTATTCAAAAAGTGTGAAATGACATTTATTATGAGTACTTTACTTTGACTTTAAAAGTGCTTAGAGCACTACCATGGTTAACCATGAGTTTTTATCCACCATTGAGAATGTGACAAGTAAGTACCTTTAACTCAAGCAATGCCACCTCAACCATTAGGGATGATGTCATATCCTAACATGTGATTGGTTCTCATAAAGTGAATTTTTATTGTACATTTTCCTTAGGAGGACCATTTTAGACCTTAAAATTCCCCTAATGAGATGTGCATGAGCTGACAAATTTATTCCATACCCAAGTTGGGTACCAAACAATCAGAGCAACATTTGGTGCGTAAGTACCACAGTTTTATACACATATACATCCAAGAGGAAATTTATTTCCTCAACATCTCCTCACTTGGTGTAGCATACCGGTATGCTACCAAGATTGAGAATAAATTCAAACCGCAGAACAAAGGACAAAGCCAAAGCGGGGTGGTCGGGGACAACACACTGAAGCTACAAGCAAATAATAACAACATAAAGCCAAAGAAGGAAATAGTAAAGTGGTGTGAGCTCCATAAGAGCTCCACTCACAACAAAAGTGAGTGTTGGGCCAAGCAATCACTAGTGGCCGAGCTAAAGGCTTCTAAATCAGATGCATTTTCTGACTCTAAGTCAAAACCCAACAAGAGGAATGAAAAAGGGAAGTAGATTATTGATGTGCCCAGTGCCACCATTTCCACCACCAAGATCTAAAAGGAGGAACCTAAAGACCCAGATGAGGGACAGAGCCTCTTCCATTCTCATATGTGGGTGAAGGGTTCCCCACTGTAGTTCATTGTCAATAGAGGGAAACAAAGAAACCTCATTTCAGTAGAGGTTGTGAAGCAGTCGGGCCTACCAACCACATCACATCCATAATCGTACATCATTGGATGGATTCAACAAGGATGGGATCTCTGCATCAACCAGTAATGTCGCCTTCCCTATAGCATCAAGCTCTTCAGGGATGAGTTATTATGTGATGTTGTTCCTATTAAAGTTTGTGATGTATTACTAGGCAAACCATAATTGTGGAAGTGACATGTTGTGTATGAGTCTAGGCCTCACACTATTATTGTTACTTTGGGTAATAATTTGTACAGGATACTAGAGGTAGCACTGCCTACCAGCATCTCTTTGATCACTACAAAGCAATGAAGTAAGATCATTTCCCAAACCGAGAAATGTTCTTTCCTTATGATCTGCCCTCAGGGCAAGAAGAATATTGTGGCCAATACCTCCAGACAGAGCTCCTCCGCACGGCAACAACATATGGACAAGGTCATGGGGGTTTACATGGACATCTTCACCTCACCCACAGGGGTGCCTCTACATTGTCATGTAAAGCACTCCATCAATCTGACCCCTGGCTTTCTACTACCCAACGGACCAATATATTGGTGATATAATCTGGAGAACAATGAAATCAAGAGGAAGATTCAATAGTTGTTGTAGGAAGGTCACATCCGACTGAGTTCATCACCCTATGGGAGCTCGATCATGTTAGTGAAGAAGAAGGATGGGACTTGGATACTTTGTATTGACTATCGGGTGCTAAACAAGTTCACTTTCCGAAATAGGGATATGATCCCATAGATTCATGATCTCCTGGACCAAATCAAGGGGGCCAAATATTTTAGCAAGATTGACTTGAATTCTGGGCATCACCAGGTACCAATCGAACCCTCTGATGTGTGGAAGAATGCCTTCAAAGCCAAGGAGGGCCTCTTTGAATGGTTTTTCATGCATTTCAGGTTGACTAATTCTCCTGTAACCTTCATGAGATTTGTGGATGACATCTAGCAACCATTCACCAACTCATTCGTGGTGGTGTATTTGGATGACATCCTAATATTCAGCTAGAGTTAGGAAGAGAACATCAACCACATTCAACATGTCCTCCAAACACTGCAGCAACATAAGATGTATGCCAATTTGGAGAAATTCACTTTTGGCATGACCCAGGTTCAATATCTGAGATACATCATTGATGAGCGATGGGTGCATGTGGACTGAGCCAAGATCCAGGTCATTTGGGATTGGCCAGCCCCAACCACTCTAACATAGATTTGTAGCTTTTTAGGTCTTACCAATTTCTACCGCTGGTTCATGCTGGGGTTCTCTGATATAAATTATTCCTTTGGATCAATTCAACAATGGAGGAGCGAAATAAAAATTATTTTGGTATGAATCGCAACAGAATGGCTTTGCATAGTTGAAGCACATCCTCTGATCTGCACCATTTCTCACATTACTATACTTGTAGCAACCATTTGAAATCGATACAGATGCATCTAACTATGCTATTGGAATATTTCTTACTTAGTAGGCGAATACATTGGCGCATCACAATGGTACACTTTCAAACATAGTCTGGAAGTATCCCACCTATGACAAAGAGATATATTCCATTGTGTAGGCTTGCCAGCAATGGAAGCATTACATTTTGGGGAAGGTAACATTCATCTATGCAGATCATCGACCCCTACAGTTCATATCAACACAAGGGAAGTTGCAAAATTATCGCCATTAGAAATGGTACACATACCTACTGTTAGCCATCTATAAATTTTGTTATATCTCATGATGGCTAAATAAGTCTTCATCTTTCAAGAAACAAATTTTATCAAACTTTTTGAGTTCTTGAAACCTCAATATGTTCATTATCTTCCAAGAACCATTTTCCTATAACTTAACTCAAAACCTCCAAGAATATCCTGATGTCATCAAAAGAATATTGTTTTCAAGCTTTTTTGCCTTCATATTTCCTCTCAAGTTCTTCCATTTTCACCCATTTTTCACCTACCTTAACTAATATTTTTCTTCTCTAAAAAACCCCTTTTTCCCATTCTATATCCTTCGTTTCCCCCTAAAAACCCCTTTAAACCTTATAACACCCCTTTATATGGTTTAAATCACCCTTTTTATCCTATCGAAACCTCTAAAAAGTCTAAAAAACCCACTTTTTTAGGCCTTTTCCGACCTTTTATCAAAATCAGGCCTTAAGCCCCTTTTGACTAAGTCCTTCGCCCCTTTTTTCATAGGACCAAGACCTGTGACCATTGGTCAAGCCTCACCCCTTTTTTACCTTAACGCACGTTCCTTTCCTTTCCCCACAGGACCATGTTCTCTACTTCGTTTAGCCCTCCATCTCTTATTTTTATCTCCCACCATATATTCCCCTTGATGAATCTCAATTGTCGATACCAATGATCCAACAGTGATCGTGCCCTAATATTCATCCTTCCCCCGACCACCCCCTCACCCATACTTCTTTTTTAACACATCGCAGTCGTTGATCTTACGGATCTAATCACCACCATTAAATCTGAGGTGCTAACCCCGCCCGATCAACCTTTCCACCTCCTGAAAAAATTGCTGACGTCACCTCTCGGTCCCACCTATCCCCACTTCTCCTCCGACCAAGAACTTTGTCCCATCGCGCTCCCTCTCTGCCGTTGATTTGGCTCCCCCAGTTTCAACGGTCCATTATCCATATCACGCCCAATTCCCCGAAACAGGTTAATGTGCATTTCCAACATGAAATAGGTAGTTTCCAGATGGGCACGCGTCAGCATCTGTGTGGTATCGCATCCAAAATTGCCAAAACCATTAACCGCCTAATCCTTGTGCGAATACCACTCCGATATTCCCCAAAACCACCTTTTGTTTTCCACGCCAATATACAAATCCGCACCGGTTCTGCATAACTTCATACATGAAATCCCTCCTTCTGCTTATTGTTCCTCCTCTGCAATCGCTCCTCCACCATACTGAAACCTCTGATCATAGTTTTATCCAAAA
The DNA here is from genome assembly GCA_034641835.2 of Pinus albicaulis. Classification (NCBI taxonomy): domain Eukaryota; kingdom Viridiplantae; phylum Streptophyta; class Pinopsida; order Pinales; family Pinaceae; genus Pinus; species Pinus albicaulis. Next base: position 1,393,668,623 of record CM076581.1, read on the forward strand.
ATGCAAGTTTTATAATACGTTTTATGTTTGAGTTGCAGGTTCAATGCCAGCCATATGAATCGTCCCTCCCACAGCAAATTTAAGTTGCAGAGAGCTTCAGGATGATGATCCTTGGTTCCAGAGAATGCAGAATGGGAGATGCAGGTCCAAGGTTTGATAGTGATCAGTGCCTCATAAACACTGATCGTGTATTAAAACCCTCCAGCGTACCAAAACACCTGTACACCGAGGAAAGCAGTGAAGATTAAAGGTTAAGTCAAAGTCAGAAGATAAATCACTTAATCAATGGTTTACAAGGATAAAGCACACTTTAAAGATAAATGTATTAAAGTTAAAATAGTCAGAAAAAGGAAAAAAATACCAAATATGATTAAAGTAAAGGCCTAAAAGCCAAATCGGAGGCCTAATCAAAGTTTTAAAGAGCTAATCAGACAGATCAATGAGAAAGAATGCTTCGAATGACAAATCAGTGAAGTAATTACTTCTCCAAAGGACCAAAAATGCCACCTATAGGCCTGATTTACCTCAAAGGACACATAAAGTTACTCCAAGTCAGAGATATTTCCAAATGACTGCTCATAAGTTATTACAAGCCTACCTAAAAAGCCTAAAAGTCAACAAAAGCAACTAAGTAGTTCAAAAAGTTAATGTAAGGCAGAGTTAGCCTTAAATACATTTTGCTTTTGGCCTTGCATGGTCTCAAAGGTCAAAAACATTAAACTCTGTCATTTATGAACCATTAGAGACCCTTTCTTTCACTCCACCTCCTCATTTATCTATAAATACTATATGAGGAGTTCATTGTTGTTGTTGGTTGGATTATCATTGAGGTGTAAGATAGTTGCTGAAGTTGTTGAAGTGTTGTTGACTAGTTGAAGAACACTAGGCTGAGAAGAGAATTTTTGAGATGTAAAGACTTGTGGGACTTGAAGTATGTAACTGGTTTGAACATCAATAATACAAGCAGATTCATGGGATCTTGGTCTATTTTAATGGTGATGTTATTTCTCATTGTTTTTGTCTTTATTTATGTTTTACATATTGTCCATTAAACTGATCAATAATAGAAAATTTAGAGTAGGATTTACTGAAAAGTACCCTATTTTTGTCTGAAAGATTTATCTTTATGTTTTCTTCTGCTGAGGTATGTTTAGAGGATTCTTAATTTCCCTCTAGGTTTATCTAGCTTGTTGTTTTGAGAATGATTCAATAGAGTATAACCAGGGAGAAATGTGGGTGAGCCCCTGTCTTTCTAAGTACAAATTGAGATATTTTTTTTAATGTTCTTTTCAAAGTTTTCTAAGTAGAGTTAACGTAGGGAATTTTATGGTTTTCCTTGTCCTCTGGCTAGTCTTTAACAGTTGCTTTGAAAGATCCCTTGAGAGTATGCCAAAATCAAGCTAGAATTCAAAGTGTCTATCTGATCTTAGGCTATTTTCCTGTTCTCTTATATGTTTTCTCCTTTCTGAAAGTAGTCTTAGGATTACTGGATTGTTGTTTGAAAAGTGTGCTTTAATAAGAGTTTGTCCAGAGAATTTTATGGTTTTCCCTATCCTTTGGCTTGCTTCAAACAGTTACTTTGAAAGGCTTTTCTTGTTTTAGTGAATTTAATAGATACTTAAATGGTTGTTAGCTTTGCTTCCTTCACAACAGTTTAATGTTTTATATCACAATTCAATCTAAAATATCCTTTGATATAGATGACTTCCCCCATGGAAACCCTTGAATAATTGTTTAAATACTTTTGTGACTCCATAGCCTAATGGTTAATATTGTTTCATGACCTACCTTTTCAGCTGAAACATTCTTCAATCAGCTCTCACCTTAACCCTTCAAATGACATCTTCAGTTAATGATATCCATCCCAACCACACAAACAAGTTCTCTAAGCTTCATAACTAGCCTAATATCGTAAACAAAGCACAAAGATATATCCTTTGAAAACACTTAATAGAAATATCCCTCTCTGAATCTAGGAAGGCTAGGTCCTAGGATTCCAAAGTGGTTCTGATGTGACGTTTATTATTATTTCCATTCTTGTAAATCACAGGAAGCCAACTTAGTGGCAACCATACTGGGGAATATTAAGTAATAGATAGTTACACAACTCAGAAAATCCCATTCTTATAATGAATCAAGTGTCTTCCAAGAGTGGTTCCTGATTGTTGATGGTGGACAACAACCAGTCCTTGAAAACAAGTAGAATGTTTCCACCCGGAAACCCCACAATCCTTATCAAACCAAAATACTCCACTGGTAGAGGACTCCATACAGGTTGTAAAGATATAGTGACCTTTTCTCAGACTGATTGAACAAAATATCAAGGTCTGTGGTAGACCTTTTCTATGGTGAAATTTCAAATCAGTTATTAGAACTTTACCTTGATGATGATCTCTTAAAAGTTGTCTTTCTCATTTTGAGGTTACACAAATTTAACCCTGGAGTTAAGAAAATTTTTCTGGAGATAGTGGTTAAAAATTTGGAAACTGACCTTGAGCTTTTGAATTCTCAAATTTAGTCATATACTTTCCAAGATCCCAAAAAACTCTTGGAAAGCCTCTCTTCCCCTAAGCAAGATGAAATTGTACTACCTTTTGACTTGCAGGTAGAAGAAGACTGTGCTTTCAAGGACCATACTGAAAAAGAGGTTTTCAAATCTAATGCTTGGGATACAAATAACCAACCAATCATGAAAGGCTTGAAAGAAGAAAGTTTACATCTTGCCTTTGTTGATCCTATAGCAGATTACATGAAGGTCTTGATTGGCTCAAATTTCCAGACCTGCATACTTTACAAAGTTAAAATACATCACAAGTTTCCATTACATATGATAACTTTGGTCATGAAGGCACATGATCAAGGTATATTGTTGTTCCCTTTGGCAAGCATTCAAGATGTTCACCCACTTTTACTGCTGCTCAACTGGCTTTATTGGCACTATTGTATCACTTAGGCTAGAAAAAATTTCATTAGATTAGGATAGATAGGAATGCACATATGCTCAGCCTATGAGCATCTTTTTAGTCTTATATTGATTTGAAAGAAAAATGAAAAATACAAAAAATAAGAGAAAAAGAGAAAAGAGGGCAGATGAAAGGAAAGGTATAGCCCCATACCAAAAAAGAGGAAAATTGTGAAAGTTTGCAAGTCTAAATGCCACTACTTGAAAAGAAACTGTTATTTAGTCATACAACCTAATAATGACTAAGTAAATTTCAATTTTGTGCTGATAGGTTAGTGAAAATGGATTTTCGAAACAGTGTAATCTTGGCTTATCAGTAGAATAGATTAGGATAGAGAAAGAAATGGTTCTAATAAGCTCATAATTTGAACCAAGTAAAGAAAAGAGAAATGCCTCCAAAAAGATCAAAACTTAAGCCAAATAAAGATAGAATGATGTTTATCAATTTCAGATCTTAAGCCTTCAAAAAAAAAAAAAAAAATTCTGCAAATAAGGCCTATGTGCAGTTTGTATAAAATTCCATAGCCCCATAGCAAATCAGACTGTTTAATCCTGATTTTCTCTATGTTTTGAATTTTCTATTTTAGAATTTAGAGAATACAAATCTTTCAAACAGTGTAATCTTGACAGACAGATAGTTAGGTAGAGAAACAATGAGTTCAACTGTCTAATATGAACTCATGGAAGATATAAGAGTATAAATAGATTAGTTTCCTGCTTTCAAATAAAAGAATAAAATGATGTTGAAAGGGTTTTCAAGTCCAAGTGCACCCACTAAAGAAAAAATGTTAGGACAAGTAGGATGTGCAGGTAGAAATGTGGAAGAAAATCATCTAATTATGATCAATATTGGTCATCTTTTAAAGCAGCATGATCATCAAAGAAGGAGGAGATGGCCAAAATGCAGCAAAACGCAAGGCACTGGTCTACTTTCTAGAGATTTATCTCTGAGGTTCTTGACACCTCCAAGGAGCTGCCCTCCCCAAGTGGAGCCACTATTAGCCATCTATAAATTTTTTTATATCTCAAGATGGCTAAATAAGTCTTTCAGCTTTCAAGAAACAAATTTTATCAAACTTTGTGAGTTCTTGAAACCTCACTATGTTCATTATCCTCCAAGAACCCTTTTCCTATAACTTCACTCAAAACCTCCAAGAATATCCTGATGTCATCAAAAGAAGACTGTTTTCAAGCTTTTTTGCCTTCATATTTCCTCTCAAGTTCTTCCATTTTCACCCATTTTTCACCTACCTTAACTAATCTTTTTCTTCTCTAAAAAACCCCTTTTTCCCCTTCTATATCCTTCATTTCCTCCTAAAAATCCCTTTAAACCTTATAATACCCCTTTATATGGTTCAAATCACCCTTTTTATCTTATCGGAACCTCTAAAAAGTCTAAAAAACCCACTTTTTTAGGCCTTTTCCGACCTTTTATCAAAAGCAGGCCTTAAGCCCCTTTTGACTAAGTCCTTCACCCCTTTTTTCATAGGACTAAGACCTGTGACCATTGGCCAAGCCTCGCCCCTTTTTTACCTTAACACACGGTCCTTTCCTTTCCCCACAGGACCATGTTCTCTGCTTCATTTAGCTCTCCATCTCTTATTTTTATCTCCCACCATATGTTCCCCTTGATGAATCTCAATCGTTGATTTGAATGATCCAACGGTGATCACACCCTAATCTTCATCCTTCCCCCGACCACCCCCTCACCCATACCTCTTTTTTAAAACATCGCAGTCATTGATCTTGCGGATCCAACGACCACCATTAAATCTCAGGTGCTAACCCCGCCCGATCAACCTTTCCACCTCCTGAAAAAATTGCTGACATCACCTCCCGGTCCCACATGTCCCCACTTCTCCTCCGACCGAGCACTTTGTCCCATCGTTCTCCCTCTCCGCCGTTGATTTGGCTCCCCCAGATGTAACAGTCCATTATCCATATCACGCCCAATTCCCCGAAACAGGTTAACGTGCATTTTCAACGTGAAATAGGCGGTTTCCAGATCAGCACGCGTCAGCATCTGTGTGGTATCGCGTCCAAAATTGCCAAAACCATTAACCGCCTAATCCTTGCGTGAATACCACTCTGATATTCCCCAAAACCACCTTTTGTTTTCCATGCCAATATACAAATCCGCACCGGTTCTGCGTAACTTCATACATGAAATCCCTCCTTCTGCTCATTGTTCCTCCTCTGCAATCGCTCCTCCACCATCCTGAAACCTCTGATCGCAGTTTTATCCAAAAAAGCAAGTTTTATAATATGTTTTATGTTTGAGTTGCAGGTTCAATGGCAGCCATATGGACCAGCCCTCCCACAGTAAATTTAAGTTGTAGAGAGCTTCAAGATGATGATCCTTGGTTCCAGAGAATGTAGAATGGGAGATGCAGGTCCAAGGTTCGATTGTGATCAGTGCCTCATAAACATTGATCGTGTATTAAAACCCTCCAGCGTACCAAAACACCTGTGCACCGAGGAAAGCAGTGAAGATTAAAGGTTAAGTCAAAGTCAGAAGATAAAGCACTTAATCAATGGTTTACGAGGATAAAGCACAGTTTAAAGATAAACGTATTAAAGTTAAAACAATCAGAAAAAGGACAAAAATACCAAAGATGATTAAATTAAAGGCCTAAAAGAAAAATCGGAGGCCTAATCAAAGTTTTAAAGAGCTAATCAGACATATCAACGATAAATAATTCTTCGAATGACAAATCAATGAAGTAATTACTTCTCCAGAGGACCAAAAAGGCCACCTACACGCCTGATTTACCTCAAAGGACACATAAAGTTACTCCAAGTCAGAGATATTTCCAAATGACAGCTCATAAGTTATTACAAGCCTACTTTAAAAGCCTAAAAGTCAACAAAAGCCACTAAGTAGTTCAAAATTTTAATGTAACACAGAGTTAGCCTTAAATACATTTTGCTTTGGGCCTTGCATGGTCTCAAAGGTCAAAAACATTAAACTCTGTCATTTATGAACCATTAGAGACCCTTTCTTTCACTCCACCTCCTCATTTATCTATAAATACTATATGAGGAGTTCATTGTTGTTGTTGGTTGGATTATCATTGAGGTGTAAGATAGTTTCTGAAGTTGTTGAAATGTTGTTGAGTAGTTGAAGAACACTAGGCTGAGAAGAGAATTTTTGAGCTATAAAGACCTGTGGGACTTTAAGTATGTAACTGGTTTGAACATCAATAATACAATCAGATTCATGGGATCTTGGTCTATTTTAATGGTGCTGTTATTTCTCATTGTTTTTGTCTTTATTTATGTTTTACATATTGTCCATTTAAACTGATAAAGAACAGAAAATTTAGAGTAGGATTTACTGAAAAGTACCTTATTTCTGTCTGAAATCTTTATCTTTATGTTTTCTTCTGCTGAGGTATGTTTAGAGGATTCTTAATTTCCCTCTAGGTTTATCTAGCTTTTTGTTTTGAGAATGATTCAATAGAGTATAACCAGGGAGAAATGTGGGTGAGCCCCTGTCTTTCTAAGTACAAATTGAGATATTTTTTTTAATGTTCTTTTCAAAGTTTTCTAAGTAGAGTTAACCCAGGGAATTTTATGGTTTTCCTTGTCCTCTGGCTAGCCTTTAACAGTTTCTTTGAAATATCCCTTGAGAGTATGCCAAAATCAAGCTAGAATTCAAAGTGTCTATCTGATCTTAGGCTATTTTCCTGTTCTCTTATATGTTTTCTCCTTTCTGAAAGTAGTCATAGGATTACTGGATTGTTGTCTGAAAAGTGTGCTTTAATAAGAGTTTGTCTAGAGAATTTTATGGTTTTCCCTATCCTTTGGCTTGCTTCAAACAACTACTTTGAAAGGCTTTTCTTGTTTTAGTGAATTTAATAGATACTTAAATGGTTGTTAGCTTTGCTTCCTTCACAACAGTTTAATGTTTTATATCACAATTCAATCTAAAATATCCTTTGATATAGATGACTTCCCCCATGGAAACCCTTGAATAATTGTTTTACAATTAAATCCTTTTGTGACTCCATAGCCTAATGGTCAATACTGTTTCATGACCTACCTTTTCAGCTGAAACATTCTTCAATCAACTCTCACCTTCACCCTTCAAATTACCTCTTTAGTTAATGATATCCATCCCAATCACACAAACAAGTTCTCTGAGCTTCATAACTAGCCTAATATCGTAAACAAAGCATAAATATATATCCTTTGAAAATACTTAATAGAAAGATCCCTCTCTGAATCCAGGAAGGCTAGGTCCTAGGATTCTAAAGTGGTTATGATGTGGCCCCCTACAGCATTTATTATTGCCATTCTTGTAAATCATAAGAAGCCAACATAGTGGCGACCATACTGGCGAATATTAAGTAATAGATAATTTCACAACTCAGAAAATCCCATTCTTAAAATGAATCAAGTATCTGCCAAGAGTGGTTCCTGATTGTTGATGGTGGACAACAACCAGTCCTAGAAAACAAGTAAACTTTTTCCACCCGGCGACCCCACAATCCTTATCAAACCAAAAGACTCCACTGGTAGAGGACTCCAGACAGGTTGTAAAGATATAGTGACCTTTTCTCAGATTGATTGAAAAAAATGTCAAGGTCTGTGGCAGACCTTTTCTATGGTGAAATTTCAAATTAGTTATTATAACTTCAGCTTGATGATGATCTCTTAAAAGTTGTCTTTCTCATTTTGAGGTTACACAAATTTAACCCTAGAGTTAAGAAAAATTTTCTGGAGATAGTGGTTAAAAAATTGGAAACTGACCTTGAGCTTTTGAATTCTCAAATTCAGTCATATACTTTCCAAGATCCCAAAAAACTCTTGGAAAGCCTCTCTTCCCCTAAGCAAGATGAAATCGTACTACCTTTTGACTTGCAGGTAGAAGAAGACTGTGCTTTCAAGGACCATACTGAAAAGGAGGTTTTCAAAGCTAATGTTTGGGATACAAATAACCAGCCAATAATGAAAGGCTTGAAAGAAGAAAGTTTACATCTTGCCTTTGTTGATCCTGTAGCAGATTACATGAAGGTCTTGAGTGGCTCAAATTTCCAGACCTGCATACTTTACAAAGTTAAAATACATCACAAGTTTCCATTACATATGATAAATTTGGTCATGAAGACACATGATCAAGGTATATTGTTGTTCCCTTTGGCAAGTAGTCAAGATGTTCACACACTTTTACTGCTGCTCAACTGGCTGTACTGGCACTATTGTATCACTTAGGCTAGCAAAAATTTCATTAGATTAGGATAGATAGTAATGCAAATATGCTTAGCCTATGAGCATCCTTTTAGTCTTATATTGATTTGAAAGAAAAATGAAAAATACAAAAAATAAGAGAAAAAGAGAAAAGAGGGCAGATAAAAGAAAAGGTATAGCCCCATACCAAAAAAGAGGAAAAATCTGAAAGTGTGCAAGTCTAAATGCCACTGCTTGAAAAGAAACTGTTATTTAGTCATACAACCTAATCATGACTAAGTAACTTTCAATTTTGTGCTGATAGGTTAGTGAAAACAGATTTTCCAAACAGTGTAATCTTGGCTTATCAGTAGAATAGATTAGGATAGAGAAAGAAATGATTCTAATAAGCTCAAATTCTGAACCAAGTAAATAAAAGAGAAATGCCTCCAAAAAGATCAAAAATTGAGCCAAATAAAGATAGAATGATGTTTATCAATTTCAGATCTTAAGCCTTCAAAATTTTGTTTTAAATTTTCTGCAAATAAGGTCTATGTGCAACTTGTATAAAATTCCATAGCCCCATAGCAAATCAGACTGTTTAATCCTGATTTTCTCTATATTTTGAATTTTCTGTTTTAGAATTTATAGAATACAAATCTTTCAAACAGTCTAATATTGACAGATAGATAGTTAGGTAGAGATACAATGAGTTCAACTGTCTAATATGAACTCATGGAAGATATAAGAGTAGAAATAGATTAGTTTCCTGCTTTCAAATAAAAGAATAAAATGATGATGAAAGGGTTTGCAAGTCCAAGTGCACCCACTGAAAAAAAAATGTTAGGACAAGTAGGATGTGTAGGTAGAAATGTGGAAGAAAATCATCTGATTATGATCAATATTGGTCATCTTTTAAAGCAGCATGATCATCAAAGAAGGAGGAGATTGCCAAAATGTAGCAAAACACAAGGCACTTGTCTACTTTCCATAGATTTATCTCTGAGGTTCTTGACACCTCCAAGGAGCTTCCCTCCCCAAGTGGAGCCACTATTAGCCATCTATAAATTTTGTTATATCTCAAGATGGCTAAATAAGTCTTTCAGCTTTCAAGAAACAAATTTTATCAAACTTTGTGAGTTCTTGAAACCTCACTATGTTCATTATCTTCCAAGAACCCTTTTCCTATAACTTCACTCAAAACCTCCAAGAATATCCTGATGTCATCAAAAGAAGACTGTTTTCAAGATTTTTTGCCTTCATATTTCCTCTCAAGTTCTTCCATTTTCACCCATTTTTCACCTACCTTAACTAATATTTTTCTTCTCTAAAAATCCCCTTTTTCCCCTTCTATATCCTTCATTTCCTCCTAAAAAACCCTTTATACCTTATAAGACCCCTTTATATGGTTTAAATCACCCTTGTTATCTTATCGGAACCTCTAAAAAGTCTAAAAACCCCACTTTTTTAGGCCTTTTCCGACCTTTTATCAAAAGCAGGCCTTAACCCCTTTTTGACTAAGTCCTTCGCCCCTTTGTTCATAGGACCAAGACCTGTGACCATTGGCCAAGCCTCGCCCCTTTTTTACCTTAACACACGGTCCTTTCCTTTCCCCCCAGGACCATGTTCTCCGCTTCGTTTAGCCCTCCATCTCTTATTTTTATCTCCCACCATATGTTCCCCTTGATGAATCTCAATCGTCAATCCCAATGATCCAACGGTGATCATGCCCTAATCTTCATCCTTCCCCCGACCACCCCCTCACCCATACCTCTTTTTTAACACATCGCAGTCGTTGATCTTGAGGATCCAATGACCACCGTTAAATCTCAGGTGTAACCCTACCCGATCAACCTTTCCACCTCCTAAAAAAATTTATGACGTCACCTCCAGGTCCCACCTATCCCCACTTCTCCTTCGACCGAGCTCTTTGTCCCATCGCGCTCCCTCTCTGCCTTTGATTTGGCTCCCCCAAATCCAACGGTCCATTATCCATATCATGCCCAATTCCCCGAAACAGGTTAATGTGCATTTCCAACGTGAAATAGGTGGTTTCCAGATGGGCACGCGTCAGCATCTATGTGGTATCGCGTCCAAAATTTCCAAAGCCATTAACCGCCTAATCCTTGCGTGAATACCACTCAGATATTCCCCAAAACCACCTTTTGTTTTCCATGCCAATATACAAATCTGCACCGGTTCTGCATAACTTCATACATGAAATCCCTCCTTCTGCTCATTGTTCCTCCTCTGCAATCGCTCCTCCACCATCCTGAAACCTCTGATCACAGTTTTATCCAAAAATGCAAGTTTTATAATACGTTTTATGTTTGAGTTGCAGGTTCAATGGCAGCCATACGGACCGGCCCTCCCACAGCAAATTGAAGTTGTAGAGAGCTTCAGGATGATGATCCTTGGTTTCAGAGAATGCAGAATGGGAGATGCAAGTCCAAGGTTCGGTAGTGATCAGTTCCTCATAAACATTGATCGTGTATTAAAACCCTCCAGCGTACCAAAACACCTGTACACCGAGGAAAGAAGTGAAGATTAAAGGTTAAGTCAAAGTCAGAAGATAAAGCACTTAATCAAAGGTTTACGAAGGTAAAGCACAGTTTAAAGATAAACGTATTAAATTTAAAACAGTCAGAAAAAAGTACAAAAATACAAAAGATGATTAAAGTAAAGGCCTAAAATCCAAATTGGAGGCCTAATCAAATTTTTAAAGAGCTAATCATACAGATCAACGAGAAAGAATGCTTCGAATGACAAATCAGTGAAGTAATTACTTCTCCAAAGGACCAAAAATGCCACCTACAGGCCTGATTTACCTCAAAGGACACATAAAGTTACTCCAAGTCAGAGATATTTCCAAATGGCAGCTCATAAGTTATTACAAGCCTACCTAAAAAGCCTAAAAGTCAACAAAAGCAACTAAGTAGTTCAAAAAGTTAATGTAACGCAGAGTTAGCCTTAAATACATTTTTCTTTGGGCCTTGCATGGTCTCAAAGGTCAAAAACATTAAACTCTGTCATTTATGAACCATTAGAGACCCTTTCTTTCACTCCACCTCCTCATTTATTTATAAATACTATATGAGGAGTTCATTTTTGTTGTTGGTTGGATTATCATTGAGGTGTAAGATAGTTGCTGAAGTTTTTGAAGTGTTGTTGAGTAGTTGAAGAACACTAGGCTGAGAAGAGAATTTTTGAGCTGTAAAGACCTGTGGGACTTGAAGTATGTAACTGGTTTGAACATCAATAATACAAGCAGATTCATGGGATCTTGGTCTATGTTAATGGTGATGTTATTTCTCATTGTTTTTGTCTTTATTTATATTTTACATATTGTCCATTTAAACTGATAAAGAACAGAAAATTTAGAGTAGGATTTACTAAAAAGTACCCTATTTCTGTCTGAAATATTTATCTTTATGTTTTCTTCTGCTAAGGTATATTTAGAGGATTCTTAATTTCCCTTTAGGTTTATCTAGCTTATTGTTTTGAGAATGATTCAATAGAGTATAACCAGGGAGAAATGTGGGTGAGCCCTTGTCTTTCTAAGTACAACTTGAGATATTTTTTTTAATGTTCTTTTCAAAGTTTTCTAAGTAGAGTTAACGCAGGGAATTTTATGGTTTTCCTTGTCCTCTGGCTAGTCTTTAACAGTTGCTTTGAAAGATCCCTTGAGAGTATTCCAAAATCAAGCTAGAATTCAAAGTGTCTATCTAATCTTAGGCTATTTTCTTGTCCTCTTATATGTTTTCTCCTTTCTGAAAGTAGTCTTAGGATTACTGGATTGTTGTCTGAAAAGTGTGCTTTAATAAGAGTTTGTCCATAGAAGTTTATGGTTTGCCCTATCCTTTGGCTTGCTTCAAACAGTTACTTTTAAAGGCTTTTCTTGTTTTAGTGAATTTAATAGATACTTAAATGGTTGTTAGCTTTGCTTACTTCACAACAGTTTAATGTTTTATATCACAATTCAATATAAAATATCCTTTGATATAGATGACTTCCCCCATGGAAACCCTTGAATAATTATTGTAAAATTAAATCCTTTTGTGACTCCATAGCCTAATGGTTAATATTGTTTCATGACCTACCTTTTTAGCTAAAACATTCTTCAATCAGCTCTCACCTTCACCCTTCAAATGACCTCTTCAATTAATGATATCCATCTCAACCACACAAACAAGTTCTCTGAGCTTCATAACTAGCCTAATATCGTAAACAAATAATAAATATATATCCTTTGAAAACACTTAATAGAAATATCCCTCTCTGAATCCAGGAAGGCTAGGTCCTAGGATTCCAAAGTGGTTCTGATGTGGCCCCCTACAGCGTTTATTATTTCCATTCTTGTAAATCACAGGAAGCCAACATAGTGGTGACCATACTGGGGAATATTAAGTAATAGATAATTTCACAACTCAGAAAATCCCATTCTTAAAATGAATCAAGTGTCTGCCAAGAGTGGTTCCTGATTGTTGATGGTGGACAACAACTTGTGCTAGAAAACAAGTAAAATTTTTCCACCCGGTGACCCCACAATCCTTATCAAACCAAAAGACTCCACTAGTAGAGGACTCTAGACAGGTTGTAAAGATATAGTGACCTTTTCTCAGACTGATTGAACAAAATGTCAAGGTCTGTGGCAGACCTTTTCTATGGTGAAATTTCAAATCAGTTATTAGAACTTCATCTTGATGATGATCTCTTAAAAGTTGTCTTTCTCATTTTGAGGTTACACAAATTTAACCCTGGAGTTAAGAAAAAAATTTCTGGAGATAGTGGTTAGAAAATTGGAAACTGACATTGAGCTTTTGAATTCTCAAATTCAGTCATATACTTTCCAAGATCCCAAAAAACTCTTGGAAAGCCTCTCTTCCCCTAAGAAATATGAAATTGTACTACCTTTTGACTTGCAGGTAGAAGAAGACGGTGCTTTCAAGGACCATACTGAAAAGGAGGTTTTCAAAGCTAATGCTTGGGATACAAATAACTAGCCAATCATGAAAGGCTTGAAAGAAGAAAGTTTACATCTTGCCTTTGTTGATCATGTAGCAGATTACATGAGGGTCTTGATTGGCTCAAATTTCCAAATCTACATACTTTACAAAGTTAAAATACATCAGAATTTTCCATTACATATGATAACTTTGGTCATGAAGGCACATGATCAAGGTATATTGTTGTTTCCTTTGGCAAGCAGTCAAGATGTTCACCCACTTTTACTGCTGCTCAACTGGCTGTACTGGCACTATTGTATCACTTAGGCTAGCAAAAATTTCATTAGATTAGGATAGATAGGAATGCAAATATGCTCAGCCTATGAGCATCTTTTTAGTCTTATATTGATTTGAAAGAAAAATGAAAAATACAAAAAATAAGAGAAAAAGAGAAAAGAGGGTAGATAAAAGAAAAGGTATAGCCCCATACCAAAAAAGAGGAAAAATATGAAAGTGTGCAAGTCTAAATGCCACTGCTTGAAAAGAAACTGTTATTTAGTCATACAACCTAATCATGACTAAGTAACTTTCAATTTTGTGCTGATAGGTTAGTGAAAACAGATTTTCCAAACAGTGTAATTTTGGCTTATCAGTAGAATAGATTAGGATAGAGAAAGAAATGGTTCTAATAAGCTCAAAATCTGAACCAAGTAAAGAAAAGAGAAATTCCTCCAAAAAGATCAAAACTTGAGCTAAATAAAGATAGAATTATGTTTATCAATTTCAGATCTTAAGCCTTCAAAACAAAAATTTAAATTTTCTGCAAATAAGGTCTATGTGCAGCTTGTATAAAATGCCATAGCCCCATAGCAAATTAGACTATTTAATCCTGATTTTCTCTATGTTTTGAATTTTCTGTTTTAGAATTTAGAGAATACAAATCTTTCAAACAGTCTAATCTTGACAGATAGATAGTTAGGTAGAGAAACAATGAGTTCAACTGTCTAATATGAACTCATGGAAGATATAAGAGTAGAAATAGATTAGTTTCCTGCTTTCAAATAAAAGAATAAAATGATGTTGAAAGGGTTTGCAAGTCCAAGTGCACCCACTGAAGAAAAAATGTTAGGACAAGTAGGATGTGTAGGTAGAAGTGTGGAAGAAAATCATCTAATTATGATAAATATTGGTCATCTTTTAAAGCAGCATGATCATCAAAGAAGGAGGAGATTGCCAAAATGCAGCAAAACACAAGGCACTGGTCTACTTTCCAAAGATTTATCTCTGAGGTTCTTGACACCTCCAAGGAGCCACCCTCCCCAAGTGGAGCCACTATTAGCCATCTATAAATTTTGATTTATCTCAAGATGGCTAAATAAGTCTTTCAGCTTTCAAGAAACAAATTTTATCAAACTTTGTGAGCTCTTGAAATCTCACTATGTTCATTATCTTCCAAGAACCCTTTTCCTATAACTTCATTCAAAACCTCCAAGAATATCCTGATGTCATCAAAAGAAGATTGTTTTCAAGCTTTTTTGCCTTCATATTTCCTCTCAAGTTCTTCCATTTTCACCCATTTTTCACCTACCTTAACTAATCTTTTTCTTCTCTAAAAAACCCCTTTTCCCCCTTCTATATCCTTGATTTCCTCCTAAAAACCCCTTTAAACCTTATAAGACCCCTTTATATGGTTTAAATCACCCTTTTTATCTTATCAGAACCTCTAAAAAGTCTAAAAAACCCACTTTTTTAGGCCTTTCCGACCTTTTATAAAATTCAGGCCTTAAGCCCCTTTTGACTAAGTCCTTCGCCCCTTTGTTCATACAACCAAGACCTCTGACCATTGGCCAAGCCTCGTCCCTTTTTTACCTTAACACCTAGTCCTTTCCTTTCCCCACAGGACCATGTTCTCCGCTTCATTTAGCCCTCCATCTCTTATTTTTATCTCCCGCCATATACTCCCCTTGATGAATCTCAACCATCGATCCTGACAATCCAATGGTGATCGTGCCCTAACCGTCATCCTTCCCCCGACCACCCCCTCGCCCATACCTCTTTGTTAACACATCACAGCCGTTGATCTTGCAGATCCAACGACCATCGTTAAATCTCAAATACTAACCCTACCCAATCAACCTTTCCACCTCCCAACAAAATTGTTGATGTCACCTCCCAGTCCCACCTGTCCCCACTTCTCCTCTGGCCGAGCACCTTGTCCCATCGCGCTCCCTCTCCACCATTGATCTGGCTCCCCCAGATCCAACGATCCATTATCCATATCGCACCCAATTCCCCGAAACAGGTTAACGCGCATTTTCAAAGCGAAATAGGCGGTTTCCATATGGGCACATGTCAGCATCTGTGTGGTATCGCGTCCAAAATGGCCAAAACCATTAACCACCTAATCCTTGCATGAATACCACTCCAGTATTTCCCAAATCCACCTTTTTTTTTCTGCGCCAATATTCCAATCCACCCCGGTTCTGCATAACTTCATACATGAAATCCCTCCCTCTACACATTGTTCCTCCTCTGCAATCGCTCCTCCACCATCTTGAAACCTCTAATCACAGTTTTATCCAAAAATGTAGGTTTTATAATATGTTTTATGTTTGAGTTGTAGCTTCAATGGCGGCCATCTGTACTGGCCCTCCCACAGCAAATTTAAGTTGCAGAGAGCTTCAAGATGACGATCCTCGGTTCGAGAGAATGCAAAATGGGAGATGGAAAGTCCAAGGTTCGATAGTGATCAGTGCCTCATAAAAACTGATCATGTATTGAAACCCTCCAATGTACCAAAACACCTGTACACCGAGGAAAGCAACGAAGATTAAAGGTTAAGTCAAAGTCAGAAGATAAAGCACTTAATCAATAGTTTACGAGGATAAAGCACAGTTTAAATATAAACGTATTAAAGTTAAAACAGTCAGAAAATGGACAAAAAGACCAAAGATGATTAAATTAAAGGCCTAAAAGCCAAATTGGAGGCCTAATCAATGTTTTAAAGAGCTAATCAGACAGATCAGCAAGAAAGAATGCTTTGAATGACAAATCAGTGAAGCAATTACTTCTCCAAAGGACCAAAAATGCCACCTACAGGCCTGATTTACCTCAAAGGACACATAAAGTTACTCCAAGTCAGAGATATTTCCAAATGGCAGCTCATAAGTTATTACAAGCCTACCTAAAAAGCCTAAAAGTCAACAAAAGCAACTAAGTAGTTCAAAAAGTTAATGTAACGCAGAGTTAGCCTTAAATACATTTTTCTTTGGGCCTTGCATGGTCTCAAAGGTCAAAAACATTAAACTCTGTCATTTATGAACCATTAGAGACCCTTTCTTTCACTCCACCTCCTCATTTATTTATAAATACTATATGAGGAGTTCATTTTTGTTGTTGGTTGGATTATCATTGAGGTGTAAGATAGTTGCTGAAGTTTTTGAAGTGTTGTTGAGTAGTTGAAGAACACTAGGCTGAGAAGAGAATTTTTGAGCTGTAAAGACCTGTGGGACTTGAAGTATGTAACTGGTTTGAACATCAATAATACAAGCAGATTCATGGGATCTTGGTCTATGTTAATGGTGATGTTATTTATCACTGTTTTTGTCTTTCTTTATGTTTTACATACTGTCCATTTTCTCTGATAAAGAACAGAAAATTTAGAGTAGGATTTACTGAAAAGTACCCTACTTTTGTCTAAAATCTTTATATTTATGTTTTCTTCTACTGAGGTATGTGTTGGAACACCTAATCCTACATGGGTAGGTGTGGAATACGAAAAGTCACAATGGATTCCAAGTGACCTTGGAATGTGAAACCAAGAGTCACACCATTGTACTATAAATGTACATCTTTGTATAATGGAAAATAAGAAAGCCTCACGCTTATCCTTCATTGTGTTGAGTCTCTTGTGTGTGTGTGTTATTCTTCCTCATACACCATGTGTGTGCTTCAACATGGTGTTTAACATGGTATCAGAGCGGGCGATTTCTGGCCCTGCTCCAAATTGAGTGAGCCATTTGTGTTTATGGCCTTCATATCTGCAAAAATTCTTGGCATTTTTGCAGCACTCAGAAATTGGGAGCAGCAATGCACATCTGAAGCACTCAGAGATTTCCGCAGCAGTGTTTTTGCCGCCATTAAGAAGTGTTTTGGAGAAGGAGCAGCATTCAGAAATTGGCAGTGTTCAGCATTGGTTTTGAAGAAGGTAGCACTGCCCATTTGAAGGTTTTCATTCTAATTTTTCTCTGCAATTTCTGCTCATTAAAATCTGCATCATTTTGAAAGCGCTGTTGAAAAGTGTTTAAATTGAGTTTCTGAAGAAGAAGAAGTTTCTGGCTTTTATTGCAAAAGAAATCTGAGTTTTTTCCGCTGGAAAATTCTTCATCTCTGCATTTTCCTGTTGCTGGGCTACTGGAAAGATTTCTAGATTTTCACTGAAAGAAATCTGAGTTTTTCTGCTATCTACATTTTCTGCTGCTGAAATTAATTCTGCTCTATATTTGGAAGAAAAGAAAATTCTGTTGTTGCCATCATTTTTGCAATCTCTGCAAACTGTTTTACTTCTCTGCTCTGCTATTTTAAAAAATAAAAAAATTTAAAAAAAATAAAAATCCCTGCAATTCCATGGCCTTTCGGCCCCCTTACCCAGCTATCATTGCTTAATCCCTATTACTCCCCCTCTGGAATTACACACCTCTCCCTACCCTTACGCACTGTCACTCACTCCTTATTTCCTCACATCTCTGCAATTTACTACACCCCTGCAGGCACCTACCTCCTTATCACTCCACGCTCAACACTCATCCCGCGCTTCTGCAATCTCACAATACCCAACTCACCTCACAGCTCACTCTCCACCGCTACTCCCCCCTCTCCATTCCCTACGGCCCTCTCACACTACACTTATCGCTCCCACAGGCTTCAACTCGGCTCTCATCCCCCACTCCCTGCGCCTACCCTCTGCAACACGCAGTCGGCCCTCACCTCTGCAACACGCAACCGGCCCTTCCACGCGCGCTGCCACTTCACCACTCCATACTCCCTACGCTCTGCAAACCCGCATCTCCATGCCTTCACCTCTCATCACACAACCTCCGATCAACGCACTCTCCCACATTTCTGTTTTAAATTTTTTAACTCGATTTTTAAAATTATCAATTAATATCTTTTCCCTCCATTCAACTCATAACCGGCCTCCCTCCGTTAATACAACAGTCCGCCCCTCATTCAATTTTTAAAATTCGATTTAATCCCCTCCCCATTTTTAATATATCCCTTTCCCATTTTAATTTCTTAATATCCCTTCTTTCCTCTTATTAAAATTCCCCTACCTTCCCTTTTTTAATTCGACTTCTAAATCTTTTTAAATCCCTCCCTTTTTAATAAACTACCCTCCATTATTTTTTAAATCCCTTCCTTTTTAATAATTCTCCCTCCCATATAAATACATTACCCCCCAATCCCTTTTTTAATAATCCTTTTTAACATTTCCCTTAAATTCCCTTCCATTTTAAAATATTTCTCATTTTTAATTAATTTATTTAAAAAAAAAAAAAAAAATACAGGAGAGAGAGAGGAGAGAGAGAGGAAGAAGACTTGAAAAGCAGAAAGGAAGAAGAAATGGCATAATGAGAAAATGACGAAATGACAAGAAAATTGCAGATTTTACATTGTGATTTGTGGCATTGACATAAGGGTGATGTTTTTGAAGAAATTGACATTTGAAGACAAGTTTGGCATCATTGAAAACAACTCTTTGAAGGAAAATTCAGCTGCCTCAAAGGCCTCTTGCACAAGTGTTTTCAGCTACACATTTACAAAATATTTTTCAGAGATATTGTGTTGAGCTGACATTGCTTTGCATCTTCATTTATAATTGGAATCAGTATTTGATTTGTTGGATTGTTGATTGCACTCCATCATTTGAGGAGCACACTTTGTACTTTGAGAGTTCTCTTGAGTCATTTGTATTTGTTGAATCACATTGTAAACGGGTGCATTTTCGGTTGAAGCCGACACCCTTTTCATTTTTGAGCCTAAATTGTTGAAAATGGCCAAAATCAATGAGGCATTAGTGTTGTTGAATGACCTCATTCATTCAAATGTTCATGATATGATAAAAATGAGCAAGGATGCTCTATGTAACATTCAGAGTTGTTTGCTAGATGCACAAGAGAAGATTGAGTTTTTGCAGTTGGAATCTCAGCTCCAACAAGAAGAACTTCAGCAAAAGAGTCACCATTCTGAACCTGTTTCTGTTCAGAAGATTGTGAAAGACTCCCATCAGCAGCAAGTCAGCAAAGTTTCAGTTGATTCCCATTCAGTTCATTGCACTAGAGCAAATGTACATGCAGATGCAGCAGCTCAGCCTGCACTTCCTAAGCCCATCATCAGACCTTGGGAAGAGCTTGTCCACAACAAGCACCGAATTGGTCTTGGATATGACAAGGATGTGTCCTTTCATATTCCAGACTACACCAAGCCCATCATATTTCAGAGTGCCGGATTCTTGTATGACAGTTCACCTGCAGCTGTTCCAGATCCTGCTCCACAACAACAATCACAGATCGTGAAATGCCAACACTGTGATCGAGTTGGTCATATGAAAGATCACTGTTTTGATCTTCATCCATGCAAGCACTGTGGTCGGCACACTCATTTTTCAGACAGATGCTTCAGAAACAAGCCTCCTGCAAGAACCAAGATTCATCTTGGATGGATCGCTTCTTGGCAATGGGCATCGGCAGCCAAGAAGATGTTTACGACATGTTAGAACTTGTTCACGGATATTGAACAAACTTGCAGTTGAGTTTTCGCCATCATCTCACCTTGTCCCTAACAGGGGGAAAATGGTGGTCATGTACAAGCTTCGACGACAGATCAAGCGAGCCTGAGCCACAATCTCTCATTCCATGTTCAGAGTTGTAGCCAGCAGTTCAAGCGAGCCTGAGCCACAATTCGTCATTTCGGATTCAGAGATGTAGCCAGAGATACGGATGCCCATGAGCATACCTTCGGTTGGTGGATAACCTAAAACCATCATCTTTGGTTGGTGGATAACCTAAAACCATCATTTTCGGTTGGTGGATAACCTAAAACCATCATCTTTGGTCGGTGGACAACCTAAAACCACCACAGGTAGTAGACCTCCCTTCTTTTAGGTCGAAGGTCTCCCTTTTTTATGAGGGACAATTCCTCTAGCAGAAGCTTTCAGCTTCTTGCCAGTTTTGGAAGAGTTCCGGGAACCGCAACATGTTTTGCGTTCCAGTGTTTGTGGTCATCCTAAAACCACCTCTTTTTTCCAACATTTCAGAGAGTTGATTTAGCCAAGTGCTGCCATGTATACTTTGCAGATTTGTATTACAACTCTTTTCTTGGACTCACACATACCCCTTCGGATTAAGGGGGGATGTTGGAACACCTAATCCTACATGGGTAGGTGTGAAATGCGAAAAGTCACAATGGAGTCCAAGTGACCTTGGAATGTGAAACCAAGAGTCACACCATTGTACTATAAATGTACATCTTTGTATAATGGAAAATAAGAAAGCCTCACGCTTATCCTTCATTGTGTGTTGAGTCTCTTGTGTGTGTGTGCTATTCTCCTCATACACCATGTGTGTGCTTCAACATGGTGTCTAACAGTATGTTTAGAGGATTCTTAATTTCCCTCTAGGTTTATCTAGCTTGTTGTTTTGAGAATGATTCAATAGAGTATAACCAGGGAGAAATGTGGGTGAGACCCTGTCTTTCTGAGTACAACTTGAGATATTGTTTTTGAATGTTCTTTTCAAAGTTTTCTAAGTAGAGTTAACCTAAGGAAGTTTATAGTTTGCCCTGTCCTCTGCCTAGTCTTTAACAGTTGCTTTGAAAGATCCCTTGAGAGTATGCCAAAATCAGGCTAGAATTCAAAGTGTTTGTCTGATCTTAGGCTATTGTCCTTGTTCTCTTATATGTTTTCTCCTTTCTGAAAGTAGTCTTAGGATTACTGGATTGTTTTCTGAAAAGTGTGCTTTAATAAGATTTTTTCCAGATAATTTTATGGTTTGCCCTGTCCTTTGGCTTGCTTCAAACAGTTACTTTGAAAGGCTTTTCTTGTTTTAGTGAAGTTAATAGATACTTAAATGGTTGTTAGCTTTGCTTCCTTCACAACAGTTTAATGTTTCATATCACAATTCAATCTAAAAGATCCTTTGATATAGATGACTTGCCCCATGGAAACCCTTGAAGAATTTTTGTACAAATAAATCCTTTTGTGACTCCATAACCCAATGGGTTAATATTGTTTCATGACCTACCTTTTCAACCAAAACATTCTTCAATATGCTCTCACCTTCACCCTTCAAATGACCTCTTCAGTTAACGATATCCATCCCAGCCACAAAAACAAGTTCTATGAGCTTCATAACTAGCCTAATATCATAAAAAAAGAATAAAGATATATCCTTTGAAAACACTTAATAGAGAGACCCTCTCTGAATCCAAGAAGGCTAGGTCCTAGGATTCCAAAGTGGTTCTGATGTGGCCCCCTGCAGTGTTTATTCTTTCCATTCTTGTAAATCACAGGGAGCCAAAACCTACAACAATTCCATTTTAATATCAAGTACAAGAAGAGGAACACCAATAATGTTTCATACTACCTCAACCAACCACCGATTGTGCCGCTAACCACTTTACTCGACTCTTGTGGGCACAAGACTTCAGGTTAGCCGCATCTCTACTGTTATCACCCAAAAATATCAAAACATCATTTTGAAAAGGTTACAAAATTTCATGGATCAAAATAGGGTTTTATGAGTCAATTTAGGTTTGATCAAGGGAAGGTTTTAGATTTTTTTATAATTTAAAGCTCATCCTAATTTTCAAATAAAGCCTTCTTTAAAGCTCTTTCATGTCAAACATTCATCATTCTTTGTTTCATTTCATTTCCCTAAGTTTCTTCATCAAAACTGTCCAATTAGCCAAGAAACCACAGTTTTGTAGTGCCACCCATTGAAAAAAGTCATTTTTCGCTACGAAAGCGTTGACAATTTCATAGCGCAAACAAGAAAAATTACACTGTAGGCGCTACGAAAGTGCGGTTTTGTAAATGTCTTGTCAGTTGAGTTGGAAAATGTCAGAAACCATTGGGAAAGGGTAGGATAGTGGCATGTCGAGTCATGTAATGATGAAATTGAGGTACACACCCACATTTGCAGTCATCGTGGTCATTATAGGTTATGAATCAGGCATCATTTTAGTTATGAGAGGACATTTAAATTTCAAAATCTTTCATAATTAGTCATTCTCATCCTTTTTCCTCCATTCGAAATGTCTGAGCTCTGAGTGTCAAGCCAAACCTGTGGCTGGTTCATACAAAGGTTTTGCTACACCAATATCAAGCGAGGCTGATACATCCATATCAAGCGAGGCTGAAATATTTTTCTGAAGAATATTCCAGAGGAAAGAAAAATTCACAGAGGAGGACAGTACTTAAGGCATGAACTTGAAGACATGAAGGAAATAATTGAAGACCCAGCAATGATGGAAGCATTCAGAAGAGTAGGTTTCCTATGGTTTTGTGAGAAGTTGCAGGGCTGTCACATACAGGTATCCAAGGAATTTACTATGAATTTCAATGAAATTTCCACTAAAGGCAGGATGCTAAGTGTGTCTATTACACCAGAGGTCATTGTTTCCATTATAGAGATACCAAGAGGTCAATAAAACTGGTTCAAAGGGTTCAAATTTGATATGGATAAGTGTAAAGAGTTCATGAAACCTGAGCACACAAACATGGACTTTAATAATGATATTCCTAGAAGTTGTATCAAAGATAACTACTCAAAACTGCTACTCAACATTCAAAAATATTTTACCTTTGAAAGAAGATATCACAAGGTTTATTCATATCATTTCAAATTTATTTTACACTTCACCGGTAATATTTCACTTGATTTACCTTTTTATCTGCATAGGATTCTTGGAAATATGGCTAATAAGGTGCAGGAAAAATCTTAAGGGAGTGAAACATCCTTATTTCATCATGGCCTAATGAAATTATTAATTTTAGATGAAATTCAGAAGATAGAAAGAGATTGGTCATCATTCCTTTTTATAAATGGTTTTGAGTTGGAAACCCTAAATCTGTAAGAAACCCTAAATCTAAAGGAGTTCCATCATCACCAGTAGCAAAACTAAGCCAACCTATGGTTGCAAAACCAAAAGAAACTGCAAGAGTGAAGCCAAGAAAGCAAACTCAGAAAGGGCCAGAGCCAATGCAAATTCTTGATACACCAACTCTCCCACCTGCGAAACAGATATCAAAGGTTTTCAAAGATGCAAAACAGAAACAGGCTGTCAGCAAACAGGGGACCAAAACAGTAACTAGAAGCCAAGCAGTGGCATTGAAAGGAAAGATAGTTGCTACAAAATACAGCCCAGTAACAAAGGGGAATGTAAAGGATATTCTCCGTGCTATTGACATAGAAGAAACACCCATTGTCCAAGCTGAGTTCATTGGGGAATATGAGCATAAGCTGAAAAAGGCCAAGTCTGCAAAGAGGCTAGAGTTTGAGGGGGAAGATGCAGGTTTCATTTTTCAAGCAAGAAATCCTAGGACAAGGCATGCTAGGAAATTGATTGAGAGTAGCAAGGAGGTTCAAATACCCACTGAGACAGTTAAATCTCCTAAAGAAATTGTGGATATTTCATCACCTACAGTGAAGCATACAATCAGCAAAAGAAAAAGGGGAAAAGAGAAAATGACAGAGAAAACAAAGTTTCATCGCCTTGAGGAGAAATTAAGGTTGGAAAACCAGGAAATTGTTGTCATGAAAAAGAGAGCTAGAAAACACAGTGCCGAGAAAGTATAGTTTAAAAGAATGAAGGCAATGTGGGAAGGACAAGTTGATTCTGCGTTTGAAAACTTAAGTAGTACAGAGAAATTTTTCAAATGGACAATTCTAGCAACAAAAGAAGCTAAGTTTTTCAGAATAATAAACAATCATCTGAGAGCTACTAACACGGAACTTAAAAACCAGGTGAAGGATTTAGAGAAACCGCTGGAGTTAATTCATGATGAGTTAAAAAGCAGAGGAATTAAAATGACAGTCATAGAAGAACCAATAGCTCAACCAAGTGTAAATGAAGAAGGAACCTCAGAAAAGTTAGAATGAAGTGGGTTTACAGTTTTTATGAATTTTAAATACTGAAGAAAGGTTATGTTTTGAGTTTTGGAGGCAAACACGGTTTTCACTTGGAAATTTTTTGAAGAATCTGCATACTCGACAGTTTCGTAGCGCATTCAGTGTAAAAAAACAGAATAGCGCTATGAGACTGTTGTATCTGCTTTTATTAATTATTTTGATCATATTTTAAATATTTGAATACTGAGTTAAGAAATGAATGTGCTATGGGAGAATCAGCATACTCAGTGTAAAAAGAAAAAAAGCGCTAGGAAATTGTTGTAGTTGCTTTTCTTACTTATTTTGATCAGATTTTAAAAGTTTGAAGACTGAGTTAAGAAATTAATGTGCTATGGGAGACGTATTAAAGGGTAATTAAAGTGATGCAGAGGAAAGAATTGATTTTTTTAGGATAAATACTTGAAATGGCAGCACTACAAAAAGCGCTACGAAATTACTGTGTTTTCGTAGCGCGGGAAGTTACCACATTTTGAGCAGTGTTTAAAGCGGTTTTAGACATATAGAGGCTAGGGAGGAGTTATGGGACGTGTGAAGCCAACTTCCAACAACCAAGGAACATGAAATAAAGAGTAAATGATGGTCACTATGTTCAAAGAATGCAAAAGGTCTTATGCCTAAAATACAGGGTATTGTTTCCTATTTTTGTGGAGGTCATCAAAGTGGTCATGAAGAAATTAAGGCCATCATCCAAATTCGACCATGTGATGATACACTTGGAAATGATGTAAATTCAAATAGATAAGTTTGTTATAGGTAGTGATAAAGAGTTTTAGTCCTTTTTGGAATAGGACTGTTAAGTAGGATAGGTGTCTTTTTGTAATAAATTCCATGTTTTATGATTATGCAAGGTGTCAAGGGACAAAAATTTGATGTATCTAGCCTAGAGGCTGATCATCTCATGTGGTAAGATGTCTATTAAATACCAAGAGGTCAAATTTGTCAAGGGTTGGACATTTTTGGCAAAAACTGTGCTTGTTGTGAATTGACTGGTTTTCAGCTAATTCATAGATCTTCAACTTGACCAACTTGAGATTCAGAAGGAGTTTTAGAGTTTTCCTATCATCTCTTATATATCTCATTGCAGTTGTGTTCATCTATATTACTCAGAATTCATCTATTTGATGCTCTGACTTCCTATATAAGTAAACTAACTGTGTGTTTATAGTTTCATGTGTGTTTACCTTATGACTAAAACTCTGATATGCCTCAACTTCCGTGTTAAGTAGAATCACTGAATTACTGAATTTCTTTGAATCCATAAGCCCAATGTATACATGTTGATGTGATTCTCAACATACATTTATCATTCATCAGTTATTTCCCAAATAGAGTTATTCATCTATATCTTTATCCATATCATTAAATTTTGAGAGAGCCCTCCTAAGCTGAGGAGGCTAAGCCTCAGTCAAAAGAATAGGTTTGAAATAGTTACATGAGATTGTCTAATCAAGTAGCCTATCAGTTCCAATTTTGTGATAACATTTTGGCTCCATTGCCGGGGAACAAAGGTGTATATTTTCTGGTGTATATTTTCCCTGGGAAGAACGACAAAGTTTCAGTTCTAAGGTCTGATAGCAGCAGACACTTAGGCACATATTGGTTGTATTTCTGCTCTAGCGACTCCACACATCAAATAATCAATTGGAAGGTGACTCCACTATTTGAAGATCAGTAGCTTGATGAATTTTCAAGATGAGTTCTATTGCAAGAATAAATTCCAGGTATGCCCCTATGAATCAGTCTCATATCCCTAGTTTTCCAAATCCTATGCCAAAGGTTGAATGGTTAATTGATCTTCCTATATTTAAAGATGAAAAGAAATACAATGCTGCTCTTCATTTGGTTAGATTCCATATGCATGTACACAGTATTAACGTTCAGTTCCTTGAGGATTGTCTCATGAAGATGTTTATGGCCTCTTTAGAAGGAAAAGCATGGTCTTGGTATGAAAGCTTGCCAAATGGCTCATTATATTCTCTTGTTGATTTCCATGTTGCATTTTATGAGATGTATGAAGAGTGTCATCCCTTCTTATTTCTGGTAAAAGACTGTTGTAAACATTGTGTGAGTTTTATTGAATATTTGCGGAATTGTTATGAAGATGATGAGTTCATGGATGAGGAAATTTTAGAGGCCCTTCATGACAATCCCTTTCATCACCAAGAAGAAAGGATATCCTCTCTCTTGGATGAAAATGAAACCCATCAGAAGTTTATTCATGAATATCATGTTACATCCTCTAAGTTTGATGAAAAGTTGCAGCAGACTTGTTAGTCTTTTGATCATCAGGAGTATGAGAATCATTGCAAACAACAAAAGGAAATATTGGAAGATAGTTACTATAACTCTCAGGTAAAGGAAAAAGTTGATTCTTCATGTTATTTCTTGCATCAGTAGACGTCAAATAATGATCACACTAATGAAGAAGTGGGTGAAAATTTTTCTTTATCCTTGTCTTCTAATCTGAAATCATTTAAGTACAAGTCAGAAGTTAAGATTCAATTTGTGGATGAAGTTGCTAAGAACATTGAAAAAGACATTGAAGTTTTAGAAGATCAAATTCAACCTTATAGGCTTCAAGATCAAGATCAATCTTTTCAAAAGCTTTCCATGCCAGAACACAAAGAGAGGGTGTTTCTTCCTTTCTCTTTTGAGGTTGAGGAATAATACACTGTTCTTGAAAATCAGTTTGTTAGCACACAACTGAAGTCTTTTGTGGTTTATCAAAGCATGTATGATTTGTCCAAAGCTGCAAAATGTCATGAGATGCATCAAACAGATCATGTCTTCTTTGATCCTATAGCTGACTACATGGAAGAGTTCTACAGTTCAGATTTTCAATTTATTTTCATCATGAGGATCAGATCCATTTTGTGTTTCCTTGGTCATTTCACTATCATGTTTACTTTTGATTCAATTGCAGTCAACAAGTTCAAGTGTCAGATCAGATCAATGACTAGCTTCATTGGAAGTTTCATGTTGCTTGAGTTAAAAATGGAGATTGCAGCTGTTAGGGTAGGTAGGAGTGTGTGAATAAGCTCAAAGTTGACTGAGCATATTTTTATTAGGTACAGATTTGGTTCTTCTAAAGTGATCATCAAGCTTGAGCCCGAGGTGAAGGCCATTAGAGCTTGAGGAGAAAGCTTGGCAATTTCAAAGTTTTTTCTGTTTTGGTCAAGAAAATGGATAGAAAAACTAGAACTACTGGTTCTTAGTGTACCAAAGGGGCACACTATCCCAAGTGGAGTCACTGTTATCACCCAAAAAATTTCAAAACATCATTTTGACAAGGTTACAAAATTTCATGGATAAAAATAGGGTTTTATGAGTCAATTTAGGTTTAATCAAGGGAAGGTTTTAGATTTTTTATAGTTTAAAGCTCATCCTAAGTTTCAAATAAAGCCTTCTTTAAAGCTCTTCCATGTCAAACATTCATCATTTTTTGTTTCATTTCATTTCCCTAAGTTTCTTCATCAAAATTGTCCAATTAGCTGAGAAACCACAATTTCATAGTGCCACCCGTTGAAAAAAAATTCTTTGCACTACGAAAGCGCTGATAGTTTCGTAGTGAAAAT
The DNA here is from genome assembly GCA_034641835.2 of Pinus albicaulis. Lineage (NCBI taxonomy): Eukaryota > Viridiplantae > Streptophyta > Pinopsida > Pinales > Pinaceae > Pinus > Pinus albicaulis. The sequence goes on from CM076581.1 coordinate 1,393,696,467, forward strand.
AGGAAAAATTAAACTACAGGCACTATGAAAGCACGGTTTAGTAACTGTCTTGTCAGTTGAGTTGGAAAATGTCAGAAACCTTTGGGAAAGGGTAGGATAGTGACATGTCGAGTCATGTAATGATGAAATTGAAGTACACACCCATGTTTGTAGTCATCATGGTCATTATAGGTTATGAATGAGGCATCATTTTAGTTATGAGAGGACATTTAAAATTTCAAGATCTTTCCTAATTAGTCATTGTCATCCTTTTGCCTCCATTTGAAATGTCTGAGCTCTGAGTGTCAAGCCAAACCTGTGACCCTTTTATACAAAGGTTTTACTACAACCATATCAAGTGAGGCTAATACATTTGTCAAGCGAGGCTGAAAGCTTTTTCTGAGGAATATGCCAGAGGAAATAAAAATTCATAGAGGAGGACAGTGCTTAAGGCATGAGCCTGGAGACATGAAGGAAATAATTGAATACCCAGCAGTGATGGAAGCATTCAGAAGAGTAGGTTTCCTACGATTTTGTGAGAAGCTGCAGGGTTGTCACCCACAGGTATCCAAGGAATTTTCTTTGAATTTCAATGGAACAACCACTAAATTTTGGATGCTAAGTGTGTCTATTACACCAGAGGTCATTACTGTCGTTACAGAGATACCAAGAGTTAAAGAAACCTGGTTCAAAGGGTTCAAATTTGATATGGAGTAGTGTAAAGAGTTCATGAAACCTAAGCACACAAACATGGACCATAATAATGATATTCCTAGAAGCTATATCAAAGATAACTACTCAAAACTGTCGCTCAACATTCAGAAATGTTTTACCTTTGAAGGTAGATATCACAATGTTTATTCATATCATTTAATATTGCTTCTACACTTCACTGGTAAGATTTCACTTGATTTACCTTTTTATCTGCATAGGAGTCTTGGAAATATGGCTAATAAAGTGCAAGAAAAATCTGAATGGAGTGAAACATCCTTATTTCATCGTGGCTTAATGAAATTATTAATTTTATATGAACTTCAGAAGATATGCAGAGGTTGGTCATCATTCTTTTTTATAAATGGTTTTGAGTTGGAAACCCTAACTCCTGCAAGAAACCCTAAAGCTAAATGAGTTCCATCATCACCAGCAGCAGAACTAAGCCAACCTATGGTTGCAAAACCAAAATCAACTACAAAAGTGAAGCCAAGAAAGAAAAATGAGAAAGGGCCAGAGAAAATGCAAATTCTTGATACACCAACTCTCCCACCTACAAAATAGAGATCAAAGGTTTTCAAATATGCAAAACAGAAACAGGTTGTCAGTAAACAGGGGACCAAAAGAGTAACTAGAAGCCAGGCAATGGCATTGAAAGGAAAGAAAGTTGCTACAGAAGACAGCTCAATAAAAAAGGGGAATCTAGAGGATATTCTTCATGCTATTTACATAGAAGAAACACCCATTGTCCAAGCTGAGCTCATTGGGGAATATGAGCATAAGCTGAAAAAGGCCAAGTCTGCAAAGAGGTCAGAGTTTGAGAGGGAAGATCCAGGTTTCATTTTTCAAGCAAGAAAGCCTAGGACAAGGCATGCTAGGAAATTGATAGAGAGCAACAAGGAGGTTCAAATACCCACTGAGACAGTTAAATCTCCTAAAGAAATTGTTGATATTTCATCACCTACAGTGAAGCATACAATCAGCAGAACAAAAAGGGGGAAAAGAGAAAATGACAGAGAGAATAGATATTCAGTGCCTTGAGGAGAAATTGAGGTTGGCAAACCAGGAAATTTTTGTCATGAAAAAGAGAGCTAGAAAACAAAGTTTTGAGAAAGTACAGTTTAACAGAATGAAGGCAATGTGGGAAGGACAAGTTGATTCTGCTTCTAAAAACTTAAGTAGTACAAAGCAATTTTTCAAATGGACAGTTCCAGCAAGAAAAGAAGCTAAGTTTGTCATAATAATAAACACTCATATGAGAGCTACTAATAGAGGACTTTAAAAATAGGTGAAGGATTTAGAGCAACAGTTGGAGTTAATTCATGATGAGTTAAAAAGCAAAGGAATTAAAATGACAGTCATAGAAGAACCAATAGCTCAACCAAGTGCAAATGAAGAAGGAACCTCAAGAAAGTTAGAATGAAGTGGGTTTACAGTTTTTATGAATAGTAAATACTGAAGAAAGGTTATGTTTTGATTTTTGGAGGCAAAAACGGTTTTCGCATGGAAAATTTTTGAAGAATCTGCATACACAGTAGTTTCGTAGCGCATTCAGTGTAAAAAAATAGAAAAGCGCTAGGAAATTGTTGTAGCTGCTTTTCTTACTTATTTTGATCAGATTTTAAAAGTTTGAAGACTGAGTTAAGAAATGAATGTGCTATGGGAGATGTATTAAAGGGTAATTAAAGTGATGCAGAGGAAAGAATTGAGTTTTTTGAGGATAAAGACTTGAAATGGAAGCGCTACAAAAAGCACTACGAAACTGATGTGTTTTCGTAGCGCATGACATTACAGCATGTTGAGCAGTGTTTAAAGTGGTTTTAGACAGCTGGAGGCTAGGGAGGAGTTATGGGATGTGTGAAGCCAAATTCCAACAAACAAGGACCACGAAATGAAGAGTAAATGATGGTCAGAATGTTCAAAGAATGCAAAAGTTCTTATGCCTAAAAAACAGGGTATTGTTTCCTATTTTTGTGGAGGTCACCAAAGTCGTCATGAATAAATGAAACTGATCATCCAAATTTGACCATGTGATGATACAATTTGCAATGATTTAAATTCCAATAGATAAGTTTGTTATACATAGTGATAAAGAGTTTGAGTCCTTTTTGGAATAGGACTGTTAAGTAGGATAGGTGTCTTTTTGTAATAAATTCCCTATTTTATGATTATGCAAGGTGTCAAGGGACATAAATTCGATGTATCTAGCCTAGAGTCTGGTCGTCTCATGTGGTAATATGTCTATTAAAGACCAAGAGGTCAAATTTTTCAAGGGTTGGACATTTTTGGCAAAAACTATGCTTGTTGTGAATTGACTAGTTTTCAGCTAATACATAGATCTTCTACTTGACCAACTTGAGATTCAGAAGGAGTTTTAGTGTTTTTCTATTCTATTTGCATCTCTTATATATCTCATTGTAGTGGTGTTCATCTATATTACTTAGAATTCATCTATTAGATGCTCTGACTTCCTATATAAGTGAACTGACTGTGTGTTTACAGTTTCATGTGTGTGTACCTTATGACTAAAACTCTGATATGCCTCAACTTCCATGTTAAGTAGATTCGTTGAATTACTAAATTGATTTGACTCCATAAGCCCAATATATACATGCTGATGTGATTCTCAACCTACATTTATAATTTATCATTTATTTCCTAAATAGAGTTAGCCATCTATATCATTATCCATATCATTAAATTTTGAGAGAGCCCTCTTAGGTTGAGGAAGCTAAGCCTCAGTCAAAAGATTAGGTTTGAAATAGTTACATGAGATTTTCTGATCAAATAGCCTATTAGGTCCAATTTTGTGATAACATCTACAAAAGCGATCCATAATTTCGCAACGCACACCAGACGCTCCTCGAAGGGAAGAAAGTTCTAGATTTTCACCTCTAGGATGAGATGTTATGCCACATTAGACACATTTGTGTTCCTTCAAGTGAGTGTTCCAATATTATTTGGGAATTGCACTACAGTTAGCTCGTTGGTCATTTTAGGGTCGAGAAAATAGTGGAAGTATTTCAGGAGTATTTCTATTGGTTGAACCTTAGACAGGATGTCGGGAAGTACATCAAATCCTCCACTTCCTGTGCCATTTCCAAACTGACCATCAAGAATCAAGGAATATATACTTTGTTTCCTACCCCTAGTCGACCTTGGGAATCCATCTTGATGGATTACATGTCAGGCCTTCCTTCTACTAAGCATGGCAACTGCTGCAATTTTGTGGACGTCGACAGATTCTCTAAGATGACCATTATGGTGGCCTATACGAAGAATATCATAGCAGGAGCCACTACTAAAATGTTCTTTGAATGAGTGTGTGTACACTTGGTGATCCCACAGTCCATTATCTCATATCCAGTCGATGTTGGACACCAAGCTCACTAAGTCCACATCTTTCCACCCCCAAACTGATGGCCAAACGGAGGTCCTCAACAGAATGATTGTACACATTCTTCCCATTTACAACTCAAAGCATCCACATACATGGGATGAAAGCCTCCCATATATCCAGCACAGCTATAACCAGGCTCTCCATAGCTCAAATGGCCACAACCCCTTTCAGGTGGGCTTGGTATTACAACCACTATTTCCAATTGATGTGGCCATACCATTTGTAGCTACTTAGGTAGATTTGGCTCATGTCCAATCTGAAGCTGACAAGGTGAATAGCTTCATTGAGGCATTCAGCACATCTTGTTAGAAAATTATATATTACATAGTAATGGAACACATAAAATATGTGGAAACACAAACACAAAAAACATATAAAACAAGAGAGACACAGATATATGTGGTTCACCCAACTTGGGCTATGTCCACCAAAACAGCTAGTCCTTCCTTTATATTATCTATCAAAATGAAGAGACGCGACCTACTCTAATTCTGTTGTAATATCATCTTCTCTCACATAGATTCCCCCTTGATATTTCTCGCTCAAAGTATACACACCATACACAGACGCAATACGATACCCTCATATAATAGAGGGGTTTCCTTCTAGGGAGAAAAACCCTAAACTAAACATAAATTCTACCGTCGGATCATCCACCTAATGAACGAACTGGATTGACTACGAAATTACAATATTTTACAAGAAATTTTACATATGTTTTTAGCTTCGGGGGCACTTCCCCTCCAGACCCCCCTAATGGCGATCAAATGAAAGGCGGTGTTGCTGCCGCATTAAGAACAGGGGTACAATGCGGCTATACATCTAAATAAAGAATATAATCAAGCTCCACACCCAACACATCCACTAACATGTCCATGACATATTTGACAGAGCTAAAGCTAAGTACAAGCAGTGACATGATTAGCATCGGGTGTCACACAAGTTCCAGGTGCGCGACAAAGTTTCACTACATTTTCATAAGGAGTGCCTCGTTGGATTCCATCGCAAGCTTCGCCCACTCCGATATGGTCCATACACCATCACCAGGGTTGTTAGGAACAATTCCTTCGAGCTCAGTATTCCACCATTCCTTGGTCTGCACCCAGTGTTCAATGTGGACCACCTTCGACCCTAATTTCCACCATTATTGGACACATCAGTGTAGAAATTATATAGAAACTCTATATCAATGGATTCAATCCGATCATGTAATGTAGTCAAACAAGATACTCAATCCTTCTACTCTATTTTTGGAATATAAAACATGATTGCTCAATCACATGCAAGTAAGAGAAAGGAAATTATCAATGACACAACACAAGATGTATCTAGGGAAAGCACTTGCTCAAAACCCCTTTATCATATATTGTACATATTCAAAGAATCATGAAACAATACAATGCTTTCTCACACAAAGAAAATCTTGAATTCTACCAATCATCTCACCCTAATCCTTGTCAAAAGGTGATCAAAACTGACTAGCAATTCTCAAGAAAATTCCCAAACACTTAGCCAATTCTCAGCCCCTGCTTAGCCCAATCTTTCTCACGCAATCCCTAGGTAATTAGTCCCTATTAAATAGGATAATCAACCTTCCTTGACTATGTAATCCATCATGATCCTTTATGTGACTTTATAATTGCACCCAGGCAATTTGCTAATAATACAACTGATAGTTATCTTCCCTTTAACCTCTATATCCACTGGGTATTCATTAGAATTGGCATGCATGTAGCTATTAATAGTGAATAATCAATTATCTGATTGATCACTACTTATGAATTAAATCTTATTTAATTCACTGGACCTCTCACTAATTCATCACTCAGTTAGAACTACTTAAACTAATTTTAACTCAATTTATTTGAGTTAACTGATTACACATGCAACCCACTAGTGCATTAACTGCAACTAGACCCCCAAAATAATATAATCACTCTACATGCCTCACCTTTGACCCTTAACTCAAAAAATTTTAGCTAACTCGGTCTTTCTGACTTAGTTAACTGATACAAGTTGTTATGAGATGAAATTACAATTTATTTAGGGGTAAATAAATTAGATGCCCACATTTAGCACTAATGTGTAGCTGAATTTCTCATTCATGTGTGACTTGAATCCCACACAAGTATGTCTTCAATTTTTGTCCTTTCTGGTTTCCAATTTTATTGTTTCTTGTTGCAAATTTCAACTCCCCCTCTCAATAAAAAAGGAATTAATCTATCCTGATCTGATACCTTTGGAATGTTTTGCATGCAACACATCTCTAGTTTTTTTGCACATGCAACTCTTGAAATTGAATAGCTTCTGAACAACTGAATCAATATAATGCATCTGTCATCAGATTCTTCTGATTGCTACTAGTTACTACACCTGTCTACTCGACTCTCTACACTACTGCTAACATCTACATTTGTGCCTTCTGCACTGCTGCCAACTCTGATTTTTGCTCCAGTATCCGATATTTGTCACTCTTATTTATGTCTTCCTGGCATCTGACTGCATCAATCTAACCAATCCTTCCTGCTACTATTTTACTTTGGAGGTTCAATCCATGGACCCTGCCCAATTTTCTTCTTGGGATTATATATTCACATCGCCCCACCTCACACCTGGAGGTATAGATGCATGTACTCCCTCTGCCTTTCTGCCTTGAAATTTACCCCTCATGGAAGTCTCTACTTGAGTGGACTCTTCCACTCGGTCTCCTCTCTGCTTCTCCAATTTTGGTTGCTCCACAACCTTTTGAGACTGCTTCCGAGGCTGCATGTTGAGAGATAATCGCTCCCTCTCAACCACCAATTATTTAACCACTTATTTTCTCCTCAAATATTTTCATGCATCCTCAACCTTGAGAGAATACAGGTTCTTGACTCTTACACTGATCTGTTTCACCTGTCCCATGGTTGTGTGTTTAAGGAACACCTTTCCTTTTCTAAACATCACCTCATAACCATTTTCTTCTAATATTGTTATGGAGACAAGATTCTTACTCAGGCCTAGAACATACAAAAAATATTCTAGTCTGAGAGAGGAGCTAGACTCCCTCTAAAAGGTAATTGTACCTAGGTCGATCGCGTTATACCTCCCATCATCTCCAAACTCTATTTTCTGCTAGAGTTCCTTCTCCTCCAAGTCACTGAAGAGATATCTATTCCTCATCATATGGAACGAGGCACCGCTGTTTAGATACCACATGCATCTCATTAAAATGTTGGCCATGCATGCAATGAGAGTAAAATCAAGCTTGAACTATGAAGCCAATGCTTCACCCACTGCAACTGCAGGCTCCTTCTTGCTTTTCTTCCTATGTGTAAAATTCAAAGCATATTTCCCATGCTCGTGACAGTGAAAAAATATGATATTGGATAAGTTTCGCTTTCCCTCTTCGCCTTGGGTTTTCTTTCCCTTGGCTTTCTTTCCTTTTCCCACTAATGCACAATCTTCTTCTTTGTTGGTGTGGGAGGTCCTATCTTTGGTGCTTTGCCTTATCTCTTCTATTACCAAGTTAGACCGCAAATGCTCCCAGTTCAGTAACTTCTCCCTCCCATTCACAAAGTCCTGGTAATTATGCCATCACTTTGGAAGGCCTAGAAGTTCTAGGCTCACCAAGTCATCATCGGTTATGGTCACACCAACAATACTTCCAATATCATCTCGACATTGAGTGAACTTCGTCGAGTATGTTGGTATTGTCTCACCCTCCTCCTTCTTAATATTTATGAGCTTGTCCTTCAATGCCAACTTCATTTTTTCGTTGTTGTTCTTAAACAGATCTGTCAAGGCCTTCCACATAACATATGGAGTCTCCTTCCCATGGAGACTCAAGACGATATGATCTCAAAATCCCTCCAACAATATCCTTCTCACCTTTGCTACCTTCTTCTACCATGCATCAAGAAGTTGGGCATCTGCTGTTGCGGGCTTGCAAATATCAAAATATATTAATTCCTTCAACCCGTTATCCTCCAACACTACCTCCATCATTTCCTTCCATGCAATATAATTCAAATTTGCACTCGATTGAAAGACATCTTGATCTGTTATTGGATAATAAAGAATAAATCTAAAAATTTGAACATGTTCAAGACGAACTCAATTTCTTCTCTTTTATTTTGATTCCTGATGCTCTGATACTGTGTACAAATTATATAGAAACTCTATACCAATGGATTCAATCTGATCATGTAATGTACTAAAACAAGATACTGAATCCTTCTACTATATTTGCAGAATATAAAACATGATTGCTCAATCACATGCAAGTAAGAGAAAGGAAATTATAAATGAAAAAACACAAGATGTATCTAGGGAAAGCACCTGCTCAAAACCCCTCTATCATATATTTCACATAGTCAAAGAATCATGAAACAATAAAATGCTTTCTCACATTGATAAAATTCTGCACTCTACCGATCGTCTCACCCTGATCCTGCTCAAAACTTGTAGAAATTATATAAACAATATGTATATCAATGGATTCAATCCAATCATGCGATATGCTAAAGCAAGATACTTAATCCTTCTACAAATTAATTGTGGAAAATAAAAATGAACGCTAATCACAACAAATAAAGAAAGAAGCAAATCAAACCACAACATAGATATTTTCCCAGGGAGAGCTTACTGCTCAAAACCCCTCTATATTCTATTTTATATTCACAAAGGAATCATGAAACAACTACAATGCACTCTTATCACAAGAGTCTCCTACAATCTCACAATTGTCTCACACTAATCCAGACAAAATTGACCAACACTTAGCGAATTTTCATCCTCTGCTTAGGCTGCCTTGCTTATGCAATTCATGTGGAATTCAATCCATATTCTTTAGGAAATTCAACCTTCCAAAACTGCTCAATTTTCATGGGAAATCCAATGGTTTTTTCACTGCATGTGGGCAGCCTACTAATAATACAACTGATAGTTAACATCCCTTTAACCTTTGTCTCAACTAGGTCTCCACTGGAACTGACATGGATACAGCTATTAATAGTAAATCATCAGCTACATGACAGATCACTTCATTTCAATTAAATCTGATTTAATTCACTTGACCTCTCACTAGTGCAACAAATAGTTACAACTAGTTAAACTGATTTTAACTCAATTAATTGAGTTAATTGATTTCTCATGCATTAAACTAATGCACTAACTGCAACTTGGACTCAATAACTAATAGAATCACTCTGCATGCCTCACCAGCCACCCTCAACTCGAAATTCAAGACCTAACAGAGTTTATCACGCTCAGTTATTGACTTCAAGTGATTATGAGATAAGATTAAATTTTATTGTCCAATTTAATTAAGGGAAAATTAAATTAGACACACATTTCTTGTTGACTTTTCAACAAAACTGACTAAAAATTCTCAAGAAAAATTGAAAAACACTTAGCCAATTCTCAGTCCTTTCTTAGCCCAGGCTTACTCACATAATCCCTAGGCAATTAATCCCTATTAAATAGGATAATCAACCTTCCTTGATTGCACAATCCATCATGAGCCTTCCTATGACTTTATAATTACACCTAGGAAATTTTCTAATAACACAACTAATAGTTACCTTCCCTTTAACCTCTGTCTCAACTGGGTCTTCATCAGAATTGACATGCATGCAGCTATTAATAGTGAATCATAAGGTATATGATTTATCACTACTTGTGAATTAGATCTTATTTAATTCACTAGACCTCTCACTAATTCATCACTCAATTACAACTAGTTAAACTAATTTTAACTCAATTAAATTGAGTTAAATGATTACACATGCACACAGTAGTGCATCAACTGCAACTAGACCCCAAAAACAATAGAATCACTCTATATGCCTCACCTTTGATCCTCAACTTGAAATTCTTGGGCTAACTTGGTATTTCTGACTTAGTTAACTGATACAAGTTGTTATGAGAGGAAATTACATATTATTTAAGGGATAAATAAATTAGATGCCCGCATTTATCACTAATCTATAATTGAATTCCTCACTCAAGTGTGACTGGAATCCCACACCAGTATGTGGTCAATTTTTTTCCTTTCTGGTTTCCAATTTCACTGTTTCTTGTTGCAAATTTCAACAATCAAACATTGCAGAAAAACTCACACCAACAGAGCTAAGCCACGACTGCATGGAAGAGGCCGCAATTGATTGGATCATGTACTCATAGAAAAATACCACTCCCACACAGAAGATCCATCAGTATTAGGTTGACAAATCTTGCCAACTCCTGCAGCAAGGAAATTGGCTCACCAGGGACCAAGTTCAGTAGAAGTTTCCTCATCTCATCGAGGAACTGAACCCATTGGGGACCCTTTCTTCCTAAGGGGCGAGGACTAATCCAAATGTATATTAGTGGCCACCCACCTGTTCCACTTGGACCTCCACCATTTTTCCTTTCATTTTTCAATTTCCTTAATTGTAGCATAATTTACTATTCTTGGCACTTTTTTTGGGTCCTCAGATTCTGAAGCCATTTTGAGGCCCTAAACAACGTTTTTCGGAAAACGGGGCAAAAATTTGTTTAATGTTGGCCTCTTTAAAGTTGTATTCCTCGAATGGATATTTCTAACAAGGTATTTTTTGCGTCAAGCAGAGATTGTGTGCCAAAGTTACAACCCTGGGAAATTGACATACCAATTTACCCAAATAGGGCCCATTGTTTTGGCGCATCATCTCCTGGGGTTAGGTTTTTGGATGTTTAGGGTTTTCCATTGTTTCTCAATAATAAATAGGCCTTCGAGCCTCATTGTAACACAATTCAAAGGCATATAGCCGCCACATCTCTTCACAGAGATAAACTACCATTTCCCGAGCTAGTTTATTTCCATTCTATTTGTAAGCATATTTCAGTTATTTTATATTAATGAAATGAAGTTTTATTTATGTTGCATCTTTGCGTTTATGTTTTTTTTTTGTATTTTATTGTTTTCTTGCATAATTCTAGATCATTTGTGTTATATTATTATTATGTGGTGTGTTTCAAGTCTTATCTTGGAGGTTTATCCAAGCTTACGTTCTCTTAGAGTGTGCAAATGTGTGGGAAAATGTAATATTCCAAAATCTTCACATAGCAATTTGGAATATTAGATTTTGATACTTTCACCTAGAAGAGGAATAAATGGGTAAGGAGGCCCATGAACAACAGAATTATGAATAAATTCCACCTTAGTAAGGAAGGAGATCATCTTAGGAGCTAGTTTTACACTTCCAAGAGTGAACAAGGACAAATTGGATGGGGACATAGTCAAGTTTGACTAAGTCAACATGCATTCTTGAGGAGGAAGAAATTACTCAAAGATACTAGCTCAATGTAAATAGGGATCATCCTAGACACACATATGAGAACCGAATTGAATATACCTTGGTGGAAACAGAGGCATTGCAGGTGGATTGGTTATAGTTGACCAAGTCAACAACGCTATCACAAAGAAGAGGGAAGCTAGCTAGGGCAGCGTAGTTTTGAAAGAGGAAGCTTCATGAAGAAGTCACCTCAACATTGTGCGTGTCTGGGGTGAGGAGGCTCACCAAAGATAAAAGGAAGGCATAGCATCAAAGGGAAGGGATTCATGTATTCAGCTATTTTGTTCTTCAGACCAATTGCAAGCTTCAGCTGGTTAGCCAGAGTTGCTGCACTACTTAGTGCAAGGAATTCCTGTGTGGGAATTCCATCCTCTCTTTAGATTAGCTTGCTTAAGGGATCAAAGGGGAGTGATTTGAGCTACATTTCAGTATTTGGCTTGGGGCCATTCATCCATACTCAACTGTAGTGCAGTATCCTTCAGTAAACTATGTCCTTTATGCAGGAGTAGCAGCAGAGGAGCTACATCCTTTGATTGTTTGCTAATCTTTGAGGAGGAGGTGCTTATTTCCCTCCGGGAGTGTCGATAAGAGGCCTAGGGCCATTTATTTGTATTATTTTGTGATATCATGTCATATTCAGCCATTTTTAATACAATAATGCAGTAACTGTGTTATTTTCTGCAGTACTGTTTGTTATTCATGTATATTGTCGGAAACCTTTGCCGGGTGTCTTGTTTCTGTTGTATAAGAGATTAAACCTCCATTTCTTTGTTGTGTGATTAATGTAAGCTCTATATCAGACTTATCTCTTCAATTTCTACAAAAACCCTCATTATAATAACGCATTCCTTTCTTCAGTAGTTGCTGCATGATCTAGGCTATGGGGTTTTGGCTTATTTTAGCTGCATATACTTGGGGAGATTTGTTTATATGGGCTAGAGTTATTTATTTCACCTAAAATTCTGCATGTAAACTTTATATCATGTCTTCTAAGGGATCCAAGTCCCCTTCCTAAATTTCATAGCGTTGTTTTCTGAAGACAATAGTTTTATGCCCTGTATTGCTGCATTTCCCCACCCGGGAAGGAGAATATAGGCTTATCTCTTGCTAAGGTTATCTCATCTATTGGGTTGATGTTATTTTACATCTATTGAGCTGCTCTACCTTTCCAAGCTCATGAATTTCTGAAGCTACACAGTGGTAATAACTCAAATTATTCCCAATAGTGTAGTTGTTCCCAATTTGGAACATTATAGTGGTATCAAAGCTGCCATCTTGGCTCAGCCTATGGATTTCAGATCCAATCAGAATATAGGAAGGATAAGAGAACAAAACTATGGATAGGATGAGCTTACTCTCATCCATTTTCAGATCTAAGAAGAAAAAAGAAGATAAATGCTTTGAAACTCCAAGAGGGTTTCAAAGAGGAGAAAGTTGCAGTGAGACCTCTAGAGGGTTTCAAGAAGCAGAAGAAGGTGCATGCACTTTCTGTTCTCATAGAGGAAGTGGAGAGCAAGGGGATCATTTCGAGCATGAAATCCTTAGTGGATATTTGACAGAATACAAGTGCCAACCTAGGGCTATCAAAGAGACCCTAGATTTTCCTTAGTTTATTCAACTAAGAGAAGAGGAAAGACCTTGCAGAAAAGGAGAGATCAAAGGAAATAGATTCCTATTGCCTAAATTGTATGGGTCAACTACAAAAAGAGCTTGGGCAATAAATCTTGAGGCATTCTTCATATTTCATCTAGTGGAAGAGAGGGAAGCAGCAGAAGTTACAGCGCTGCACCTGGAGGGTGAAGCCAATGCTTGGTGGTGCAGTCACTTAAGCCACACAAGAGTGACTTATTTTTCTGATTTCACTCAAGAGCTGATTAGAACCTTTGATGAAGAAAGATCAGAGGAGAGTAGACCCACACCACCATGTGAGGAGGCAAGTACCAACACTGCCATAGCCTTGGGAGAGTAGCCTTCTACACTAATAGTTGGATCAATCAACACATTGAAGAGAGGAACTCCTGTGGCCATAGAAGATGTCCCAAAGGCTCACAAAGGTATGCATAAATCCCCATGTCTTAACATTTCGGAAATTTTTATGAAAAGGGTTGGAGATTTGTTTTCATATGGCCCAGGATCAAATAGTATTGCTGGAGTAGAGCAGCAAGATTGCACTGCGTTGTGTAAGCTTGAAGGGTTCAAGGGAGATTTGAACCATCAACCTCATGTATCACTGATGAGTTACACACAACCCTTGAGGTTGGAGTGTGAATTATTGGAGGATGGAGTGAAATTTTCTCCAAACAAATTCATGCAGAACCACATGTTCATCCGGGAGTTGACACATGAGATAGCCTGGAGGAGGGTTACAGCGCTATCAAGAGGTAGCAGAAAGGAGGCTTTGCCTTCAGCTCCTTTGGGTCCCTATGGATTCAAGATGATCATTGGTGAGAGCTCTTCTCTAGGAGGTCTCCAAGGAGTTGCATTCCATCATCCCATGAGATGCAAGGAGAAAAATGTGATATGGGAGGATGGTAGTCTCTTTTAGAGTGCCAAGATGAAGAATTGTGGGAGGAATCCATCGATGGATATGTGGATGTGGATAGAGAGAAAGAAGCTGGGAAGTTACTTGCAACTCTATGATACCGAGAAACAAGAGGCAAGACTGCGTTGGCTACTTTTGAGAGAGTTTGGTCATCATGTGGCATATCCTTCTCCTAAGGGTATGAGGGAGGAGGATACTGGGAAGAGTACTTGCATCATGGGGTAGCAATGAGTGTGGATTCATTATGATGATATGGTCATTTTCTTTTCACTACATCAGTTGTATGATGGAGGTATGATGAAGCAGCAAGAGCATTTGTTGCTCTGGAGGATTGAGAGGGAACAAGGGCATAGTTGCTCTCACATTTTACATGATGTTGCAATGGGAGGAGATGGAAACATTATGAGAGGAATCCTTGACCTTCAACATGTTAGAGGATGGATTTATGAGTTGACAGGAGCCTATTTGCATAGGCCAATAGCGTTGTCACTATGGAGCAGCAACTTGTTGATGGAGTGTTCCCGGGATCACTTCATATTTGATGCACATGATGAGCATAGAGGAGGTAAGATTGGTAGAGGAGTGAACGGACTCATTTTCCATTATGTTATGATCTCCTTGACTTTGGTTTCTAGGCATGAGGGGGAGGATCTTCATGCAGCATATGATTTATTCCTCTTCATAGGAATATGTTCTATCACTATGGAGAGCTCATCCATGGATCATGTCACCTTCTTACTTCCCTTACATGGTAATAATTATGTTTATGCATTTAGTTATTGTTCCATACAATATTTGCATGCTCTTACCTTTTCATTGCAGTGCATTGCTCTATAAAGGGGCAAGCTCTTCTTTAGGCTCCATGGTCTATTTTTGGCTAGATATTATGATGGAGACAGCCATCTATTGTATGATGAGGAGCAAGTGTTTGGGTACTTCTTGTATGCCCAGTTGATACACTCAACCATTTAATACTTGCTAGTAGATGTGGTGACTTGCACAACTAGCCATCTATCAAGGAACAACTTGCCATACCATTGTCTGAAGCTGAAGTGGGGAAGACTGCACTGTGACCACTTGGGAGACTATTGGTACCCTCTAGCACCACATAGAACCTTAATTCTTTCTCTCATTGAGATGTTGATCATGATCCTACTTGCTAATGTTATTCTTGCCTATATGAGGAGCATGATTGGAGGAGGACCACATGGAGTGAATGTGTTCTTGGGGGAGGAGCATCCCCACACTTTCTGCATTGCATGCTCTAAGGGGAGCATGGGAAGAGATATGGCCTCTACAGAAAAATATGTATTTATGTATGAGGAGGGCCATGAGATGGATGGGAGGCTTTATGATGATGATTTCTTATACATCATGTATGAGATGGTTTGGGCCAGCTTGATTTACAACGCTAGGAGAGGGACCATTGGAGATTTAGTCTCCTTCTTGCCATTGGAGGGCAACATTATTGCAGCCCAAGATCAACAAAACCTCTACACTTGTCTTAACTGGAGAGGAAGGCAGTGTGTGGTAGGCTACTATGTCTACCATGACCAAAATTTCAACCCACCTACTTTGTCAGAGCTTCAGGTGGAGGATGATTTGCATGAGTTACCATTTTGGAGGGTGGCTCATTTTGCTTGGTTGATAGCTTGGGGAGGAGAAATTCAAATGGGAATGATGAGTCCCAATCCATATCAGCCCTCATGCTTTAAGAGGATATTCAAACAACCCATTATTGCTTCAATGGATGTTCTACTGTCACATAATGTCAGCTATTTAGATAGCTTACACACTTGGGAGAGGCACCTTGGAGACATATTGATGATGCAGCACCTTGATCCTTGGAGGATCTTATCTTATGAGGATACTACAGGGGAGAATAGGATGCTCTTTAGTCTTATCCTTACAGTTTCTTGAGGACAACCAACATTTGGGAGGGGAGGACTGTACTATTCCAAAATTTCCACATAGAAATTTGGAATATTAGATTTTGCTACTTTCACCTAGAAGAGGAATAAATGGGTAAGGAGGCCCATGAACAATAGAATTGTGAATAAATTGCACCTTAGTAAGGAAGGAGATCATCTTAGGAGTTTTTTTTACACTTCGAAGTGTGAACAAGGAAAAATTGGATGGGGACATAGTCAATTTTGACTAAGTCAACATGCATTCTTGAGGAGGAAGAAATTACTCAAAGAGACTAGCTCAATGTGAACAGGGATCAACCTAGACACACATATGAGAACCGGATTGAACATACCTCGGTGCGAACAGAGGCATTGTAGGTGGATTTGTTATTTTTGACCAAGTCAACAGCGTTGTCACAAAGAAGAGGGAAGCTAGCTAGGGCAGCGCAGTTTTGAAAGAGGAAGCTTCATGAAGAAGTCACCTCAACATTGTGTGGGTCCGGGGTGAGGAGGCTCGCCAAAGATAAAATGAAGGCATAGCATCAAAGGAAAGGGATTCATGTATTCAACTATTTTGGTCTTGAGACCAATTGCAAGCTTCAGCTGTTTAGCCGTAGTTGCTGCACTGCTTAGTGCAAGGAATTCCTGTGCGGGAAATCCATCCTCTCTTTAGATTAGCTTGCTTAAGGGATCAATGGGGAGTGATTTGAGCTACATTTCAGTATTTGTCTTGGGGCCATTCATCCATACTCATTTATAGAGTAGTCTCATTCAGTAAAATTCATCCTTTATGCAGGAGCAGCAGCAGCAGAGCTGCATCCTTTGATTGTGTGCTAATCTTTGAGGAGGAGGTGCTTATTTCCCTCCGGGAGTGTTGATAAGAGGCCTAGGGCCATTTCTTTGTATTATTTTTTTATCTCATGTCATATTTAGACATTTTTAATACAATAATGCAGTAACTGCGTTATTTTCTGCAGTACTATTTGTTATTCATGTATATTGTCGGAAACCTTTGCCGAGTGTCTTGTTTCTGTTGTATAAGAGATTAAACCTCCATTTCTTTGCTGTGTTGTTAATGTAAGCTCTATATCAGACTTCTCTCTTCAATTTCTATATAAAACCTCATTAGAATAACGCATTCCTTTCTTCAGTAGCTGCTGCATGAGCTAGGCTATGGGGTTTTGGCTTATTTTAGCTGCATAGACATGGGGAGATCTGTTTATATGGGCTAGAGATATTTATTTCACCTAGAATTATACATGTGAACTATATATAATGTCTTATAAGGGATCCAAGTCCCCTTCCTCAATTGCATAGCATTATTTTCTGAAGACAGCAGTTTTATGCCCTGTATTGTTGCATTTCCCCACCTAGGAAGGAGAATATAGGATTATTTCTTGCTAAGGTTCTCTCATCTACTGGGTTGATGTTATTTTACATATATTGAGCTGATATACCTTTCCAAGCTCATGATTATTTGAAGCTACACATTGGTAATAACTCAAATTATTCCCAATAGTGTAGTTGTTCCCAATTTGGAACATTACAGAAAAGTGTGTTCAGTGTATGAGTTAACACACTTTTCCTGAGGATGAAACACATTATATGGTTCAAAACTTCGACCAAATCCTAATGATGTGATTAATCTAAAAGACATTTATCTAAATTATGGATCACAAAATTCTTATATCCAACATTACTTGAGCATGTTTTATGATGCCATGTGCTGCTGAAATAAAGTGTTGAAAATTTTTAAATAATGTTGTAAATGGATAATAAAATAAGCATCCAATCCAAGAACAAAAGCCCCAACCAAAAATGTTATCAAACAACTAAAAAAGAGGAGGTAAACAAAGACACACAAATGGCCTAAAAGATCTAATTTCAAAGGGACTGTGATCTAGAGAAACCAATCTATTGTAAATGGTGCAGACAAACAACAAAAATCAGAGGTGAAAAATGATGCAAAGAATAGGAAAGAAGCTATGAAAAATTAGGACACATAAGGGGATCCCAAGGGGGAAGGAAACACTAAACTCAAAAGGGATTTAAATGGTGAAGAAACCTATCCTAAAGGGTTTTATATTAGTGGATGAAAAATGTTGAACCATAGACACCTCAACTCAGAAAATCTATTCCTAAAAAGGTGGAGGTGTACTCTAAACCCTATGGGGGTTTTTCCCTTCCTCAAAGAGAAAACATAAGAGAATATAGGCCTACAAGAGACTCAAAATAGAAAATAAACCCTTCCCAGAAATAATGCAAAACACAGGTAATGACCTAGAAATAGTGCAAAACATAGTAAACTGACGAAAAAGTGCATTCCAAAGCATAGATCTAGGGCTGAAAAGTATGTTTTCCTCCTGATACTCTTGATCAATAGATCTCGCCCACATTGTGTCATCTCCTGATTTGATGGTACCTATGACCTGCGGAAACAACCGTAAAACCAACAAAATTCAAAAAATTTACCCCCCCAAAAAAAAAGCTAAAAAATAAATTGAGAAGCTATAGATAACTGAAGAAAATATTGAAAACCAATTAAATGATAGTCACCCAGTAGTTGAATTACTGCGCCAGCGGAGTTGCCATTTGTTAGTGTAAATATTTTGAGAAATGTAGCAAAAATGCCTCACTTAAGTCACTGGTGACAAGTGACCTAACAACAATATGTGGTCATTTATGCTTTAGATATGCAATAATAAAATGAGAAAACCCTGTAACAAAAAAATTGTATGTGATCCAAAACATAAAAGAGCAAGAAATATCTAATGTAATAACACAATAGAGAAGTACTCTTAAAATGAATAATATTTTATTAATAACACCTGGTGAAGGAGATCTACAACAAGGGTCTACAAATCCCCCTCCGTGGGATGGGTCCTTTGATGTCCTTGTGCTTCAGCAATTGATGATCTCTCTCAATGTGTGAAAAAACCAAAAGAAAGACGGTAATTCAAGTGGGAGCTCAAATGCACGAAGATGATAGTGGTGACGATGATAATAATCATGGTGAAAATTAATGGAAAACCCTCTTATTTTTAACAAAGTATTGTGTTGATCTCAAAAATGGGAAATAATAATATATTATTGACGAAATCAAGATCTAACCATTAAGAATACTTTATTATATATTTTGGAGAGGGAAAAGATATTCAAAATGGTCGAATGTATTTATTTAGAAATAATTAACAAATAAAATGGTTTATTAATTATTTCATGAGGATTAAGAAAGGAATTAAATTGAAATAATTATTAAATAGTGATTTAACAATTATTCCAAAAATATAATCAAGGAATAATAAATAAATAGTGATTTATTTCATTATTCCTAGGTGATTTATTCAAATGTGACAAGGAATAATTATCAAACAATGATTTAATAACTATTCATATAGAAAATTAAATAAATAATGATTTGTTAAATTATTCTCGCGGTGTTTTTTAATTTTAATTGGAAATAATTTAACAAAAAAGGTTTACTAAATTATTTCCCATGGTGAAAGTGATTTTACTATGGTAAAATTAATCCTACATGGTGTATTTCGATCCACCTAGTTAGAAATGGATTGGTGATCATTTTTTAGGTGATAACACATAATTTTCATACCTAGTCCAAATTTTTTTCTTGTAAACGTCATCTTCTTTGATTCGTACCTAATGGTATCATTATCTCATATCAATCTTTGAGAACACTACTGCTCCCTTCAATTGATCAAATAAGTCATCAATTCTCGACAACAGATACCTATTCTTGAGGGTTACCTTATTCAACTACATGTAATCAATGCATAGCCTGAGAGTACCATCCTTTTTCTTCACAAACAACTCTAGTGCACCCCACGGTGATACACTTGGCCTAATTTATCCCTTGTCAAGCATTTCCTTCAGTTACAACTTCAATTGCACTAACTATGATGTGCTCATCCTATATGATGCCTTTGATGTTGGTGTTGCCCCTGGAACCAACTCAATAAAAAATTCTACATCCCTGTGCGGCAGCGGCTCTCAAATATCTATGGAAAATAGACCCTGAAATTGTTGTAGAACCGTGTACCTTTTCAAGAAATTTTCATCCTCAACATCCTTAGCTTTATCACTGGAAATATGTACTGAAAATAATACACACATTTTCTTGTGACTACGCTTTGCCTGCATTGTTATCACCATTCTAACTAATGTTTCCTTCTTCTTACCTTGCAAGATTTTTTGTTCTCCATTGTCATCCAAACACTCAATAGTCTTCTCATAAAAATCCACCTTAGTCATATGAAGTTACAATCAGTCCATGCCCAATAGTATATTGCATGAACCCAACAGAAGTACATTTAGATGTGTTGATGTAGGCATACCATTTAGTTGAAATGTGCATGATCTTACCCAATGATGAAATCTTTTCTTTGTACTTGTAGCCAACTGCACTAGCCAAGAGTCTGCATACACCTATATATTCAAACCACACTTATCCACCAAGCCAGGGTTAACATAACTATAATTAGATCCAACATTAATAAAAAAAGAAACAACTTGATCACGAAGCTTACCATCCATCTCTATAATAGATGCCTCGTGATCCGTCTACCTGTTATCCAATACTACATAGATAAGAGGAATGATTTTCCCAACATCCCCAATAGTCTATGCCTCTTTTGGATTGTAAATATGAGGTATACCACCCTGATTCTATGGACGACCCTTGTTGAAATGCTCCTTACCACATGTCCAACACTACAATTGTCTCCTACCATCAGCTCTATTATGTTGTTATTCAAGTTGAGGTCCATTAAAATTCTTGTAAGTTGCAACATTCTCTTTCTCACCTACATCCTAGGGTATTTGTAATATTCCTAAAATTAGCATGCAGCTAATAGGAATATTAGATTTTTATTTTTGCACCTAGTAGATGAATAAATGGGAAAAGGACCCATATTTAACTTGTATTGACATAAAATCCCTCATGGTGTGAAAAGGGGATAACTTGGTGGCTGGATTTTGCACTTCCCATGTGTGAACAGCGCTGCCTAAGAGGGTGTGGCTTGCTTGAGAAGACAACGCAGCTTTGGAGGGAAAGTATTCACATGGTGTTGGAAACCCTAATAGGTGGGACCCAAGATTAGGAGGCTCAAAAGCTTTATAAGGAGGAATATAGTAGACTTTTGGGGTTAGCTTATGGATTATTGATTTTGGTCTGCTTAGACTATTTGCAGACTCTTGCTTGTTAGCAGAGTTGCAGTGTTGTTCAGCACAAGGTATTCCTGGTTAGAAATTCCTTCTCCTTCATTGGGTGATCTCTTGGAGGGGTCTTGTTCTTCATTCTCCACATCCAGGCTTGTGGCCTAGCATCCTCCTTCAGCCACAGTGTTATTCCTGTAGCAGGGACATTGTGTTGCAGGGTGTTGCAGTGGGGGACTCACAACACCAGTTCCTGAGCTTATCTTCCAGAGGAGGGAGATCCCCTTGCTTTGCAAGATCTGTACATGAGGTTCCGGAGCTTATTTGACACCTTGGCATGTGACCACTTCATTTTCCATCCTCTATAGTGCAGTTATCTTCAGAAACTACGTCATTTTCTTGGGTGCATTAGTTGCTGGGTTTGATCCCTTGCTTGTGAGCTAGTTCCTTGGAGAAAAGGTCAACCTTTCTCCCGGAAAGCTCTGTACTTCATTCTTTCTCTATCACTTGTATATTTAAATCACTTATATTTAGTGCTGCAATAAAAATATGCTTTTCAAATCCATATCTACAAATCTGCATTTTTGTACATTGTGCTCTCAAGAAACCCTTGTCGGGTTACTATGTTTTGTATAAAAAGGGAGGAACCTCAATTTTCTTAGCCATTGATGCATTGTATACTCCAAATATATTTTGTCTCATCATTTTCTGCATGAACCCTCATAAAAATAATGTTTTTCTTGCTTCAGTACATTCTGCATGAGATAGGCTATGGGGTTTGGGCGTGTTTGAGGCATATTGACTTGGGGAGATTTTTTTATGTTGGCTAGAGTGATTTGTTTCATCTCTAATTCTGCATGTGAGTTTTTTATCATGTATTCTAAGGGATCCAAGTCACATTTCTCACTTGTATAGCGTTATTTTATGAAGAAAGTTGTTTTATGCCCTATATTGCTGCATTTCCCCACTTGGGAATGAGGATATAGGTCATATACTTGTTGTGGTTCTTTCATCTGCTGGTGAGATGTTATCTTACATCTAATGATCTGTTCTACATTTCCATGCTCATGATTTTCTGAAGCTCCAACTTTAGAATATCTCAAAATATTCTATTTGTTGTAGTTGTCCCAGATTTGGAATATTACAGTATTGTCCTTATTAGCTGCCATTTACCATTAGTCTTGTATTTCCCTTTCTAACCTTGCTGATATTTTGTCTTGTTCTTTTATTTCTCATAACAGTGCTTCAACTTACCAATGAATTATTCAAGTGACTAAGGCTCATCATACTCAATCTGATCTCTAAATGATAATAGTAATCCACTGAAAAATATTTGAAATTTGGGTTTCTCATCCTTAAGATATGGTACATACCTCAACAATTCTAGGAACTTAGTCATGTACTCTTCATCTATCATCGATCCCATATTTAGCTCATAGAACTCCATGGCCTTACTATCGTAATACCTCTCTCACAAGTCATTAGGGGAATTTTAAGGTCTAAAATGGGCCTCCTAAGGAAATTATAAAATAATAGTGGAAATAATAAAATAATATTTGATTACATCATCAAATTTTATATGGAAAAAAGGAAAAACTATTTTTTCAACTCGTATTTTCAGGTTATCTCTCAAAGTTTTTACTCAAATTTCCAGCGGGAGTACTCGTTGGGTGTAAAATTTAATTTCTTATCCAAGGAGTACCCATGTTTCATACTTTTGATGGACCCTGCTACATGAAAAATTAGAAATACATGAAAAAATGTGATTGCAATCATGTTTTTTCATGTATTTCTCATTTTTCGCGTAGCAGGGTCCATCAAAAGTATGCAACATGGGTACTCCTTAGATGAGGAATTAAATTTTGCATTCAAAGAGTAGTCCGACTCAAAATTTGAATAAAATATTTGGGAGATAAGTTGAAAATACGAGTTGAAAATTAGTTTTATTATTTTATTATTTTTAAATCTTTTTACCGTTTTACTTACAAAATGGTGAATCATCCCCCATGGTTGACATCATCATCTTGAATCCTATTGGTTCCTATAAAGTTTATTTCGGTTGTACATTTTTCTTAGGAGGCCCATTTCAGACCTCAAAATTCCCCTAATGTCTATTCCTGAAGATCCTCTTGAATTCATGACAACTCATCTCCTTTGTCGTAATTTCTCTCACACACTTCATGTATTCCCACCAGATGTTTTTTTTCCTTTTGAGGATTAAGATAGCTATTATGGCCTTCATGTTATATTTGTAATCATGCAACTCAAATAATTTCTTTATCCAAAGTAACCATGTCTTTGCATCTTTTGGATTCTTTAAATATCCATCGAACATAGGTGGCTTGGCTTTCTTGAACTCATTTGGAAAATATCCCCTGTCACTCCTCCAGTAAGGATGATAGTGATGATTACCATGATACCTGCTAGAACCAGAACTAGAATAGAACTTGTTTCCATCACCTCTCATATCTGGTGTGTCCAAGAACTTGTCATCTCTAATAATTTCATCTTTATATAACCTATGACCACCGTGACACGAATTGACATATGCTCCATTATTCCTTTCCTCATGTCCATGATTGATCCTAAGTTATCCCTATCTCTGTAGATATGACAAACTCTAAAGGATGATTACATTAATTTTTGTTTGTTTCTCCTGTTTCTGAATGATCTTGTCATTATATTCCTTTCAACTTCTTATTTTTTCCTTCAAATTTCTCAATTTTTATATTGTATTAGGGTAGTACCTATCACCATGTTTTTCATTGGTTCTATAGGGAAAATCTCATGAACAATAGTTTAGCATATTGCTAGTCATTTTTTATCTTCTTCCTAGAAGTATACCATGTCATCTAAACCAAAATATAAATATAACCAACATACCTCAGTATAGTTTAGGGGAGGATATCACATTTGCATGGTCAAGCGGATTAGCACGATACATGTATGATCATAATCATAACAATATATCAACATCATGAATGAAAACACCAACTGCATACCCTGACATTATGTGTGAGGTCATAACCATAACACAACATGCATATATCCACATAGACAACATTCATGCACAACAAATGCATATGCAAATAGCGATCATTCATGACGAACACATCTTGACAACAACATCATCAAATTATAGAGGACAACAACATTGTAACAATTAATACCGCCATGCATACATAACAAACACCTATACCACAAGCATAATGAATGCATATGAAACTAACATGTATGCACGACAGACACATTTCACCCATCCAGTCCAAGTGGTGAACCATGCTTTGATTCCACTGTATAACACCCTCCTCCCACATTTAACCAAGCTAACCAGTCCACCAGGGTACACATGTGATGAAGAGTTACTATGATATTATTCAACTCCCCAATTATAATTAGGAAGTGGAATCGACAAACCAAAACAAAAATAACTTTCCTCAGAAGCTACAGGACCCCCATCGGCTATCGTGACCACTCTAGGTGCTAAACCCCTGAGTTCACCTATTTTCTGACTGAACTAGACCACCAAATGCTTTTTTCTTTCTACTTTTTTCCTTTTCAGGAAACTTGCCATGCACACTAACAAGGAATATTTTCCAATTATTGAGAACTAGGTAACTTCTTGGCTCAGTGCATTACGTAGTTTCTAAGCCCAAGGAATGGATTATCCATTTTCTAAGCTTACTGTTGGGCTTCCATCCATGAATATGTAGTTCTAAAGTTGAAGGTTGGGTGTCATTCTAGGTTGCGCAATTTCCATCATCAAGGTTGGCTTTCCCTCATGGATTGTGAAGCTTCTAGAGGCAAACCCATGATTGTTGTAAGGTCAAGTCAGAAGGTTAGCGTGCGACTTAAAAGATCATATAAGTATGAAAATAAGAAGACACAAGCACAAATGAAAAGAGTAAGTATTGATCCTATCATTAATACTTTACAAAATTACAAGATAAGCTCCTATGGACAAAAGGGGAGGCTCCAAAATCAAAGCATAGGCAAACGTTTGGAGGGTGGTTTTAGTAGCTACAACACAAATGGGGGATTATCTCCCCATAACCCACATGTTTTCCATTGAAATGGGTAGTTGTAACATCATCCTTGGTGCTAAATGGCTCCGTAAACTCGTCCCTATCACAATGGACTGCCACGATTTATATATAATATTTAATCCAAACAGACACACGCATACGCTGCAAGAAAACCATGCAGGTGCTCCTACTATCATTAGCTCGCATCAAATGGAGAAGATTTTAAAAAAGGGTCATCATGGGATAGTAGCATAATTTAATGCCATGCATACCATTAAATCGACTCCTCCTAATAGTCATCCGAATATACAACAGGTATTGGATCGCCACGAGTAGGTCTTTCACAAACCTAAGTAGCTTCCTCTCTCTAGGGGTGAACATGATCATAGCATCCCTTTGCTCCCGAGTAACCAGCCACCAAATTTTTGCCACTTTCGATATCGTTTTGTAAAAAATAATGAAATCAAAAAAATCATCAAGGAACTCCTTGAAGCCAATGTTATTCATCCCAACACCAACCGTTATCCATCTCCAGTGGTCATGTTTTTAAAGAAAGGTTGTGAATGTTTCATTTATCCCAACTTTAGGGCTCTTAACAAGCTCACTATCAAGTAAAAATTCCCTATTCAAGTAGTTGATGATCTATTTTATGAATTACATGGTTGTCAAAACTTTTTACCAAGCTAGAACTCCACTCGGGCTACCACCAAGTACGGATGAAGGAATTTGACATTCCCAAGACAACCTTCTGAAAACATGAAGGCCATTATGAATTTCTGGCCATGCCATTTGGTTTCTATAATGCCCCATCCACTTTTCAAAGCCTCATGAACCACCTTTTGAAACCACATCCCATAAAATTCATTCTGGTATTTTTTTATGACATTTTCATCTATATGATAACATGGGACACACACCTTCAGCATGTTGACTAGGTATTGAAACTTCTCCAAGATCACGGATTATTTGTCAAATTATCCAAATGTTCATTTTTCATGGAATAAGTAGATTATTTTGGAAACAATGTGGGTCATGAAGGAGTGAGGGCTGATCCAAAAAAGACTTAGGAAATAAAAAATTGGCCCCAGCAAAAAAACTTGAATATTTTTAGGGGATTCTTAGTTCTCATGGGCTACTATTGCAAAATTTTCAGCAATTATGGATGCATTTCCGGGCCCCTCACCAATATTCTCAAGAAAAAATAATTTCTTTGGACTGACAATGCTCAACATACCTTCTTGGCTCTCAAACGATCCATGTGCTCCACTCCAATATTTTCCTTACCATACTTCACAAAACCTTTTTGGATTCAATGTGATGCTCCACGTATAGGCATTGGTGTAGTATTAATGGAGGAACGTAGGCCATTTCCTTTCAACATTCAACAGCTAAGTCTCAAACATATGGGTCAATCCACATATGAGAAAAAAATTATGGTCATATTAAATATAGTAGACACTTGGTGGACAAACTTATTGGGGCATCGTTTCCAATCCGCACTAACCATCATAACCTAAATTATTTCCTAGAGCAACGTTTATAGTCGCCACAGAAAAATAAATGGCTCACAAAAATGTTAAGATGTGATTATGAGATAATTTACAAGAAGGGGCATGATAATGTAATGGTTGATGCCTTAACGCACCAGTTTTAGGAATATGGCACCCTCTTATCCCTCTTTTTACCCATATCATATTATATTGAAGCATCCCATCATTAATGGTTCTACCAGCCCTCTTTGTCCCCTCTCATTAACAGATTACAAGTGGATCCTAATTCGAAAAAGGATTACTCTTAGAAATATGAGGTTCTTAGATATAAATATAAGGTAGTTCTATCCCCAACCTCCACCCTCAAAACCCACATCTTGGAAGATTTTCACTCCTCTCTATTTGCAATACATTTGGTATTTTAGAAGACTTATGCACGAGCACACCGCTCTTTCTTTTGGACTAGCATGAAGCACAACATTCTTACTTTTTCATCTGAATGTAAAGTATGCTAGTGCAAAAAAAGGGAAATGATCAAGCTATCGGGAACCTTAAAACCCTTTTCACTCCCTACTTTCATCTGGACAAGTTTTTCTATAGATTTCATTACAAATATCCCAAGGTCAGGAAGAAAATCATTCATCATGGTGGTTGTTGAAAGACTTTCCAAATATGCTCATTTTTGCACTCTACCACACCCATTCACCCCAAAATTGGTGGCTCAGGTTTTCATGGTCCAAATATTCAAACTACATGGCATACAAACTTCTATTATGTATGATCAAGACCCCACTTTCACCAGCAATTTTCAACATGAAATTTTCAATATACAAGGCACGCAACTCCAACTGAGTACAACTTATCATCCCTAAGCTGATGGTCAAACAGAAGCAATCAACAAATGTTTGGAGACATATATGTGGTGCTTCACCTCATACAAGTAGCGTCAATGGGTAAAGTGGATTCCTTTATTTGAATTGTGGTATAATACAAAATATCATGAAGCCACCAATATGACACCATATGAGGTAGTGTATGGCCAAATACCACCTTCGCCAGCTTCTTATATCGCTAGAGCTCATCTCAAATATAATCTACATCAAACTCATAATTGAATGAAGCAACATGCCAACCAATACCATTCAAAGAGGCCATTTCAAGTAGGAAACCAAGTTTTCATGTGACTGCAACCTTATAATCATGCCTCTCTCAAAGAAAAGGGATACGAGAAATTAGCTCCAAAATTCTAAGGGCCTTATCAGGTACTTCAGCATATATGAGCAGTTTCTTACAAACTCGCCCCACCGACTACTTCAAAAATCCACCTAGTCTTACATGTATTTGGCCTCAAGAAAGTTGTGGGGAAAAATTGTAGGGTTCAAACAAGCCTGCCATAATTGGATGAGGAAGGTTCACTTTGGCTCTGACCCGAACAGGCCCTCGATAATAGTTAAATATATCTTCGCGGTCGCACCATCAAGGAAGTCCTCATCAAGTGTGAATAAACCTCTCCAAAATATGTGACATGGGAACCATCCACTATTCTTCAGCAATTTTCGTAGGTTTACCCTTGAGAAAAAGGTTTCTTTTGATGGGGGAGGGCATGTTAGGGTCCAACTCTAACCCCTTTGTTATGTAATAATCCAGAGGGACCTTATCATAGTCATCGTTAGTTAGTTGAGTCAATAAATATCGTAAGTGGATATCCGCATTAATAATAACTTTAAGTGGTTGACACGTATTATAGAAAAAGGACCACAATTAGTTATAAATGGGACATAGTTAATAAATAAAGTGGTTAAACCGTATTATGAAAGGGACCACTAGTAGTTATGGTTTTGGATGTCATAAATCTATAAATAGTCTTCGATGGCAAGGAAAGGAGCATAAATTTTTATTTTAATTGAGCTCTACTCTGTTGGAACTTTCCCCTTTGAAGAGGCAAGTGAACATTGTATTATGCTTCTGAATAATAAAATATCTTTGTAGCTTGTCTCAATTCATGTGATATTTCTGTGTTTTTGGCAAAAAAACAAAAAAATTTATATCATACTATTATTATTTTTGGTCAAGTGCTAACACATTCTTATAGATACACAATGCTTCATAGACAAATATACTAAGGCCACATGGAAATACATCAAAGACGTATTCATGCAGAAACATTTCTCTGAATATTTAGAAGATTTGGAAGTACACATTAATATCAAGGGATTTAGGATACATATTAGTGCATGCAGGTTCCCAGTCATTCCTTGTGCGGAGGTAATTTAATGGATTCTTACGCATGTGGATGGTTCAGATCTGGTGTTTCGTAGTGAAATTGGTGGTCAGCTCGCCACAAATTACGGAGAATACATGTAGACCTATTTGAATCTTATAAAGCCCACAGTATATGCCAATAACAACTTTTACACTAAATGGGTTGATATTGACAGAAGTGACATCATCAAATCTTGGTGTCGAGAGCCTACTAAGTTTTGACACTACCCATCTATAGTTTACCCGACCAGGATTCTTAGAGATGTGTATCAATACCTCATTTCCACGTGTTGTAGGTTGCATGGATGAAATAATTTTGAAGTATTTGAAGAGAACTGGATATATATGCTCGACATGGTAATTACACATGGAAAAACATTCAATTTGGAAGATATACTTCCTTTTGAATTGTAATTTCATGGTGGGCATGCTAAAGCATCTCAAAGGTCAAACCAGGTTCTAGATTTTATATATTTTCATTTCTATTGGATGGGATTTGTTCACAGAATGCATTCCTAGGAATTTATTGTAACTGGTCCATGTTAGCACTCTGTATTTTCCTAGGCTGAGGAAAACTGTAGAGGTAACCACAAACCACTTTAAATCTATTCCTAGCCCTTCTAGCTTCAGAGAGGGCTCTATCTCTATGATTTTTAATTTTTCTGTGTTAACTTTAGGCTAGATATGAAAGGTGAAGATATTTATTTCAAATTTATTATTGTATAATGGAAGAAAATATCATTGGGCATGGAGTCACAAAATATTTAGTAATCAATCACAAATAAACAGAGTAGCTGAAACACGGAGATGTAGGAAAGCTCCTAGATCTCATGAAGTATGTGTAGTATGAATATTATGAATATGAGGTGAGAATAAATTAAATATAAAGCATACTTAAATGAATTTTATATGTAATATCAGAAGGAAAACATTAAAAAAATTTAAGCAAGCCAGAGCATAGTACAACAAGTAAATTCAACCCTTAATCTTCTTGTAGCAATCAGGACGGAAAATCCATGTGAAAACTGAGCAAGAAAAACAGATTTACAAAGAGGGAAACATCACCATTTATCTCACACAAGAATCCTAGAAAAAAAAATTCCTCTATATTTCGGAATTGATTACTTCAAATAAAATCCACTACCTACAATAAAAAAGTATTCTCTTTTACATCATCCAACAACCCTTTCTAAAGCTTTTTAAAAAATATTTATAGATTCTTTCTAAAACTCAATTTGGTCTTCAAAATAAAATCATTTACAAAATAATATATGTCAAATATATAGATATTTCATAAATAGAAAAAAATAATAGAAATGATGGACTATTTCGGATGTTATTTTCACACTTTGAGGAATATTGTTGCTGACTGTGGCTATATTTTTGCTTCTTCTATTTGACTGTCCAAAATCTATAGGATTCCAGTTTGATTTCACTCAACAAGCTCCAAAATTTTATCCCATATTTTTTCATTAGGGATATATAAATTCACCATGCTTCGTAATCTTTCATCTACTTCTGTGTAAGTTTGAAAAGTTGGCTTATTGTAGAATAGATGATGGATTTCATGTTGAATATGGAGATCATATTGTAGGCCTTACAAGAAAATTTCTCCACATATTGTTCCTCTTACTTTGGTGAATTTGGAAATATTTGCAACTATATTACATAACTTTTCCTGGTAGTTCTCTAATGGAATCAATTTTCCATTACAGGCTTTTAAAGCTGGAAGTCCTTTCTCCTGCAATGCATTAAATTTTCTGTTACATCTTTTCACCTGTAACTCCACTTCCTTGCATTTATTCTCTAGTTGTATCATAAGGTTCTTTTTAGTCATAACTATCTTTACTTCCATGATTGTGCCTATTCTATCTTTAATATGGAATTATTTAAGATCATATTTAGTCTTGGATTTCAACATATTGATAATTATGTGTGCTTGTATTGCCCTGTGTTCAATCTCAATTTTTTTTTGCTCAACTGTTGTTTTGACATCCTGTAGTAGTTATTCTTGCTCAAATATAATCTGAAATGATGGCCACAATTATGTAAATTTGCATTAATGTTCTGCCATGTACTTTGTTTAGCCTCTGCCAACATTTGTGTTGTAAAATACTGATTTTCATATTTTGAAATTTGTTGAGTCAATTTGATTTTTTTTGCACTTCAGCTAGATATGCATTGTTGGCCTTGATTTTATTTTCCTCAATTATTTTCAATGATTCTAATAGTTTCTCATTTCTTTATTAGTCAATGACAAATCTCCCAAATATTTAACTAATTTTTCTGAAGAATCTACAGTGGATGTTTCTCCTCTTTTTGATGATGTTGTTGTTTTTGTTCTCTATGCACCTATAGTTGCTAGCATTTCCTTTTCTTTTAGAAGTGCCTCCATGTATGTTTCCATTTTCTGAATTTGAAAATTTTGTTCAAATATCAATCTGAACAATTTCTCCTTCTTTGTCTCGAGCTAAGTGATCTATTTGGTTTGTGGATTCTCTTTGGTTGGTAGCTTGAGCTTCTTCCCTAATTTTTTGTGCAAGTTACACCAATGGATTCAAACTGATCATGCAATATACTAAAACAAGATATTGAATCCTTATAAAATATTTGTGGAATATAAATCACAATCGCTCAATCACATGCAGGTAAGAGAAAGAAGTAAATCAATCACACAACACAAGATTTTCTTGGGGAAATCAACTGCTCAAAACCCCTCTTTCTCTATTGTATAATTAGCCAAGGAATCATGAAACAATACAATACATGTGTGCTCACAAGAACCTCATACACTCTACCAATCGTCTCATAGATCTAGGAAAAATTGGACCAACACATAACCAATTTCCTACCCACTTTCAGCCTACCTTTCTCACG
Source organism: Pinus albicaulis (assembly GCA_034641835.2). Lineage (NCBI taxonomy): Eukaryota > Viridiplantae > Streptophyta > Pinopsida > Pinales > Pinaceae > Pinus > Pinus albicaulis. Next base: position 1,393,728,133 of record CM076581.1, read on the forward strand.
CAATCCCTAGGGAAAATAATTCCTATTAAATAGGAATTCCAACCTTCCTTGACTGTGCAATCCATAATGGCCTTCCTGTGGCTTTATAATTGCACCCGGGTAATTTTCTAATAATACAATTGATAGTTATCTTCCCTTTAACCTCTATCTCAACCGGGTCTACATCAGAAATGACATGAACAAAACTATTAATAGTGAATCATCAGTTAAATGATTGATCACTACTTGCGAATTAAATCTAATTTAATTCATTAGACCTCTCACTAGCTCATCACTCAGTTAGAAATAGTTAAATTGATTTTAACTCAATTAATTTGAGTTAACTGATTACACTCACACCACATTAGTACTACAACTGCATTCACACCACATTAGTGCTACAACTGCAATCACACCACATTAGTGCTACAATTGCAACTGGACCCCCAAAATATTAGGATCACTCTACATGCCTCATCTTAGACCCTCAACTCAAAATTCTTTAGCTAACTCATTCTTCATGACTTATTAAACTGATACAAGTTATTATGAGATGATATTACAATTTATTGTCGAATTTATTTAAGGGGAAAATAAATTAAACACCCACATTCCTCACTACTGTAATATCCCAAAAGGGAGAATGCAGTAATACTCAAACACAATATGAGAACTGCAGCAAGGTAAACAATAAATCTAAAGAGAGTAATAGAATATACAGAGAGGATGAGCCATTTTATTATATTGGAGAAGTTTTAGTTACACAATGTACAAGATTTGAGGAGATCTAGGCAAAGAGATGGCCTAGAATCATCCTAAAAGCATGCCACAATAGGCACTGCGTAACAAGAGAGCCACTGAAGAAAATATTGTGTTGTCCCTTCAGCAAAATATGAATATATGACTACATGATGAAAAAATAAAATACATATCTACTCAAATATGGAGCTCTGATGATGCCAAGATTCAAGATGTGGCTAATGTGATGGATTCCCAAGATAACCCAGAAAGGATTTTCCAGGTCTACAACTTTGGAAAATCACCCTCCTAGGATTTGATCCTTGATCTGCTGGGAATTACAGATTTGACAAATAAATGGATGAAATATCTTACAAGATCAAATATAAGCTTGAAGGGTTGATCCCTCCTTCAGATCTACAAGCTATAAGCTCTAGATCTAGCTTCTCAATCCTCCAACGATGATTACAACTATTGCAACACAACTGCCAATAGAAACTGCACTGTGAGGGAAAGAGAGGCCTTCTACCTATTGAAATATGCTATAATAAACTTTAGGCTAATGTAAATATTGATGGAAAACTGAGGGAATGATCCCTCACATGATTACTAGTTGAAATGCTAGAAACTTCCTTCCTCCTTTTGGATCTGCAAAATGGACAGCGTAATTCCTTAAAGTATTACTGCTGCTAGGAGATCAATAACTTTTGGCCTGATGCCAGGTTTGATATGAAGCTCTTGGAATGTTGATATTTAAGCCCAAGGTGATACGAATAAACCTTCACCAGTTCTCCAGCTGAAATACTGAAGACAACCTCCACCTTCCAAACTAATCTTCAGAAATCTGCAATTTCTGAATATGAATGTTCTACAGAAAGTAGGAAAAGATATATGGCACCAATGCCTGATGTATATTGAAGTACAATACTCTTTCCAGAGCTACTCCAAGAAAGAGGTGGGATTCCTGACCAGGAACACTCTGTGCTAAATAGCACTTGCAATCTTTGCTAAACAGCCCAAGAAAGAAATGGAATGTCACATGACAATTCCATATCTAAACAGATCCACAACATCAATAAACTCAAGCCTCCCTTCATTCTATCCTTCATCTTCATTATATAGAGTTTGATCCTTCCCATGCCTTGGCCCTCGTCTAAACTGCGTTGTGCATGTGGACAAGATCCTCCATGTTTGACTGCGTTGTCTAGTCAAGTCATCCATCATGCTAGGTTCAATGTACAGCCTCTCCATCATGTGGGCATTAATTTGCATAACTTCCTCCATAATCTTATCATGAATGCTCCATGATCTTCTGTTTTACCTCTTTAAGATCTTAGTTGATTGTGTCAACCTCCATGATCTATCTCATAAATGAGACATGATCTCCAATTCCATTCACATTAGTAGTTGCTCAACTACCTCATTATGTATATTTAGGCTTATTTAATCCACATTCACACACAAAAAGTGGATATTTATTCATATTAAGAATTATGGGTCCCTCCACCCTTTTATTTACTTAATTCATTAAGAAATTTAAGAACTCTAATATTCCAAATATCAGGTGAAAATTTTGGAATATTACAGCCCTCCCTGGAAAAATGTTGCTTGTCCTCAAGCAACTGCAAAAGTGGATGCTACAGCAAACGTCATCCCTACAAATGGCATCCTCATGTGGAAGGCCTTCCCATCTGTCACAATGTGTCATGCATGTCCAGCTCCAAATTTTCCTCTCTAAAATGTCTAGAATGGCTTCCAACTGAAAATTTATATACCCTTCCTCATCAATGAATCTCCAAGTGGCAACCATATGATGACAAAATTTCTCCTCTATACATGAGATACATAAGATAAAGTGGTCCATTCCTAAAGTGGAAAGTCTCAACTCATGAACTATCTCTCCAACCCATGATACATAGAGTAGATTACATACTTCAATGCCCTCATCATTAGCCAAGTTGGCTATGTAGGAATCAAACATCACATAAACATAGTGAAAAAAAATAAGTAGAAACATATGGGAAAACATAAAAAATGTCAGAACATATTCTCCTAACAACAACCAACGCAGCAAAGCCTTCTGCTACCATGCTAGATCATCATGAAAATGAGTAAGAGAGCCATACTCTCTCAAAAGAAGCCATCTCAGCAATGCTTCTTGTTGCCATGCCCAGTCATCAATAAGAATATGAGAGCCATACTCTCTCAAAAGTAGTCATCTCAGCAATGCCTTTTTCTGCCATACCACATCATTATTGTACCAAATGTGGTGGCCATATTCTCTCAAGAGAAGCCACCTCAATAAGGCATCTTGTTGCCCTATCACCTCATCATTGTACCAAGTACAATGACTAAAATCTCCCAACAGAAGCCAACACTGTAAGCCATCCTGTTGCCATCCTCCATCAATGTCATGTAATGTATGGGAAGAATTCAGCCCATACTCTCCCAATAGTAACCATAGCAACAAGGATTCTTGTTTCCTTCTTGCATTATCATGATGCAAGTCATGGAGAAAAAATAAATTAATGGACATGTGAGATGTCTCATCAACATAATACAAACAAGCTCCCTTATGCCACATCATGTGAGAGTTATTCTTTCTCCCAAACCCAAGTAGATACATGAACATGAGATGCATCCCAGACAGAAATACATGTAAATACATGAGACATATCCCAAACAAGAGTAAATATATGGACATAAAATGTAACATGTGATGTCCAAACTCTCTAATCAATAACCAAATTAACCATTCCTTTTTCTTATGCATTCTTCTAGTGATGTATAAGGCATGAATCATTAAAATATGACTTCTTGAGTGGTAGCCATACTCACCCAAGAGCAACCAATGTAGCCATGCTTCTTTTTGGTCTGTATCATAGATCTGCAAGTGGTTTGGTAACCCCTTGCTTCATACTATCAACCATTCATCCCAATGTGGATGATGGATTTCATTTTGCAAATACTTGGTATCCTCCCATTGTAAGACACCAACCTCCCCAAACTACTGAAGAACTTTGCATCCATGAAATGTTGAAGTGCACCTCCTATGAGATCTCTTAATGAGACCTTCTTCTCATCCATGGCCCTCTAAAACCAAAGAGGTTATGGATCTGCTGCAGGTAGAAGTCTCTCTTTGAGCTGTGAGATGCTCATTGAGAAATTTTCATCAAGAAAGGAGAAAATATTTCTCATCTCAAGATGTCTACCATTCATCATCTTATTCTCCATTGCTTCATGAGTGAAGCTACCTTCAACATGCTCCAATAATAATGGGGCCTCATCATTATCACTGCTACTAAGTGACAGCACTGTAGAACTGCAAGATAATACATATATTGTCTCAAAGAAAGGTACAATACTGATCTCATAACCACTCATTGTACATAGGATCATGCTCATCCCTTCTTCTGAAACTCTACACTTCAACTTAAGAGGTTGAATGCAATCCATCCATGAAAAACTGGGATAGCTTTTCATTTCCTCCTTGATTAGATCAAGGGTCCTCTGTGCTGTGATAGTTTGTTGCTTCAAATTAACATCTTGTTCTAACCCTTGGTTTTGCATGGGCTTTGATGGCATGTCCTCATAAGTTTCAATAAGATATACTGAAACAATAGGTCATGAATGTGTATGTATACCTTGGATCAACTAATATGTGGGAACCTCTTGACAGAACACAAGAGTTCCTCCAACCGGGACAATGGTGTCTCCCACTAATGGTAAGAGAGATAGTTGCTCTTCTACCAATGTACCAGCGCTGGAATCTTCCTCTTCTTCTTCATGCATCTTCTGAATCATTCATGGGACTCTATGTGTCAAGAGCTCAAGATTACTTTTCAAAGATGCAAGTATATCTTCTCCGGATGTAAGTACTTCTGCAGCTGGTGGTGAATGTAGTGACATCTTGTCTAGAGTGACAAGAATGAGATCCTCCTTTGTTTCCTTAGGAAATGTCTCTTTGTGGCCCATCTCAATCTTCTTCACATCAAATTAATTTCTTAACTTGTGAAAGAAATCTGAATACTTAGTCACCTTTGCATGCTCCATGTGACTAAACCACCAATCCTTGGCTTCACCTAAGAGATGAAGAGCTACAATTTGGATAGCCTCTTTTTCAGCCACAGGATGTAGCATGAAAAATGAATCTAACTCTTTCCTCCAAGCCTTAACATTTCTTGAGGAAGACCCATCAAATTTAGGCAAATAGAATCTATTGTGCCTTTTCCTTCTATTGTTGCTATAGGATCTTCTTTCTTCTTTAAGTTAAAATAATTCTTAGAGAGTTAGACTCTCTTTGAATGCTTTAGACTGTTCCTTGTACTCTTCAAGATACAAACTTAGATTCTTATGAGTCTCAGGTTCTCTTCTTTCTTCATTTCTAAACCTCTCACCTTCTTCAAAGAAAGTGGGCATAGTAGATCTATGAGGAGATCTATGATTCTCTGGTTTTCTTTCCTGTTGACAGGAAGTGCTTGGACCTTCCTCTTCAAATATTCTTCTTGGATCCTTCCTTTGCCCTTCCTTCTTCATTTGATAGACATCCTTGGAGAGATATTGCATGGATCTAAAGAGAGGAGTGGAAAAACTATCCTCCTTCCTGGTAGATCTCATCTATATTCTTCTTCTTTTGATGCAAAAGATGAAGTGTCCACAAGGTGAGCCAAAGATCATGCTCTGATACAACTGTAATATCCCAAAAGGGAGAATGTAGTAATACTCAAACACAATATGAGAACTACAGCAATATAAACAATAAATCTAAAGACAACAACAAAATATAAAGAGAAGTTGAGCCATTTTATTATATTGGATAAGTTTCAGTTACACAATGTATAAAATATGAGGAGATCTAGCCAAAGAGATGGCCTAGAATCATCTTGAAAGCATGCCACAATAGGCACTGCATAACTGGAGAGCCACTAAAGAAAATACTGCACTATGCCTTTAGTAGAATATGAATATATTACTACATGATGAAAAATTAAAATGCAAATCTACTCAAATCTGGAGCTCTGATGATGCTAAGATTCAAGATCTGGCCAATGTGATGGATTCCCAAGATAACCCAGAAAGGATTTTCCATATCTACAACTTTGTAAAATCACCCTCCTAGGATTTGATCCTTGATCTGGTGGAAATTATAGATCGGAAGCTAGATCTGACAAATAGATGGCTAAAATATGTCACAAGATCAGATCTAAGCTTGAAGGGTTTATCCCTCCTTCAGATCTACAAGCTAGAAGCTCTAGATCTAGCTTCTCAATCCTCCAATGATGATTACAACTACTGCAACACGACTGCCAATAGAAACTGTGTTGTGAGGGAAAGAGAGGCCTTCTGACTGCTAGAATATGCTACAAAAAACTCCAAGCTGATGGAAATAGTGATGGAAAGCTGAGGGAATGATCCCTCATAGAATTACTAGCTGAAATGCTAGCAACTTTCTTCCTCCTTTTGGATCTGCAAAATGGACAGCGTATTTCCTGAAGCTATTACTGCTGCTAGGAGGTAAATAACTTTTGGATTGATGCCAGATCTGATATGAAGCTCTGGGAATGCTGATATTTAAGCCCAAGGTGATAGGAATAAACCTTCACCAGTTCTCCAGCTGAAATACTGAAGACAACCTCCACCTTCCAAACTGATCTTCAGAAATCTGAAATTTTTGAATATAAATGTTCTGTAGAAAGTAGGAAAAGATATATGCCACCAATGCCTAATGTAGAATGAAGTACAATACTCTTTCCAGAGCTACTCTAAGAAAGAGGTGGGATTCCCGACCAAGAAAACCCTATGCTAAACAACACTTGCAATCTCTGCTAAACAGCCCAAGAAAGCAATGGAATGTCACATGACAATTCCATATCTAAACAGATCCACAACATCAATAAACTCAAGCCTCCCTTCATTCTTTCCTTCATCTTCATTATATAGTTTTTGAGCCTTCCCATGCCTTGGCCCTCATCTAAATAGCACTGTGCATGTGGAAAATATCCTCCATGTTTGACTGCATTGTCTAGTCAAGTCATCCATCATGTCTAGGTGCAATGTACACCCTCTCCATCATATGTGCATTAATTTGTACAACTTCCTCCATCATCTTATCATGAATGCTCCATGATCTTTTGTTTGACCTCTTCAAGATCTTAGTTGACTGTGTCAACCTCCATGATCTATCTCATAAATGAGACATGATCTCCAATTCCATTCACATTATTAGTTGCTCAACTACCTCATTATGTATATTTAGGCTTAGTTAATCCACATTCACACACAAAAAGGGGATATTTATTCATATTGAGGATTATGGGTCCCTCCACTATTTTATTTACTTAATTCATTAAGAAAGTTAAGAACTCTAATATTCCAAATATCAAGTGAAATTTTGGGAATATTAAAACTACTTTGTAACTCAAATTCCTCACTGAATTTCCTCACCAATGTGTGTGTATTTTTTTGTCCTTTCTAGTTGCCAATTTCAATGTTTCTTGTTGAAAATTTCAGCACTCCCTCTCAACAAGAAAGGAATTCAATCTATATCGATCAGGTACCTTTGTAATGTTCTTCATGCAACACTTATCTAGTGTTGTTTTCACCTGCAACTCCTCTAAATAGCCTTTGAATAACTGAATCAGTATAATGCATGTAACATCAGAGTCTTCTAACTGTTGCTAGCTACTGCACCTGTCTACTGGACTCTCTGTGTTGTTGTTGACATATACATTTGTGCCCTCTACACTACTTCCAACTCTGATCTACGCTCAATTATCCAACATTTTTTACTCTGATTTATGACTTCCTTACATATGATTGCATCAATCCAACTGATCCTTCCTACTATTGTTGTTCTGTGGGCTCCTCATAGCCAGTTTTGATCCATGAGACACGCCATCTCAATAGACCTTGCCCAAATTTATTCTTGGGATTATATTTTCATATCACCCCACCTCTCACCTAGAGGTATAGCTTCATGTACTCCCTCTGCCCATCTAGCTCAAAATTTCCCCCTCTTAGAGGTCTCTAATTGAGTGGACTCTTCCACTCGGTATCATCTCATCTTCTCCAATTGTGGCTACTCGACAACCTTCTTATGAAACATGGATTTAGTATACTTCCCCATGGTACATCCCTTGCATGTGTCTATCTGTGCAAGAGTACCCTTTGGAATACATGTAGAAATCTGTTGCATGATCCTCAAAGCATTGTGGTGTAGATGGCCCAATCTCCTGTGCCATAACTCGCCTGTATCCCGTCTCATCACCTCCCCTGCTTTCCTTGTCAATGTTGTGCATCCATCTACATTAAGTTTGTAGAGGTTCTTCACATGAATCTAAATCTTCTTTAAATGTCCTTTTTCTTTGTGACGAAGGAATGCCTTTAATTCACTAAAAACCACAGCATATCCAAGATCCTCCAACATAGCAACTGAAACTAAATTATTTTTCAAGCCTAGTACATGTATGACATATTTTAATATGAAAGGTTTACCTCACTATCTTTGGAAAGTAACTGTACAAATCCTCGTAGCGCTATACCTCCCATCATCACCCATCTCAATGTGCATTTGAAGATACTTCTCCTCCAAGATACTAAACAGTTCTTTGTTTACCATCATGTGGAAATATGCTCCACTATCCAAGTAACACATAGATCCCATCATAGTTTACACCATGCATGCGATGAGAGATAAGTCCAACTCAAACTGTGAGGCCAAACCTTCAGCCGTTGCAGCTCTCAGAGCCTTCTTGTTGTTCTCCTTATTTTGTGGACAATTTGTGGCATAGTTTCCATGATCATGACAATGAAAACATTTCACCTTTGACATGTCACACTTATTTCCTTCTTTTCTAGTCTCGGATTTGGAATCAGACTTCTTCCCCTTCCCCTTATTTTCCTTACCATCCAAGGCACAATCTTCCTAATCATCAGTCTTGTATGAGGATCCATTCCTGGTATTTCGCTGAAACTCTTCTTGTACCAAATCTGACCATAGTCTCTCCCAATATGGTAACTTCTCCCTCCTATTCATAGATTCTTGGTAACTATGCCAGCTCTTGGAAAGGCCTAGAAGTGCTAGGCTCACCAAGTCATCATCAGCTACAGTAATCCCAACACTTCCAGGCTCATCTCGGCATTGAGTGAACTTGGTCAAGTATTTCTGGATTATGTCGCCCTTCTCCATTTTGATTTTTCGGAGCTTGTCCTAGAGTGCCAATTTTCTATGGTCATTTCTTCTTTGAAACTGATTTTTCAAGGCCTTCCACGTAGCATGTGGAGTTTCCTTGCCATGGAGACTTGATAAAATATGATCTCGAACTCCCTCTAATAAGATCCTCCTCGCCTTTGCGACATTCTTCCTCCATGCTTCATGATGCGTGGCATCTTCCTGATTGGGTTTAGGAATATTAGTGTCAATGAACTCCTTCAACCCATTATCCTCCAATACTACCTCCATCTTGTCCCTCCATGCAATATTGCTAATTTTGGACAACTAGGTCCAAATTCCATGTTGTGATGCTTAGATGAACATGCCAATATTTTATTCTACTCCTCTTTCGGAGAGGTGCAAGATCGATCTAAAGATCATCTTGATCCGATGAGAAGAACATTTATTTTGAATTTATTCAAAATATGTCCAGGTTGGCCTGAAGGTTTAGTGCCCTAGCAGTTGTGTCACACACCCTCACTGATGGATATATATTGGTCAGCGTTGGAGGAAATTTTCACTCATCTCATCCTCACACATTTCTCTCTCCTCATATGATTGGTCCGATCACCTTGGAGGCTCTTCTCTTCACACGTGGGAAATTTCAGCAAGAAGCAAATTCTGTTTTTGGCCTAGGGTTTCTGCATCAGCGTTGACCAGCATTGACTTTGGTCAACACAAGGTAAAATTGACCTGAAACTCTCCCAAATTTTTGATTTTCTGAATCCACATTTTTTGGCACAATTCCTGAGGCTAGATGTTGACTTTGACTTGGCTATGTTGACCTTGCTACTGCTGTTGTTTGGGTTGACCGTTGACTAACAACATTGCCTTTTTTAAATTTTGGGGTTGACTATTTTGGCCATCCTAGAGGGTTGTGTGACACTTCTGGTTGGCTGACCATATTGAGACTTTGTTAGTTGAAGCATCTCGTTGACCGTCATAATGCACCAACACACATATATTTCCAACTTGTCTTATGTTGATCTACTGGTATGTTCTATCAACATTTGATTTAATTGTTTATGTGATTGCTGACTGATATTGGGACAAAAAGGAAATTTTCATCAAGCATATAAAATCTACAAAAATTTACATGGTTTCAGAGTTGAGGTGAAGACAAAGCCCTAGTTTGTAGCAATTACCGAAGAAGAGCATGGGTTCCTCTAACTACAATGGCTTTAAAGCTAATGACAAATTGACTAGGAAGGATGACTTCCATGCCTGGAAAATGAAATTGGATCTTATGTTGGAAGACCAATATGTCATGGACTATGTGCAGGGTAAAATTCAAGAGCCTCCAACCACTGCAACTGCTACTGCCAAAACAAAGTACAAGAAGGGGGAAATCAAAGCAAAGTTGATGATCAGGGACTCAATTCATACGAGTCTGGTTACCTACATCTATGATCTGGGTACATCCAAGGATATGTATGATAATTTGGTCCACATGTTCAAGGCCAAAAATGCGAATCAAGTCCTATTCTTCAAGAATCAATTGAAGAATCTGAAGAAACGCAGGGATGAGTCTGTTTAATCATATTTTCTGAAGCTGACTGAAATCAGGAATAATATTCTGGCTATTGGAGAGACAATAGTTAATCGAGAGATGGTTTTCACCACACTTGGAGGTCTCTCATCTGAATGGCATGTATTCAACACTACCATTCTCAATAACAATGTGATACCTGATTTTGACGAAGTACTATCGAGATGCATACAAGAAGAGACAAGGATGAAGGAATATGAAAATTAAGGAAATTTTTCCTCCGCTGCTCATACTAAGAAGAATAAATTTGGTGGTCCAAGGAACAAAGGAAGAGCAGGGGCCCAAGGAAAGAAAGGAAAGTGTTACACTTGTCACAATCCAGGTCACTATGCTAGAGAATTCCCTTTCAATAAGGATTCTCTCGATGATGATGAAAACAACAACAACCGGAGGAATGGAAATCAAAGGAACAACAGGTTCAACGGGAAGAGGAAGGCTCCCTCCAGCGGAAATGGTAAACCTGTCAAAAGGTCAATAAATTCCACATATGAGGAATCAAATGTTGTTGATAAAAGAAGTGAATTCATTCTTGTATCTGCCCTCTCTGCTGCATCTCCACCCGACACTATGGATGTCTGGTTGATAGATAGTGGTTCCTGAAGGCACATCACTGGGTTCAAGGAAGCACTTTTTGATATGATTGAGAAGGATACTAATATGGAAATTATACTTGGGGACAATGCCACATATCCTGTGAAAGGGACAGGGACTGTGACCCTCCACTTGTCTCAAGGTCAAGTCCTTCACTTGCAGGATGTACTCTATGTACCCAATTTGAAGAAGAAACATGTGTCTATTTAGGCCATGGAGGACAAAGGTTTCAATGTGGCATTCATTTATGGGAAGGTGCATATCTGGAAGAAAATTCTCAAGGAATCTATCACGATTGGGTTTAGAGTTGATACACTCTACCAGGTTGGAGGAAGTCCACTGGGAGTGATGACGTGTGATACTATCCGACAGACTGAAATATGGCACCGTAGGTTTGGAAACCTTCACTAAAAGGCCCTTCCTGAAGCAAGGAAGGTGGTGACAGGGATGCCTCAGTTCTCAAATAATCATGAAGGTGTATGTCAAGGTTGTGCCGAAGGAAATCATACAAGGGGAACTTTCCCCTCAAGTGTCACAAAGACATCTGATGTCTTGCAATTGATACATTATAATCTATCTGGGATGTTGCCCATGACATCCTTGGGAGGATTTTCTTATTATATTACATTCATAGATGACTTCTCTTGCAGAACCTGGATATAATTCTTGAAAAAGAAGGATGAGGCTTTCATTTGGTTCTATACCTTCAAAGCCTTGGTGGAAAATCTGACAGGGAAGAAGATCAAGATATTGAAGACCGATAATGGCACTGAATATGAGACGAACAAGTTCAAGAAATTTTGCAGAGAAGTTGGCATCAAGAGGGAGACCACAACTATCTATACTCCTAGGAAGAATGGTTTTGTTGAATGAAATAACAGAACCATTGTGGAAGTTTCCCATGCCATACTATGTGACCAAGGTCTACCGAAGTTTTGGTGGGGAGAAGCTGCGAACACTATTGTGTACATGCGAAATCAATGCCCGCATTATGCTCTGGACTCAAAAACTCCCGAAAAGGTTTTCTCTAGTAAGAAACCTGACCTCTCACATTTTAGAGTTTTTTGATGTCCCATTTATTTTCATGTGCCGAAGGACAAGAGGAGCAAGTTGAATGCTTCTGGGGAGAAGGGAATGTTTGTGGGCTACAAAAAAACTTCGAAGGCCTATAGAGTCTATGTGCCTAGTCAAAGGGAAGTGGAGATATGCCACAATGTTACCTTTGACGAAGATGCTTCCCTAAGGAAAGTAGTCAATCTTCAGAGATCTAAAGAAGATCATGAAGCAAGACCTAGAAATCAAGAATAACCGAAGGATGAGACGATGCCCGATGTTGAAGGACCAGTGGACCCGATTGATCCACCTCCTTAGATGAGGAAAATACCATCATGGCTGAGGGACACTCTCGAGGATGCCGAGAATCATATGGCCCCAAGGGTGACATTTCATGAAAGCAAGAAGCTAAACAGATACCAAGGGTATCTAGCAGCCATGAGTACAATCATACAATCTAAGCCTGGATCTTTTGAGGAATTCATAAAGCATCAAGTCTGGAATGATGCAATGCATGAAGAGTATGAGTCCATAATGAAGAATGATGTCTGGGATGCAGTTTCAAGACCAGAGGACAAAGAAGTTGTCACCTTGAAATGGCTCTACAAGATCAAGCAAGGATCTGATGGAAGTGCTGAAAATTTCAAGGCAATATTTGTTGCTCATGGATTCTCTCAAAAAGAAGGCATAGACTAGGATGATATATTTTCACCTGTGGCCCGATATACCACCATCCGATCTATCATATCCCTTATTGCTACGCAAGGATGGAGTCTTCATCAGATGGATGTGAAGACCACATTTCTGCATGGTTCAATAAAGGAAGAGGTTCATGTGGAGCAACCTCTGTGGTTCGAAGTCCACGATTGGGACACCCATGTATGCAGGTTGAAGAAAGCCCTCTATGGGTTGAAGAAAGCACCAGAGCTTGGTACGAGAGGATAGATAGCTATCTGATGAAGCTGGGCTTCACTCGTAGTAATGTTGATCCAAACCTTTACTTCAAGGTTGATAGAGAAAAGCCTCTCATTCTGGTGATGTATGTGGACGACCTCTTCCTGACAGGTGCTGACCCTCTCATTCATTAGTGCAAGAGGGAGCTCACTTTTTAGTTTGAGATGAAGGACCTAGGACTGATGCATTAATTTCTGGACCTGGAGGTCTGGCAGAGACCTGGCGAGATTTTCCTTTCTTAAGAAAAATACATTTTGAAGCTTATGGAAATATTTGGTATGGTGAATTGTAAGTCTATTTCGACACCGATGGAGCTCAACTTTATAAATTTGAGTGGTAGCACTGCTGGGCCCATTCTAGAAAATCCTACTGAGTATCATCAACTCATACGGGCCTTGATTTTCTTAGCTAACACCCGTCTGGACATATTTTTTGTAGTGAACACTTTGAGTCAACATATGGTTGAACCTCATCACACTCACCGGGTTGGTGCAAAGAATCTGTTGAGATATCTTTGGGGCATGATAAAGCATGGGCTGAGAAACACTGTCGGGAGCATGACACTCCATGGATATACTGATGTCATGGCGAATCGTAAGATCACATCAGGATGCTGCTTCACACTTGGTTCTGCTTCGATATCATGGATGAGCAAGAAGCAGAAGTCGATGACTTTGAGCACTGTGGAAGCCAAATACATTACAGTGAGTATGGCCTATTGTGAAGCAATTTGGTTGTGAAAGCTCTTTAGTGAGCTGTTAGGGCATGTGCTAGATACCACCTTGATACTCTGTGATAACTAGAGCAGGATTCGGATGTCCGAGAATCTCGTGTTCCATGATCGATCCGAACATCTTGATATTAGGTACCACTTTATCCAATATATCGTATAGCGAGGCATCGTAAGGCTCAATCATATAGGAACTAATGAGCAGGTCGTGAATATTCTCAGAAAGCCCCTGGGGAAGGTCAAGTTCCTAACCTTCCGTGAGAATATTGGTATCGTGGAACGCCCCTATGCTGAATGTCCTATTGGACGATGAGCTTTTGGAACTCTGGGGGGCTTTGGGGATAGCTTCTCGGAGCTATAAGCAACCACAGGGCTAGGCTTGCTGAACCTTTTTGGTGTTCTTCTGCCCCACCATTATGATGATTAAGATGGTTCACCTCTCATGATTTGTGCCCTGTATGCAACCCACCCATTGAGTTCAAGGCTCATGGGAAGTACCTCTAATTTGGCCAGTGTGGTGGGAAAAGATAAAGACTAGTAGCAAAGATTGATGGACGCATCAAAGATTGTCATACTCTCTATCTAGGATGGCACGATCCAACCACTTGAACTGGGATCAAGTATAGTGAGGTTTCATACCTCCAACTGACCTTGGGTCAAGTAAACTAATTTCGGGTTGGTATGAGATTATTTTTTATTCCTATAGAGATTTCGGACCTCTGGGCTGAATCTATCAGCCGAGAATGATGTCTTTGTGAATGACCCACAAAGAAAGTTACGACGGGATTACGCACGATGTTTGGATTGCGCAAGTGGATGGAGTTTTCCCTAGTTGAGAGGGAGTGTTAATTTTGGAAAACTAGGTCCAAAATCCATATTTTTATGCTCAGATGAAGGTGCCAATATTTTTATTAGACTCCTCTTTCGGAAAGATGCAAGATCAATCTAAAGATCATCTTGATCCGATGAGCAGAACATTTATTTTGAATTTATTCAAAATATGTGCAGGTCGTCCTGAAGGTTTAGTGCCCCAACAGTTATGTCACACACCCTCATTGATGGATATATATTGGTCAACGTTGGAGGACATTTACACACATCTCATCCTCACACATTTCTTTCTCCTCATCTAATTGATTCGATCACCTTGGAGGCTCTTCTCTTCACACGTGGGAAATTTCAGCAAGCAGCAAATTCTGTTTTCAGCCTAGGATTTCTGTAGCAGCATTGACTAGCATTGAATTTGGTCAACGCAAGGTCAAATTGACCTAAAACTCTCCCAAACTTTCGATTTTCTGAATCCGCATTTTTTGGCACAATTCCTAAGGTTGGTCGTTGACTTTGACTTGGCTGCATGGACCTTATTGCTACTTCTATTTGCGTTGACCATTAACTGACAGTATTGACTTTTGTTGAATTTTAGGGTTGACTATTTTGGCTGTCCGAGAGGGTTGTGCGACACTTTTGGTTGGCTGACCATATTGAGACTTTTTTGGTTGAAGCATCCTATTGACCATTGTAATGAACCAACACACTTATATATTTTTGGCTTGTCTTCTGTCAATCTACTGGTATGTTATATCAGCATTTTACTTTATTGTTTATGTGATTGTTGAGCTGATATTGGGATAAAAATTAAAGTTGCAGCAAGCATAAAACATCTACAAAAATTTACAGATATACTTCGAATTTCCCTCGAGTGCATATTCAAGTCTCAAGCCTGTGAAAGACATCCTGGTTAGCTTCTAGCTCCAAAGAATGTATGTGAAAATTTACATAATGTTCAACACAAACTCAATTTATTCTCCATTATTGTGATTCCTGGCGCTCTGATACCATGTAGAAATTACACTAATGATTCAATCCAATCATGCAATATACTAAAGCAAGATATTGCATCCTTCTACAATATTTGTGTAATATAAATCACAATCACGCAATCATATGCAACTAAGAGAAAGAAGTAAGTCAATTGCACAACACAAGATTTTCTTAGGGAAAGAAACTGCTCAAACCCCTCTACATCTATTGTATAATCAGCCAAGGAATCATGAATCAATATAATTCATGTGTGCTCACAAGAACCTCATACACTACCAATCGTCTCACACTGATCTAGGAAAAATTGGACCAACACATACCCAATTTCTTGCCCATCTTCAGCCTGCCTTGCTCACGCAATCCCTAGGAAAAACAATTCCTATTAAATAGGAATTCCAACCTCCCTTGACTGTGCAATCCATCATGGCCTTCTTGTGGATTTCTAATTGTGCCTAGGTAATTTGCTAATCATACAACTAATAGTTATCTTCCCTTTTACCTCTGTCTCAACTGGTTCTACATCATAAGTGGCATGCATGTAGTTATTAATAGTGAATCATCAGTTATCTAATTGATCATTGCTTGTGAATTAAATCTAATTTAATTCAATGGGCCACTTACTAGCTCATCACTCAGTTAGAACTAGTTAAATTGATTTTAACTCAATTAATTTGAGTTAACTAATTACACTCACACGACACTAGTGCTACAACTACAACTGGACCCCAAAAATATTAGGATCACTATACATGCCTCATATTAGACCCTCAAATCGAAATTATTGAGGTAACTTAATCTTCATGACTTGTTTAACTGATACAAGTTTTTATGAGATGAAATTACAATTTATTGTCCAATTTATTTAAGGGAAAAAAATTATACACCCACATTCCTCACTAGCGTGTAACTCAAATTCCTCACTGAATTTCCTCACCAATGTGTGTGTATTTTTTTTGTCCTTTCTAGTTACTAATTTCACTGTTTCTTCCTGCAAATTTCAACAATTTTGAATATTTGCATTTTCATTTTTTATCATCTCCTCATATTCTTTGATGTTGCTAGGATCATATCTTATTTTAGTTACCAAATCCTCTATAGATTTTATTTTGTTGTCTTTTTCCAAAGATGACATTAATTCTATCTTTAGCTATGAATGCATATTATTCAAAGAGGCCTGCAATTTTGAGGCAGCCATGGCAGAACTTGTCCATGTTGAATAGATCATTTTACCTGTTTGTTTATGAAAATTATTTTGATCGATTGCATGAACCTTTTTTGTATCAAAAGAAAATATTGAGGCTTTGTATTCTTTTGCACTTTGGGGGACCATAACTGTAGGTTCCAAAAAAGCCAATTGGAACTCTCCCTTCTCTACATCAAGTTGAGACAACAACCTATATTGAGTAGAAGTATTTTGTTTCCAAAACTCCGAATATGTTGTAGCTTTTAATGGTTCATTCTTCTTCTTGATCTCCTTGTATCTAGAAAAAATATTATGTTGTGTTGCAATTTGTTTTGTGGAAGACCCAAGTGATTTTTTTGTCCCTTCAATGTATGGAAATGGAGTGGTGGGAATACCTATTAAAAATATTGTGGTTTTCTCCTGTGAGCCTTTTTCTTCTAAAGATTCATCATAAATATTTATTATCTAAGTATCTCCTTGAGTATCAGTTTTAGTGTTTGTTTTTGTGTCTTTCTTTCTCCTCTTGGAAACATGAAAATCTACAACTTGAGACCTTGAATCTGTAGGATACATACTTTTCCTTCCTCTTTTGGCTTCCTTGTATTTTGAAATTGGAGCCTGTAGAGATGATTAACTGAAAAGTTTCTCTTCAGCCTCCTGTAATGTGTTTTTTAACCACTGCTCTTGATTGGCATACTTCTCTATTTCTAGTCTAGGTGTATGTGTGTTTCGGGGAAAAACACCCTAGAGGTTTGTTGGGTCAAAAACTCCACAGAGCAGGGCATGCTATTCAGAAGGACTCACACACAACCAAAATTGAATGCTAAAAACTAGATAACAACGATAGTAGAACTCACCTGTAGTCCTACGTTCGATGTAGATCCCGCGGGGTCCAAACCCCCAGCAAACCTTCTTCCTCCTTCAACCTGGAAAACAAGAAAGAACGTGCACAGAAACCTATTTGTACAGCATATACTTCTCCTAAACGTTAGTGCAATCCATGTGAAACATTATATAAACCATAATAAATTCTTAAATGATAACCTTTTCACACATATAAGTAAACATTAACACATAAGTTCAGGAACAAGATGGTTCTTCATTATTACGAACAGCATGTACAATAGTAAAAGTGGAGAGATCACCTGAATCCTTCCACGATCTTTGAACAGACCGTCGTCCGGATCTGTCCCGCCCTTGCCTCGCTAAGATACTTTCAAGACTTGTGCACTCGAGATGGCATATAAACGATGAACATCTCCTGGAAACAAGGGTTTCCTGTATAAATCCGGGAAAATGCAGGAGGCACGGGAAATCAGACTTGAATTAGGGATTCCAACAGAGTATAATATCTATAAAATTTCTCTCTCCCTTAGGCCATGCACATGAGGGGCTTTTATACTCCCCCAAATTAGTTTCAATCAGTTGGAAACAGTTGGCCACGTACTGGGGTGGTTAAACTACTGGAGTAACCATCAACCCAGCCCGAAAATAGGGAATTTTTATATATTTTTTAATGATTTTAATGGCATACGCGGAAACGTACATTTGGACTCACGTATACACGTGGAAAAGTCTGGGCATACCCGCATATGGGAATTTTAACACTGTTTTTTAATGAATTTTGTTCAAGTCTGTGGGAATGGGTGCCCAAAGCCATAAAGACAATCATGAATCACCTGAGGGTGAAAAATGATGCTATAAAAATGTGCATATGATGCGGTATTCTACATAACTCTCAGTTTTTAAATTATCCCTAATGGATCATAATACCATGTGAAGCTTAGCTTGAATTTCATTTTCTTTAGTAATTCATCTACGTCATTTGATGTTGCTCTAGTATTGACAATATAAGGACCAATTTTTTCCTTCTTCTTGCTTGATACAAAATGTAAATCATCCATATTTAACATCTGGCTAATGTATTCCAAGGAAAAAAAACACTTAGTGGTACAAATACTGGTAATTTGTAGGGAGGAAGTTAACCCCCATAGATCTGAATCTCCGTATAATTTTGGTAAAGATACCAATCTACAAAATTAGCTTGTTCTGTAAGATGCAAAACCTTCTTGATCTCTAGTGAAATTCTTGGTACAATATCGCTGCTAAGAATACACAAGGATGTATGAAAAAACTGATCCACAAAATTTTTGAATGAATAACCTTCTGAATTTATTATGACTAAATAACTCCAGTGAATTACTAATAGTTTACTTCCCTGTTCATCCATCTTATGTAGCTCGAACTTGAACCTGTCTTCCTGATAGAAGAGCATCAAATACACTAGGACTGACTAATGTTTAAATGAACTTTCAACTTTAAATTTCAGAAATTTCTCATGAATAACACCTGATAGATATTGACTATAATTGAAGATGATTGATGGCTTCTGTTGGGCTGCCAAAATGTCATCCACTTTTACCCTCATTTGCATCATTTTACCCTCATTATGTAACTCTATAACTTCATAAGCCCTACATTAGTAACCATTTTCATGACAATAGCGTTTATCATTTTTATTTTCCAAATCACTTATTTTAAGTATTTTAATAGAATTTATGATTAAATATTAGGAAATTAAAATGTTTTCATATATCTCTAAAAGTGTTATGATTTTTTTGATATTGTAGGCCTAATTGGAGATTATAGAAGGGTCATATTTGGCAACCTAACTACAAATCCAACTCATGAGGATTTGTAGAATATTTGAAGAAGATGTGGATCATTAAGTTAAGCACATTAAAAGGAGAAGAATCATGGATGCTTTCATATGTGTCCTTATCAAAACTATGAAAGAATTTGAAGAGGATTTGTATCTTGTATTTTTATATGATTGGTTGTAACCACAAGAGATAAATGTGGATTTAGAAGAGATTTGAGGGATCTATATTTATTGATCATTTATCCTCATTTTTTGTATAAATAGGGGTGCATCTTTCAAAGGATCCCATATATATATTTGATTTTATTGATTGGAAGAACATAATTGTTGAATGAAATACATATACATACATACATACATACATATACATATACATATACATATACATATACATATATATATATATATATATATTTCATTCAACATTTCTATTCTTCCAATCAATAAAATCAAATAGTTTAGTCCAGGATTCTCCAACATATTGCTAATTTGAAGATGTGATATTTGTTCGGTGTGCTTGCTGAGGAATGGAGGGCCCCCATCAACCACAGTTTGTACATCTATGTACATATTGGTAACATTTTTTAATTATGTTATTTCATTTATTTTTAGCAGGTTTGATTTTCTTTCCAGCAAGTTTGATTTCATTTCTGCAAGTGTGATTTCAATTATGCAAGTGTGTTGTGTTTTCTTTTCAGCAAGTGTGATTTGAATTCTACAAGTGTGATTTCATTTATGTAAGTGTGGTTTGATTTCATTTCTACAAGTTTTATTTTCCTTTCAAGCAAGTGTGATTTCCTTTATGCAGTTGTGATTTCAATTTCTTTATGTTTGGTTTGGATTGGATTAGATTAAATTGATTTAATTCCTTAGTTTTACTTGCATTATATTAATCTATCGTGATAAATAATCGCCTAGTACAAATAGTACACATATACCTCGTCAGTTCATGAAACTCGAGTTGAAAAATTAAATGATAGGGATTTAAATCACAATTGAATCACCAAATATCTTCTGACCAATTGAAAATACTGATAAGAATCCTAACACTACCTTATCTACCAATTGGTCTATGTGATAACCTAGTAGGAAAGTCACCATGGAAATAACTTTCCTTGACATATCAAGGAAAATAGAAGCATAGTATGGGTGATTAGTTCTAGGAAATTCAGAATTCTCAAGAAGAAAACATTCAAAAATATGGGCTCACTGGGAGAAGGTAAGTTTTTGGTATATTTCCATGAGTGCATCAGTGGAAAATGGGTGTAAAGAAGTTTGAGATTTAATCTAAAGGGCTTGAAAAATGCTTTCTAGGGTAATTGAAAACAGAATTTGATTATTTTGGGAAATTTTCCCCTTCTAGTTGGGAAGGTACCTGAGATGACACCATGTAATAAATTCAGGAAAATATGATTCTAGGGGAAAATAAACTAAGGCAAACCTGACTCGCAGATGCTCAATTCATCACTATTGTCTAGAAACTTTTTTTTCCTAGTTACGAAGTTCGTATAAATCGAATTCACACTGGGTTTTTGCTATCTTGTATTGGGTATAGACCAAAGGGTAGTTATCTAAATCACGGACAAGAGGTAACATAGGATTCTTGTCAGTAATTTTTCCCTTTCCTTTGTGCAAAGACATTTTTAATTTCAATGGAAAAGTCAAGGAGACCATGTTACCAAGGCGTAATTGGTTGGTTGTAGAAAGGAATGCTTTGCAAAGGGAACTGGTGAACTTTATAATTATTCAATATGAAATTGCGTAGATCAAACAACTAGCAAAAGGGGATAACGTAGATTAAAACAGGACTTTTATAATGATAATTGAGGATTATTAACGAAATTATTATCATTAATGGAAAAAGTCTATATGACTATTGGCGGGAGATTTGAAGGCTAACGATTATATGACGTATAGGATGGGATGACATAGAAAAATGGATGGATTACAGGTGGTGTGATGAGGACAGAGCAGGAGCAAACAGGAGAAAAAATAATTGAACGTTATTTTTCGAGGGGGTGGATAGGAGTGGTAAAAAGTAAAGGAAGAAGACCCCACAAAATCATTTTGGAGCTTGGAATTTTTATTGAAAATAATTTTCCATACTCCCCTCCCCCTTCATTAAGTCCCAAAAGGTCAATGGGGTTTTGAACATCATCCCCCACCGTTGATCTAGGCAAGGACAATCTCAACCCTTCAAAAAAGAAGGCAATTTATGAAAAGCGATAAAAAACATCAAATCACCTTTATTTCAAATATTTAAAGTAATATTTAATATATAATTTAAATTATTGATGGCATTTGAATTTTCGCGCCCCTTTGGGGATTTTTTTATTTTTTATTTTTATTTCCTTTTTTTTATTTTTCTTAATTCCCCTTTATTTTCTATTTTTCTTTCTTTATATTTTTCTTCTCTCTTTTAATTTTCTAATTTTTTATTTTTTTATTTTCTTTTTAACAACTAAACAACTTGAAATGAAAAATAATTTGCAACATCCCATTGGGATAAATGGATAGATAATCATACCTTGGTTACTATATTTGTATGACCCTGACAGTGGCTCCAATGGGGATGGCATCCTCCCTGTGAGGTGCCAAGAACACCATAGATTAGTAGCCTTCTCCATTGGAAGTTTATTTGACCTGTCATTAGCTGAAACTAAATTGACCAATTTCAAATTTATACACATGGTAGAAAACTCCTTAGAAACTTAGGGACTTCACTACGGGCTTCATTTTTTGATGGAAGCCACCCACACTTGCAGTATCTAAAGAAATGATATGATATTTAAAAATTTGTGTTTGTAACTAGCTTAATTTAGGTAAAATAATGTTTGAGTAACCTTCCATTTACAGGCCTCCTAGCAAGTGATTCTCCTGTTACATCTTTTAACAAAAATGTATGGGTTCCCCCAAATGCTTAAATATTATAAGGTCCCTTCCACAAGCTGTCGAATTTTCCATGTTTTCCCTTTTCCTCATTTTTGGCATCCCAATTTAGTATAAGTTCATTAAGCTTAAAATCATCAACTTGCATTCTCCTAACATGAATCCTTTTGAAATTTTCCTGAATTATCTGTGTTTTTGTAAACTTCTTCTCTGGTCTGCTGCAAATGTATCATTTGATTTATGCTTATTTGGACATCATTTGAGTCAACTTATAATTCCTGCAATAATTTCAACAACAGAATTCCTAGGGAGGTAGGGAAAACTACATAAAATCCATAAAAAAGTTGGAAAGGTGACATCCCAATTGATTTCTTAGTTCTTACCCTATCAGCCCATAGAGCGTTTATCAACTTTTTGTGCCAAGACTTTTTATTCTCATGTAACAAATTTTTTATTATATTAACCAAGATCTTGTTAGAAGATTATGCTAACCCATTTCCTTGAGGATAGTAGACAGTAGAATGTCCTAAAACCATATGATACTTATTGCTTAAATCTACCATCTTTTTAGATTTAAAATCAGCAGCACTATCAGTGATGATTTTATGAGGACGACCAAATCTAGAAAGAATATTACCTTCCATGAATTGAATAATTACTGAGTTTGTGGCCCACCTTGTTGGAACTAATTCTATCCATTTGGGGAATTAATTTTTGGATGTTGAATCCACTTGTGTTGGGTTGAAGAACTAGGATGAAAATCTCCAATAAAATCCAAGCCCCACTACTGAAAAGGTGCTTCTACTGAAATAGTATTCAAAGGAAAGTGTAAGAGTTTATTCTTTCCTTCAAAAATATTACACTGATGACAAGTGGAAACCCTTTTGTGTACATCAGCAAACAAAGTAGGCAAGTAAAAACCAAGTCTCAAGATTTTATATTTTGTAGTCTTCTAGAAAATATTCCCTCCACGGTCACCTTTATGAAAATCTTCGATCATCTTATTAGCTTGATATTCTAACAAAAAATTACATAAAATCCCTCTAGCATCCTCCCAATATAAAGCTTGGTCCAGAATGGAAAATTTGGAAGCCTTTAATTTAAGAAATATTTCTTTATTATTGGTCATACCTGGTGGAGCTTGTAAATGTTTCAAAATGCAAACAATGTGTCATCACCAATAACATTCAATTTTGTTGTTTTTCATCTTCCCTTGCTCTAAGTTAAAAAAACATCCAAAACTTCAAAAAATCCTACCTTTATCCCTTCTCGCATCACAAAATCACAATTTTTTGTGTCCCTGCCTTATGTTTTCCGCTCCCTCTTGTGATTGTGATACCCCGACGCGATATATCACAGATCGTATTATCGCTCGCATCACATTATCCCATTATCACATTTCGCATCATCACATTTGTTGGCGAGAGAACAGGTCTCACAGAGAAGACTTAGGTTCAAGTTTCAGGGCCAACAAGGTTTTCTGCCGTAGTCTAGTTTCATGCCAGCATTTGCACTCTGCTCCGAAGAGCAGAGAGTCTCACCTGAGGCGTGCCGCAACCCTACTGTGATAGGGAGTCGATCGGTATCATCCCAACAACAACAATGCAGTTGAAACAAAGCTAAGCTAAAAGTCTAAACAGCCATAACACAACATTCCATAACATATACCTCTCAGGAAAGCATTCAAACTTACAGTAATTAAAATTTTAAAAGGTGCTTGCAAATCCATTCATTCAAAACCATAACAAATACCCAGAATAGCACTCCTGAATATATTAATCATCGGCCATCAATGGCGAACTATTACAAGGCTCAGCTACATGAGCATAAACAGAGAAGAATACAATACGTCCTATTCGATAGAGAGAAAATACAGAAACACATAGGAATGGAGAATAGTACAACATAGACATGTTGGGAAAAATACTGAGAGGGGGGGGTGAATCAGTATTTAGATCTGACAGAAAAATTTTGCATTCAATTCTTTACTTAGATTATTGCTTCATTAATTCATCATAAGGTTAGTAAGCAGTAAGCATATAGAATAAATCATCACACATAAGCAACACATATGAACACTAGTATTTAAGGTGGAAACCCAATTTGGGAGAAAACCACCGCTGCTTTCGTTTTTGTCTTCAATGTTTATTATAAAGAAAACTTCTTACAATTTTTGTGCTAGCGCAGACTTATACCAGCACGCAGGCATCCACCTGCAGAAAGCTACAACCTTCTCTCGTTCTCCAGTCACTACTGGAAGGGAGCTCCAACCCCCTGGTCTTGACACCAGCTTTTACTGGCAGAAAGCTTCCACTTTCATGCAAAAGATTTCAACCCTCAGATCCACCAAATTTCTTCAATTTCTTCATCAGACTAACATCAGGTCTTCATTATTTCTTTGCAGCTCTTCCTAGGCATTCATCATTTCTAAATCTAGAGACCTTGATCCTTCGTCAACTTCATAGGTGCATCATTGATTCAGCCTTTTCAGAAAACAGAGTTCAGCCACGCAGATATCTCTAAAAGATATTTATTCATTAACAACCCCTCCGCATGCACACCGAGTACTATAATTGTCTTCTCCTTATATAGTTTTTTCCTTTATTAAAACCATGAGTCAAAACCACCAACCACTGATGGTTTTCTTTATTTTATTGGAATTTTATTTATCAAATTTGTGGAATTTGATAAATAAACATTATTCACAACCTTTGGCAAATAGAACTTTATATTAATCACCAGCGCTTTTATCAAATGGATTTTAAATAGACCTTTATAAGTCGACCCACAGTTTATTCATTCCACCAACTTTGGAATAACATTCAAAGATGATGGTCCAATCACTTTTCATCATAACGATCCTTGGTTAAGCCCGCAAACGTTAATTTGAAAAGTCCAAATCAATATAATTTAAAACTGAAGCCCATTGCTAACGATCGTTTCCATCCGACAACAGAGAGCACATCGCTCAGCTTCAGATGATCCGACGGATATCATTCGTTGATGATGCACGGATGATAACGCGTGATGGCGCGCCATACCTTGGGTAACTTTCGTGCATGTATAGCAAATGAACACCGTCCGATGACCCCTTCCCAGATCAACGGCATTCAATAATATCGCTCGGCTTCTTTGGTCGAACATTAGCGTGCGATGGCGTGCTTTGATAGCAATTTTCATGGGTCCACCTTTGCTATGTGTCAACGCTTCTCTGGAATCGCTCCCCAACCAGGAAATATTGCCTATCACCGAAGGGTGGTGCGATGAAACCCAGAAACTGCCTTCACTATTCATTCAGTCATGGTTCTGTTCTTCCTCGCAGGGTTCCGTTGCGCTTCCTTTTATTATGTTCCACCTCTTTCCTTCAAGGTTTCGTTCATGATTCCAAAGGGTTAGTCCGTGTTCCATCGAAAGTTCAATGCCAAATACTCTGTTTTAGTTCTTCCGCGTTATAACTGATTTTCTCTCGCTCCTTGTTCCTTTCTCCATGAAATCCATTCTACTCCTTACTAATAGCGTAGACCCTTCCATGTGGAGCTTAAAACCATAACTTTGTTCATATCATATATTCAACGAATACACTGTCGACCGTATTAACATCGGTCCCTCAAACCACATGAAGAGTACCATTAATCCCCTCACAGGGTTTCTTACTTATCACGGATTCCATTAGGGTGCATACATATGTTCTCACATGAATTACCATTTACTAGAACATTCACTTATTCTTCTCAATTTGCTAGATTTTCTATTCCTCTGTCTCAGGACAACTCTGCTTCAATTCACTGCTTGTCTTTGCTCCTTGACTGATACTGCTCGTTGTAAATGCACTCTTTCTTTGTTCTTCTCTGCTATTTTTCTTTTCTCTTTTCCTAGTTACTGTTTCAGATGCTCCTTCTTTGCAACTTATTTTGCCATCAATGACAATATTTCCAACAATCTCCCCCTTTGGCATTGATAAATATATCAGCAACTTGTTCTTTGGAGGGAACATACTCCAATTTCACCTTTTTTTCATGCACTTGTTCTCGTAAGAAGTGATATTTGATGGGAATCTACTTGGTCTTGGAATGCATAACATGATTCTTTGAGATACTGATGGCACTTGTATTGTCACACATAATGGAGATAGGAGGTGAACATTTGATTTGAAAGTCTTGTAAGGTTTGCATCATCCATAGAAATTGAGTGCAACATGATGCGGCAGCCACATATTCTGCTTCTGCTGTAGATAAGGCAATAGAGCTTTGCTTCTTGCTGAGCCAAGATACTAACCAGGGCCCCATATTGAATGCACCACCACTAGTGCTTTTCCGATCATCAACATTTCCAGCCCAATCTGCATCAGTGTATGCATGAAGAGTAAGATCAGCATTCTTTAGATACCATAGTCCAAAGTCTTGAGTTCCTTGTAGATATTTGAATATTCTTTTCACATCCTGAAGGTGAGACTCTTTTGGATTAGCTTGGAATCGTCCAACAATCCCAACTGCATGCATAATGTCTGGTCTTGTCCCAGTGAGATAAAGTAGACTTCCTATCATAGATTTGTATTCTGGTTGATTCACCATGGGGGAATCATCATTAGAACTGAGATTACATCCGGTTATCATTGGTGTACTTACAGGTTTGCAATCTTCCATGCCATACTTCTTCAAGATTTTCTTAAGATATTTTGCTTGTGATAAGAATATGCCATATGTTGCTTGTTGCACTTGCAAGCCAAAAATAATGTTAGTTCCCCAAGTAAAGACATTTCAAATTATTGTTGCATATCAGAAGCAAATTTCTAACTCATAGACTCTTCATTACTTCCAAAAATGATATCATCAACATATGCAACGACAATCAATTGTTTGTCATTTTCATTTTTTGTGTATAAGTTGCTATCAGCAGACCCCTTTGAAAATCCTTGTTGATGAAGATATTTGTCAAGATGATAGTACCATGCCCTTGGAGCTTGTTTGAGACCATATAGAGCCTTTTTAAGTCTACAAACAAGTTTTTCATCATTTCCCAAGATGAATCCTTCTGGTTGTTCTATATAAACTTCTTCTTCTAGATCACCATTGAGAAAATCAGATTTAACATCCATTTGATAAACTTTGATTTGTTGGAAGCTTGAAAAGGCAAGGAACATTCTTATGGCTTCAAGTCTGGCTACAGGAGAAAAATTTTCTTCAAATTATATACCTTCTTGTTGAGCATACCCCTTGCAAACAAGTCTAGCTTTATTTCTTATAACATCCCCATTCTCATTTAACTTGTTTTTGAATATCCATTTAGTTCCAATGGCATTTTTGTCATGAGTTCTTGGTACTAAGTCCCAAGTGTGATTCCTTTCAATTTGATCAAGCTCTTCATTCATGGCTTGAATCCAACATTCATCCTTGCTAGCTTGACTGACATTGTGTGGTTCAATAGTGGACAGAAATGCCAGATTGCGAGAAGATCCCACAAGAGTCCTTCTTGTTTGTACACCTGATCCCTTTTCTCCCAAAATTTCATATTCTGGATGATTCTTTTGAACATATCTGGATGGAGCTTTTTTAGATAAATCATCTTCGGGTTCTTCATTGGGTTCACTGTCTATATCATTCCTATTTTATGTAGAAGGATATATGTCATCATCATCTTCATCTGTTGTTTGTTTTTCTTCTTTTGGAGCTGCAGGAGACTCATCAATAACAACATCAATACATTCAACGATCTTCTGAAGTCTTTTATTGTAACATTTATATCCTCTACTCCTAGAGGAGTAACCAAGAAGTATTCCTTCATCTACTCTGGGTTCAAACTTTCCAAGTTTTTCATCATTATTTTTGATAAAGCATTTGCTTCCAAAAATTCTAAAATGCTTTACAGTGGGAGGATTACCATACTAGAGTTCATATGGAGTTTTATCACTATTTACACGAACATGTGCCTTGTTGAGAATGTTTACTGTTGTATGTGTTGCTTCTCCCCAAAATGTGTCAGGTGTTCCGGAATCATCAAGCCTAGCTCTAGCCATTTGTTGAACTGTTCTATTCATTCTTTCTGCAACACCATTTTGTTGTGGAGTGCCTGCTACAGAAAACTGTCTTTTTATGCCATGTTGTTCACAAAATTCAAGGAATTCATCTGATGTATATTCTCCTCCTCGATCAGATCTGAGACACTTGATTTTTAGATCTAATTCATTCTCAGCTAGTGCTTTGAAGATCTAAAATTTCTCAAATTCTTCATCTTTGTGTTTAAGCAGCCCAATCTAACACATTCTAGAGAAATCATCAATAAATAAGATATAGTATTGTTCACCACGTGGTGACTTTTTCCTCACAAATCCACATATGTCAGTATGAATGAGTTCAAGAGGCTTACTTGATGATCATTCCTTGGCATTAAATTGTACTCTGGTTTGCTTACCGAATTGGCAAGATTTGCATATGATATTTTCAGGTAGAGTAATATTGGGAAGATCACGAACAACTTTAAGTCTGCTTGATTTGTTGATTTGAGAGAAGCTCAAATGCCCCAACCTTCTATTTCATAGCCATTTTTCTGAAGATTTACTCAAGTAACATTGTTCTTTGCAGTTATTCAATACATACAGGTTGCTTGGAGTTCTTTTTCCTTTTATAATTGTTTTACCTATATCAAGATCACGTACCACACATTCTTTTGAACTAAAGACAACTTCAGTTCCTTGATCACACATTTGACTTACACTTAACAGGTTATGCTTTAATCCATCCACATACATGACATCATTAGCTTTCACCTTTTATTTTAGAAAAACAGACCCTTTTCTCTTAATGACCGCAGGAGTATCATTTCCAAATGTAACATTATTTTTCTTTTCTAGAGCACTATATGCAAGATGTTTGTTTTTGTCACCTGTCATGTGTCTTGAGCATCCACTATCAATGTAACATTGATTTTCTTCACCTTCTGAAAATAACGCTATGCCACAATTTTCAACCTGTAATTCCTTCTTTTTCCATACTTTGGAGCATGAAGGAACATGTTCTTTTGGCTGAACTTTGCTCCTGCATTCAGATTCTTCATGGCCAAAGCTATTGCAATAAGCACATTCAACTTCATTTTGAAGAGGAGAAAAGTTGTTATAGGTATTCTTCTTTGTTTCAATATCAATCCTTTTCTTTCTTGCTTCTCTTGTCATGATGGTTTTATATGCAACACATTGAACAACTTTATGACCAAAATTGTGACATGAGAAACATTGACCATTGAAGAAGAAATTTCTGCGATCATGAAATATTCTGCTTGAATTTACCTGTTGATTGGTGTTTCTTTGAAAGATATTCCTGTTAGTGTTCCTTGAATTGAGATGATCATGCTTTACCTGTAAAGATTATTTATTCCCTTGCTACCAGCTGTAGCTGCTTTTAGATAATTTGGTGTTGAAGCCTGAGAAGATTCTCCGATATATCGAAGACCTATCTTTATAAGAGGAGAACATTGTACCTTGATAATCTCATCTAAGGTTTCAGATCCTTTAGAAAATCTAAGATTCAGAGTCTTTACTTTCTCAAGTTCTTTTCTTAGACTTACTACTTCACACTCTAATTTCTCAATGTGTTTCTCCTTTTCTTCAAGCTGATTTTTCCGAGTCTCTATGGTTATTTTACTTTCTTCTAGGCATATTTTGAGTTGATTGTTTTCATCAAGAAAATCATTGTCCTCTAGAGCATCCACAAAAGTATCCTTTTCTTCTCTAGATTATTTTTCAAATGCCATGAGAAGTCTAAGATCTTGTTCACATTCTTCCTCACTATCAGATAACCCATCACTGTCTTCATGAGTATAGTAACTTTTTCTAGTACTAAATTGATTCTTATTCCTTCTTGCTGCTTCCTTCCCCTTTTTATGTGTTTCTTTATGAGGACACTTAGCAGCATAATGACCAAATCTTCCACAATCAAAACATTTTAAAGGAAGCTTACCTCTGAACCGTCCTGTGCCAAGTTGAAGTTTCTTTACAAAATTTACCTCATCTTCTTCTGAGATATACCTTGATCCTTCTGTCTCTTGTACTTCTTTCCATTTTGTAGAAGCTCTAAAGATGGCTTCTTTGACTTCAGATGGTACTCCTCTTATCATTTCATATGCAGTTAGTATGCCATGAAGTTGTACCACAGTAAGATTTTGAAGATCCTGCTTTTCTTCAAGAGCAGAAAATTTTGACTCAAATTTTTTCGTTAGTGATCTTAAAACTTTCTCAACCAAAGTATATTCGGTTATTGTTTCTCCCAGATTTCTCATACGATTTACAATATCATCAAGACGTAAAAATAAATTGGAAATGATCTCCTCATTATCCATTTTTAGATTCTCATATTGAATTCTGAGAATTTGGAGTTTAGCACTTTTACCTTTGCATCACCTTCATAAATTAGAATGATTTTGTCCCATATTTCCTTTGTTGTATTCAGCTGCATGACTTTGACAAATTCTGATTCAGTTAGACTTCCCAATAGAGCATTGACTGCCTTTTCATTTGTTTCATAATTCTTTCTTTCCGTCAGATCTGTTGGTACTGCAGCTGGATATTGATATCCTCCTTCAACAATTGCCCATACATCTGCTCCCAGAGACTGAAGATAGGATCTCATCCTTGTTTTCCAGAAGATTAAATTGTTTCCGTTAAAGAGCGGAGGCCTGATAGATGTTGTTCCATCTTGATTGCTCATCTTGCTTGATCTTCCTTCTAGCGGCTAAGATTTTTCAGAAGGACCTACTCTGAAACCAATTGTTGGGAAAAATACTAAGAGGGGGGGGTGAATCCGTATTTAGATCTGACAGAAAAATTTTGCATTCAATTCTTACTTAGATTATTGCTTCATTCATTCATCATAAGGTTAGTAAGCAGTAAGCATATAGAATAAACCATCACACATAAGCAACACATATGAACACCAGTATTTAAGGTGGAAACCCAATTTGGGAGAAAACCACCGCTGCTTTCGTTTATGTCTTCAATGTTTATTATAAAGAAAAATTCTTACAATTTTTGTGTTGGCGCAGACTTATACCAGCACGCAGGCATCCACCTGCAGAAAGCTATAACCTTCTCTTGTTCTCCAGTCACTACTGGAAGGGAGCTCCAACCCCCTGATCTTGACACCAGCTTGTACTGGCAGAAAGCTTCCACTTTCATGCAGAAGACTTCAACCCTTAGATCCACCAAATTTCTTCAATTTCTTCATCAGACTAATGTCGGGTCTTCATTATTTCTTTGCAGCTTTTCCTAGGCATTCATCATTTCTAAATCTAGAGGCCTTGATCCTTCGTTAACTTCATAGGTGCATCATTGATTCAGCCTTTTCAGAAAACAAAGTTCAGTCACGCAGATATCTCTAAAAGAGATTTATTCATTAACAACCCCTCTGCATGCACACTGAGTACTATAATCATCTTCTCCTTATATAGTTTTTGCGTTTATTAAAACCATGAGTCAAAACCACCAACCGCTGATGGTTTTCTTTCTTTTATTGGAATTTATTTATCAAATTTGTGGAATTTGATAAATAAACATTATTCACAACCTTTGGAAAATAGAACTTTATATTAATCACCAGCGCTTTTATCAAATGGCTTTTAAATAGACCTTTATAAGTCGACCCCCGGTTTATTCATTCCACCAAATTTGGAATAACATTCAAAGATGATGGTACAATCACTTTTCGTCATAACAATCCTTGGTTAAGCCCGCAAACGTTAATTTGAAAAGTCCCAATCAATATAATTTAAAACTGGAGCCCATTGCTAACGATCATTTCCATCCGACGACGGAGAGCACATCGCTCAGCTTCAGATGATCCGACGGATATCGTTCGTTGATGATGCACGGATGATAACGCGCGATGGCACGTCGTACCTTGGGTAACTTTCGTGCATGTATAGCAAATGAACACCGTCCAATGATCCCTTCCTAGATCAACGACGTTCAATAATATCGCTCGGCTTCTTTGGTCAAACGTTAGCGTGCGATGGTGTGCTTTGATAGCGGTTTTCGTAGATCTGTCTTTGCTACGTGTCAATGCTTCTATGGAATCGCTCCCCAACCAAGAAATACCGCCTATCACCGAAGGGTGGTGCGATGAAACCCGGAAACCGCCTTCACTATTCATTCGATCACGGTTTCGTTCTTCCTCGCAGGGTTCCGTCGCGCTTCCTTTTGTTATGTTCCACCTCTTTCCTTCCAAGTTCCGTTCATGATTCCAAAGGGTTAGTCCGTGTTCCACCGAAATTTCAATGCCAAATACTCTGTTTTAGTTCTTCTGAGTTATAACTGATTTTCTCTCGCTCCTTGTTCCTTTCTCCATGAAAGCCAGTCTGCTCCTTACTAATAGCGTAGACCCTTCCATGTGGAGCTTAAAACCATAACTTTGTTCATATCATATATTCAACGAATACACTGTCGACCGATTAACATCGGTCCCTCGAACCACATGCAGAGTACCATTAATCCCCTCACAAGGTTTCTTACTTATCACAGATTCCATCAGGGTGCATACATATGTTCTCACATGAATTACCATTTACTAGAACATTCACTTATTCTTCTCAATTTGCTAGATTTTCTATTCCTCTGTCTCAGGACAACTCTGCTTCAATTCACTGCTTGTCTTTACTCCTTGACTGATACTGCTCGCTGTAAATGCACTCTTTCTTTGTTCTTCTCTGCTATTTTTCTTTTCTCTTTTCCTAGTTACTGTTTCAGATGTTCCTTCTTTGCAACTTCTTTTGCCATCAATGACAATATTTCCAACAAGACAAAGCTCTCCTGTGGCCCCCTGTTGCCTATTCCCATCTGTGCCAACCTCCTTACCCACTGACTAGCTTCCTATTTGTTCTGCTGCTAGTGCGACTGACAGTTCCTCCTTTCTTCTCACACGGTTGTCTTTTGTTTCTTTCTGTTCATCGGGAGTTCGCTACTTATTTCCTTCCATGCTCTTCTGCCATATGTGCTTGCTCCCACAACATCTGTGACACCTGTCCTTTGCTCCTTCACAACCTTGACACCTTTCCACCTACTGTGGTTGCATTATGCCACGTACTAGCCGCAACTCAAAATCTGTTAAGTTTCAAAACAAGGGCCCCAACAACATTATTGCATTATCGCCCGCATGTCACTCACCATTTATGTGCAGGATCCTAAACCCTGATGACATAATGTGATATATCACGTCGAAATCCCACCACCTTGTTACCACCTCGGTAGGACCCACATTCTTCCACATCACTCATCGCAAAACATTTTTTTCCGCCTTATGACCTCCGCTCCTAAACTCCCAATGCGAGATGATTTAAAGTTGTGACTAATTAGATGGTTCATTAAAGCTTTGAAGTACAGGATTAGATGGTTACGCATGTATACGCCGCCAGCTGAATATTATCAACTATTATCAAGGTTTTGAAGTACAGCAAATTCCTGAAGCCATCACATTTCCAAATTTCGAGGAGAAAATCCTTAATGTTAGTTATTTGTTATTTATTTTGGTTATGGATAGCGCCACCTCACTCAAAGTGGTCATGTTCAATAATATCATCATAAATACATTATGTAAAGATCGTTAGTAATAAATAGAATTTGATTCCTATCAGGTCTTAAACTCTTGTAAATGAAAATATCTTGATGTTCTCTCCTTGTAATCTATTTCCTTTCTAGATAAGGTGTCTTTGGAAATATTTGAAGGTCTAGCCTAGCTGGCATACTACATGTAAATTCTATAAATAGGAAAATGAGAGGATGGGAAAAATGGGGGGGGGGGATGAATGTAATGCTAGAAGCTACTTTTGTAATATTTTTCTGTTAGTAATATATAGCTGCAACCAAACCTCTTTCTCACCTAAGATTCATAATGTATTCTTGTATGTGTTTGTCCTACAAGCTCTTTTGATCTTCTTCCAGTTTGCTTTATATGTATTCACTTGGAATCTGTGTTTAATCATTCTCCAACTTTCTGTACACATATGGTTTACTGTTCATTTTATTTTTTTATGAGAATACACACATGCCTCAGCTTCCATGTTAGATTATTTTCATGTAATTGAGTTCCTATGACTCCATACCCAATGGTAGCTACTTCTTCACACCCTTCACCTACATAGAAACATTTAAAGAAAATTTCAGAGTTAGCCATCTTGTAATATCCCAAAAGGGAGAATGCAGTAATACTAAAACGAAATATAAGAACTGCAGCAAATTAAACAATAAAACTAAGTATACCATACAAACATACAGAATAGTTGAGCCATTTAATTATGTGGGAGGTGGATAAATAGTACAACAGTGCTCAAAATATGAGACACTCAAGCCAAAGAGATGACCTAGAATGAACCTGAAATGATCCCACAAGAGGGATTGCGTAGCTGCTGGAATGTTGGAAGGAAAATTGTGTTGTCCCTGCTGCAACTACTGGGACTGAAACTGCCAACAAAATGTAATGTTAGATTTAGGAATTTTTTGATGAAAAGTGAATTTTCCACAGGGAAAATTCACCTTTCAGTTAAACATAAATCAATATACAAACTCAAGACTCCGTCAAAACGCAGATACATAAACCTGAATTCGATTATGAGAACTGTGGGTTGTTAGCCCACGACGCTTCCGCTGCGTCCCTTTGATATCTGCACACACTTTCCAATGGGTTTTCAAAACCAACAATGGGTTTTCAAAACCATCCTCGCTCCCATTTTAATTCTTGGTTCCGCCTTCAACAAAGGGAACCTTTCTTCGTTCCTTCCGAATTAATTCAATCAATTTTGCCACAATCTCTTCCTTCTTATTGCTCGTTTTTGCAACATGAATATCCAGCAAATCACACAAGTTCAACAAATTTTCCTTATTATATTTTTCAAGTTTTTCCTTGACTTTCCCCTTAAGCTTTTCCTCATTGTCACCCCACACATAACCTGCAAGATGTTATTTTTTAAATGAAAAGCTTTTCCACGCTTCCCATAAAGAACTCTTTAACGTTTTCCTTTTCGTTAGACGCAACGAAGCGCTCAATCGTCTTTCTTTCCCTGGAGGGTCGATCGAGAGTAGGAGTAGAAAGCTCCCTGATTTTCCGCTTCTTTGATTCTTTTGGTGTTTCTTCTTGTCCTTGTTTACTCTCTCCTTCATCTTCAACCGCTTTAGATTTCTTCGCATTGGTTGAAACACGTCCCCTACCTCGTTTTTTCAGCACCTTTCCTTTGTTCTTTTAAGTAAACAGAGAATCAACGCAGATTAAAACATATTCAATAATCAGTTATTAATAACGTTTACGTCTCGACCTTCCCAAACTCACTAACTGGGACAAGCCGGATTCCATCAGGGTTTGACTAAAAGGTGATCGATGGCCGACCAATCAACCCATAAAACGGAATTTAACACAGAAAACTTAAAACATAAGCAAACCATATTCGTACACAGAAAATCCAGAGAACAGTATATTTGTATTATACACAAAATGTAGTTACAATCTAGGGCATTTCAGCCTTAGCACGTAGATACTACCTCGGTTACATTGCGCTTCTCCTATCCCTTCTCCTATATCTCTCACGCACATAGACTCGCTTCTATATAGAATTTTACAAGGCATGAATCAGTTACACTCAATCAGTTACAGAAAACTAACAAATTTTGTCCAAATTTCTGTGACTGTCCACATGTCCACCTCTTCAGGTTCAGTTTTCGATTTTAATTTAAGTTGATTCGGATGCCCCTGCATCAGACTCACGAAGCACAAAAAAAATTTATGACCTCCTGGTCATATGGCTTCTACCACTGTCAGCAATTCTTCTGTAGAACTGCTCCTTGTGATCTTTCTGTAGCAACATCTCCTGAACAATTCTACCCACGTCCTTTGTGGAATTGTTCTCTGTGAGCTGCAACGAAACCTCTGCAATAGCAGTCCTCCCTGCTACCAGATACCTCACCAAGCTCCCTTCTGCTTAGTCTTTTGGCATCTCTCTGGTTCGCTCTTGTGGAACCATTGAGCACTCCTGCTCTAGGTTTCTGCATCTTCTCACCTTCTTCCTGTTGCTACCTTCACAAAACACAAAAATCACAAGTTTCACAAAACTTCATAAAATTGTACCTCTTCGTTCGCAAACTCCTTTCTCTATACACGAACTTCTCCTCTGCAGGAATCTTTTCCCGCTCTGATACCACTTGATGAAAACTGAATTTGCCACAGGGAAAATTCACCTTTCAGTTAAACATAAATCAATCTACAAACTCAAGACTCCGTCAAAACTCAGATACATAAACCTGAATTCGATTATGAGAACTGTGGGTTGTTAGCCCACGATGCTTCCGTTGCATCCCTTTGATATCTGCACACGCTTTCCAACGGGTTTTCAAAACCAACAATGGGTTTTTAAAACCATCCTTGCTCCCATTTTAATTCTTGGTTCCGCCTTCAACAAAGGGAACCTTTCTTCGTTCCTTCCGAATTAATTCAATCAATTTTGCCACAATCTCTTCCTTCTTATTGCTCGTTTTTGCAACATGAATATCTAGCAAATCACACAAGTTCAACAAATTTTCCTTATTATATTTTTCAAGTTTTTCCTTGACTTTCCCCTTAAGCTTTTCCTCATTGTCACCCCACACATAACCTGCAAACTGCAAGATGTTATTCTTTAAATGAAAATCTTTTCCACGCTTCCCATAAAGAACAGCATGAAGAAGTCTCACAATTTCATCAGCTCTACTCCTTTTGGATAGCTTGTATACCACATTTGGGATTTCTTTAAGCAGCGTCCCTCTGCCCTTTTCAATGGTGAACTCTTTAACATTTTCCTTTTCGTTAGACGCAACGAAGCGCTCGATCGTCTTTCTTTCCCTGGAGGGTCGATCGAGAGTAGGAGTAGAAAGCTCCCTGATTTTCCGCTTCTTTGATTCTTTTGGTGTTTCTTCTTGTCCTTGTTGACTCTCTCCTTCATCTTCAACCGCTTTATATTTCTTTGCATCGGTTGAAACACGTCCCCTACCTCGTTTCTTCGGCACCTTTCCTTCATTCTTTTAAGTAAACAGAGAATCAACGCAGATTAAAACATATTCAATAATCAGTTATTAATAACGTTTACGTCTCGACCTTCCCAAACTCACTAACTGGGACAGGCCGGATTCCATCGGGGCTTGACTAAAAGGTGATCGATGGCCGACCAATCAACCCATAAAACGGAATTTAACACAGAAAACTTAAAACCTAAGCAAACCATATTCGTACACAGAAAATCCAGAGAACAGCATATTTGTATTATACACAAAATGCAGTTACAATCTAAGGCATTTCAGCCTTAGCACGCAAATACTACCTCGGTTACATTGTACTTCTCCTATCCCTTCTCCTATATCTCTCACGCACATAGACTCTCTTCTATGTGATCGATGGCCGACCAATCAACCCATAAAACGGAATTTAACACAGAAAACTTAAAACATAAGCAAACCATATTCGTACACAGAAAATCCAGAGAACAGTATATTTGTATTATACACAAAATGCAATTACAATCTAAGGCATTTCAGCCTTAGTACACAGATACTACCTCGGTTACATTGTGCTTCTCCTATCCCTTCTCCTATATCTCTCACGCACATAGACTCGCTTCTATATAGAATTTTACAAGGCATGAATCAGTTACACTCAATCAGTTACAGAAAACTAACAAATTTTGTCCAAATTTGTGTGACTGTCCACGTGTCCACCTCTTCAGGTTCAGTTTTCGATTTTAATTTAAGTTGATTCGGATGCCCCTGCATCAGTTTGGGAGCTTCGATGATGCTGAAAATAGAGATTCGGGCTCTATGATGGATACCCAAGATAACCCAAAAATGATTTTTCAGATCTATGAATCTAGAAAAATCACCCTCTTAGGGCTTCACTATACAACTGATGGGTGTGCATATATGAAGCAATATCTGAAAAAATATGGCTTCAATATGATACACACTCATATATATTCTTGCAGGGTTGATCCCTTCAATAGATCCTTGGGATAAAGGATCAAGATCTAGCTCCTCCAATCTACTCCACAGAATATGGTTGTTGAATACTCAACAGCTTCAGAAAAATGCATTTTCAAGGAGGGAGAGACTCAAGCTTGCTTCTATATATGTCAAATCAGCTCAAAAATGGTGGAAATAGTGAATGAAAAGTGTGAAGATGGTCCCTCACGTGATTTCCAGTTGAAATACTAGAAACTTCCTTCCTCCTTCGGATCTACAAGACTAAATTGTGTAATCCTTGAGGGGACTGTTGTTGCATGGAGGTAAAATACAATGGCCTGAATGCCAGATATAGATTTGCTTCTCCTGAAAGGCTGAACATGAATAACAAGATGAAAGGGTGAATCCTCCACCGGTTTCCTAGCTGAAGTGTTAGAAACAACCACCACCTCTCAAACCCTTGAACAGGAATTGCGTTATTCCTGCATATGGAAGCACATATGAGTGTGGCTGAAGATGGAACCAATGTTGGATGATGAATAAAGCCCAATAGAAACCTTCCCAGAGTAGGCATTCGAAGTCCCCCTTAGGTAAGGGTGGGATTTCTACTCGGAAACACCCTGTGCTAAACAACACTGCAGACTTAGCTAAACAACATAAGCATGCATAAAAATGTCAACCGAAAAATCTAGATCTAAACAGATCAGAAATAATAATCTAAATCTTGCCTTATATTTTTTCGTCATCTACTTTATATAGATTATGAGCCTTCCATAGCCTAGGCCCCACCTCATAACCGTGTTGCCTATGTGGCCACTAGCCTCCATGAAGACTGGGTTTTCTCTCCATGATCTTCATCATGTCTACATTTAATTCCCACTCTCTCCATCATGTGTGCATTATATGCACCACTTCCTCCACTATCTCATCATAAGTTCTTTATGATATTACTTCGAATGCATTATGATCTTAGTTGACCTCCTCCAAGATACTCATGATTTTACATTTAAGATCAATGATCTCCACTCTTCGTTCATTTAAGAAGCTACTCTAATAATCCATAATGTACATATATATCTCAAATATCCACATACACACATCAAAAGTGGATTTTGTTCATCTATGGAGTTTGTGGGTCCCTCCACCCTCTTATTTACTTCATTAATTAAGAAAATTAAGAACTCTAATATTCCAATTATCTTGTAGAAAATTGGGAATATTACATTCCTCCCTGCCAAAATGTTTCTTGTCCTCAAGAAATTGAAAAATTGGATGCTACAGAAAAAAACCTACCTCTAAATGGCATCCTCATATGGAAGGCCTTCCCATCTATCACAATGTGTCATGCATGTCTGGCTCCATTAAAGCTACCTCTCTAGAATGTCTAGAATTTCCTCCAACTGAAAAGTTAGATACCCTTCCTCATCAATGAATCTCCAAGTGGAAACCATATGATGTCCAAATATCTCCTCTATACATGAGATACATGAAATGAAGTGGTTCCTTACCAAAGTGGAAAGTCCCAACTCATGAACTATCTCTCCAACCCATGATATATAGAGTAGATTGCATCTATCAATGCTCTCATCATTAGCCTTGTTTTCCATGTAGTATCCAAATATAACATCAACATAGTGAATAACAAGAAGTAGAGACATATGGATGAACATGAACAATGTCAAACCATGTTTTCCCAATAAAAACCACCACAGCCTAGCCTTCTGTTGCAATGCTAGATCATCATGAAGTAAGAGAGTCATACTTTCTTAATAGAAGCCACCGCAGTAATGCTTCTTGTTGCCATGCTAAATCAACATTAATATAAATATGAGAGCTATACTCTCTCAAAAGAATCCATTGCAGAAATTCCTCTTGCTGCCACACCACATCATAATTGTACCAAATGTAGTGGCCATATTCTCTCAAGAGAATCCACTGCAACAATGCATCTTGATGCCCCATCACATCATTATTATACCAAGTACAATGACCATAATCCCCCAACAGAAGCCAATGATGTAAGACCTCTTGTTGCCATCCTCTATTATATCATGTAATGTATGGGAAGAAATCATCCCATACTCTCCCAAGAGTAACCAAAGCAACAAGGATTCTTGCTGCCTCCTTACATCCTCATGATGCAAGTCATGGAGCAATAACATACTAATGGACATGTGGAATATCTCATCAGAACAATACAGATAAGCTCCTTGATGCCACATCATATGAGGTTTATTATTTGTCCCAAACCCTAGTACATACATGAAAATGAGATACATCCCAAATAGAAATACATGTAAATACATGAGACATATCCCAAACAAAAGCAAATACATGGACATAAGATATATCGTGAGATGTCCAAACTCTCTCATCAATAACCAGTGCAACCATGCCTCATGTTGTTGCATGTCATGAGTGATATGTATGGCATGGATCCTGCAAATGTGAGATGTTGGGTAAAACCCATACTCACCCAAAAGCAACCAACATCCATGCTTCTTGTTTCCTGGTATCATAGATCTGCAAGAAGGTAGGCAACCTCCTGCTTCTCATCCGGATCCATTCATCCCTATGTGGATGATGAATCATTCCAAGATCAATATTGGTATCCTCCAAATGTATAATACCAACATCCTACATCTGAATCTATTTTCACTCCATGAAATGTTGAAGTACACCTCCATTGAGGTCTCTCCATGAGATCCTCTCATCAATGGCCCATTGGAACCCATAAGGATCCATACATGTTGCAGGTAGAATCTCCTCTTTGAGTTGTGAGGAGCTCATCAATAAAACTTCATCTTGACAATGGAAAGTACTCTCCATCACAAGATATCTACCATCTATTGTATGTCCCTCAAGTGCTTCATGAGTGAAGCGACCTTTAGAATGCTTCAAGAATAGTGGGGCCATCTCATCATCATTGTTGCTTAGTAAAAGCATTGTAGATATGCATGGTGATACATATGTTGTCTCATGGCAACATACAATGCTAAACTCATAGTTTTGCATCGTACTGAATAGGACTGCGCTCCTTCCATCTTCTACACCTCCACACTTCAACACAAAGTGTTGGGTGTAACTCAACCATGAAAAATTGGGATAGCAATACATCTTCTCCTTGATCAAGTCAAGGGTCCTTTCTGTAGTGATCATTTGCTACTCCAAATCAGTAAGGTGCTCTAATCCTTGTTTATGCACTTTCCCTGATGGCATGGTCTCAAAAATCTCAATATGAGGTATTGAAATAATATGAGATGAAAGTAAGTGAAAACCTTCGATAAGTTGAATCTCGGGAACATATTGCACATCTGAGTTCCTCCAACCAGTGCAATGGTCTCTCCAACTACTGGTAATTATGATGGTTGCATCTCTTCAATTGTACCAGCACTGGTATCTGTCTCCTTCTCATCATGCATCTCATGAATCATGCATGGGGCTCAAAATTTCAATAACTCAAGACCATCTTGCAAAGATTCAAGTGATCCTCCTCCTGATGTAAGTACATCTGTAGCTTTTGGTGGTAGTAGAGGCTCCTCCTCCTGAATGATAATGAGGACATCTTCCTTGGGTTCTTCATGTACTGTCTCCTCAATGATGGGAGATGTCACTATGTGAGATGTCTTTGGTTTCTTTCTACCATACCTCTTCTTCAGTCTTAGAATAAAATCTGCATAAGCAAACACTTTCATATGGGACAAGTGATTGAACCACCAATCTCTTGCTTCACCTTCTAGGTGTAGCACTGCAAACTCCATAGCCTATATTTATACTATAGGATATTTCAAAAATAATGTAGCTAGCTCTTCCCTCCAAGCCCTCAATGTGCTTGTGGGAGACCCATCAAATGTAGGCAAGAAGAATCTATGCCTCTTTCTTTTATTGTTGCTTTTGGATCTCCTATCCTCTTTGAGCTACAAGAACTATTGGAGAGTTAGATTCTCCTTCAAAGCTCTAGGTTGTGCTTTGTACTCAGATAGATATTTACTTAGGGTCTCATGCCCCAAGTCTCCTTCATATTCAAACCAGTCCTCTCTCTTTTCAAAGAAAGTGGATCTAGTAGAATGATGTGAAGCTCTTTGCTTCTCTGATTTCTTCTCATGTTGATAGGAAGTGCTTAGACCTTCCTCATCAAATCTTCTTCTTGGATCCTTCCTTTTCCATTATCTCTTCATTTTACTGACCTCCTTGGAGATATCTTGCAGGGATCTAAAGATAAGAGTGGCAAAATTTCAATCCTCCTTAATTATAGATCTCTACTATCTGCTTCTTATTTTGATGCAAAATATGAAGTGTCCACAAACTGAGAAAAAGATCATGCTCTAATACCACTGTAATATCCCAAAAGGGCGAATGCAGTAATACTAAAACATAATATAAGAATTGTAGCAAATTAAACAATAAATATAAGTACACCATACAAATATACAGAATAGTTGAGCCATTTTATTATGTGGGAGGTGGATAAACAGTACAATAGTGCTCAAAATATGAGACACTCAAGCCAAAGAGATGGCCTAGAATAACCCTGAAATGATCCCACAAGAGGAACTCTGCAACTGTTGGACTGCTAGAAGGAAAACTATATTGTCCCTACTACAAATGTTGGGACTACAACTGCTGGAAAAATGTAAAGTCATATCTAGGCAGTTTGGGAGCTCCAGTGATGTTGAAAATAGAGATTCGGGCTCTATGATGGATAGCGAAGATAACCCAAAAAGGATTTTCCATATCTATGAATCTAGAAAAATCACCCTCTTAGGGCTTCACTATACAACTGTTGGGTGTACAGATCTAAAGCAATATCTGACAAAATATGGCTTCAATATGATATACAATCATATATATGCTTGAAGGGTTGATCCCTTCACTATATCCTTGGGATAAAAGCTCAAGATCTAGCTCCTCCAATCTCCTCTACTAAATATGGATGTTGAATACTCAACAGCTTCAGAAAATTGCATTGTTAAGGAGGGAGAGCCTCAATCCTGCTGCTAGATATGTCAAATCACCTCAAAAATGGTGGAAATAGTGAATGAAAATTGAGGATATGGTCCCTCATAGGATTTCCAGTTGAAATGTTGGAAACTTCCTTCCTCCTTCTGATCTACAAGACTAAACTGTGAAATCCTTGAGGGGACTGCTACTGCATGGAGGTAAAATACAGTGGCCTGAATTTTAGATATAGATCTGATGCTCCTGAAAGTTTGAACTTGAAGAACAAGGTGAAAGGATGAAAGGATAAATCCCCCACCGGTTTCCTAGTTGAAGTGCTAGAAAGAACCACCACCTCTCAAACCCTTGAACATGAATTGTGCTATTCCTGCAGCTAGAAGCACATATGAGTGTAGCTAAACATGGCACTAATTTCGGATGATGAATAAATCCCAATAGAAACCTTCCCATAGTAGGCACTCGAAGTCCCCCAAGGGTAAGGATGGGATTTCTGCTCGGAAACACCTTGTGCTAAACAGCACTGCAGACTTAGCTAAACAGCATAAGCATGAATAGAAATGTCAACTGACATATCTAGATCTAAATAGATTAGAAATAATAATCAAAAGCCTGCCTTCTAGTGTACCTTCATATTAATTATATAGATTATGAGCCTTCCATAGCCTAGGCCCCACCTCATAACTGTGTTGCCTATGTGGCCACTAGCCTCCATGAAGACTGCGCTATCTCTCCATGATGTCTCCATTTAATTCCCACTCTCTCCATCATGTGTCCATTAGATGCACCACTTCCTCCGCTAACTCATCAGAGGTTCTTTATGATATTACTTTGAATGCACTTTGATCTTAGTTGACCTACTCCAAGATCCTCATGATTTTACATTTAAGATCCATGATTTCCACTCTTCCTTCATTTAAGAAGCTGCTCCACAACTCCACATGCACACATACACACATCGAAAGTGGATTTTATTCATTTATTGGGTTGTGGGTCCCTCCACCCTCTTATTTACTTAATTAATTAAGAAAATTAATAACTCTAATATTCCATTTAGCTTGTGGAAAATTAGGAATATTACACATTTTTTGATCTTCATTTACATAATATTATATATATCCTTGAGAGAGCCCTCTTAGGCTGGAAAGGCTAAGTTCCAGCTAAAATTAGGTTTAAAATAGTTACTCTGAGTTGACTGTTGAAGCATCCCATCAGCCTCAATTTAGTGATAACACGATGTATGTATACCAGGAGGAAGTAACAAAAATTTTGGATACATGTTGGATAGACTCTTATTCACCATCTATTATAGAAAAAAAAAATTATGTGTAATGCATGAAAATTTGATTCTTCCATTAAATTGGCCAATCCCTGACCCTTAATAAGATTTTTGGGATTAATCTCAATATAATATTCTAAAATAGCAGCTATCCACTAACCTCTCTTTCCTTCTGGATCATTTTGAGTAAGGATGTCTTTCACTACTGCATTGGGAACAAAATAAATTATATGAGAATGCAGTAGATACACTTTTAAATATTTTAA
This sequence comes from Pinus albicaulis, assembly GCA_034641835.2. NCBI lineage: Eukaryota > Viridiplantae > Streptophyta > Pinopsida > Pinales > Pinaceae > Pinus > Pinus albicaulis. Next base: position 1,393,772,947 of record CM076581.1, read on the forward strand.
GGCTTTTTCCAAGGCAAAATATTTCTTTTCCATAATATTATATTTCAAATCATTATCTCTTAATCCCCTACTGAAAAAGGCTATGGGTTGCTCATACCCCTCCTTTTTTTTCTGCATCAACACTGCTGGAATAGTGTGCTCTGAAGCAAAAGAAAAATAATGAATTCCTTAGTGTAATCAAGACTGGCTAAAACAGGAGCATGTGGCAAGCTTGACTTTACCTCACTGAATGATATTTTAGCTTCAACATTCCATTTTATTTCACTTTCCTTTCTTAACATATCTGAGTGATAGCTCTCAGAACTTCAGCCAAGTTTGGAATAAACCTTCTTATAAAATTAATTATGCCAAGGAAGGACTACACTTCCTTTTTATTTCTTGGGGTGTCAATATTTTGTATAGATTCAATTCTACTTGGATCAATTTGGATGCCATATTTGGAAATAATATGACCTAGCAATTTACCTACTTCAAGCCCAAATAGAGACTCTTTGGGATTCAACGAAATACCATATTTTATGCATTTTTCAAAAACAATTTTTACGTGTTGTAGATGATATTCAATAAAATTAGAAAAAAAAACTATATCATCAAGATAAATTACAAAGAACCTATCCTTCTCATCTGCAAAAGCAATGTCGATTTCTCTTTGAAATTTTTCCCCTGCATTCATAAGTCCAAAACTTAATCTTGACATACATAAATTTTCCCCATGGTGTTGTGAAGGCTATTTTTTCTTTATCATCTTGATGCACCAAAACTTGGTTGTACCCTAAGAAACCATCAAGCAATGAAATTTTTTTGGAACTAACTACTTGCTGCAAAATATGATCAATTTTTGGCAAGGGGTAGTTGTCTTTGAGGGAAAGTTTGTTAAGGTTCCAGAAGTCTACACATAACCTTATTTCTCCAATTTTATTCCTTACTGGTACTAGATTGGATAACCATCTAGAAAATCTCAGAGGTACAATAATCTTAGCATCAAAAAGATTTTTTACCTTTTCCTCAATTAAAGGTAACAAAAAATGATTTACTCTCTTCAGTTTTTGCTTGAAAGGCTTCTGAGCTTCTCTCACAGGAATAGTATGTTGAATAATACCTTTATCATAAACCTTTAGATCCTCATATCCCATGCAAAAAAATCATAATATTCTTTCAGAAACTCTATGTATTTTTTTCTTATGGAGTTAAAGACTCCTAAATTTTTGCAATTCTTAAAATATCTTCAATTTCAATATTGTAGTCCTCCACTTCTGATCTAGTGGGTTGAAACTTTGATTTATGTGCTACATCATTGAAATCAAATAATTCTTCAAGTAGTAATAAACCTCTTGGTATTATATTGTCCTTCAATTGCAAGATTTCAAGCTCTGTTTCATTCTCATCGTAATTATCATTAATATTATTCAAGATATTTTCTTGTTTGTCCTCATCAACACTATTTTCTCTATCAATACGTAAATTTTCAAACTCCTCCTTTAACTATAAAAAATTGTCCAATTGTTTGTCATTTTCAAACACTTTCCAATACCTTATGTTATCAGGGACATCGGGCATATGTTTTACCTCAATTTCAAGTTTTTTTATGAATCGAAAAGGCATCTTACATGCATTTTTTGACGTTAGCAATGCATTAGCAAACACATTCTGATCTCTGGGAATCGAAGACAACTAATACTCTGGAAAACACTACATAAAATCCAACACAACATTTTTTTATGCCCTCATCCTGGGATGTTTTGTTGAATACTCACCTTTTATTTTTTTAATATTGAGTTTCGACTCTCCATGGACCAAAATTATTTTAGCTCCCAATCTCTTCACTAACTTGAACCCCAATATTAAAGCCTCATACTTAGCAACATTATTTGTACATTGAAAAGCAAGCTTACAGGAATGTTTTTGTGATCTACATGTCTTTGTGCTTCAAATCCATATATCATCCCCTACTCCTTCCTTACTCACTACACCATCAAAGTGCATATTCTAGAAACCATTTTCATCATTTTCATTTTTTATTTCAGCCTTTAACTTTTAATCCTTTTCCTTGTCTAATTTGTTATCCATATATTGAATATATTCTTCCAAACATATGGCATGATGTAAAATTAAGGAATCTGTATCTGAATGCACAAAATAAATTGGATAATTATTAGGTTTTTCCTATTTTCTTACCATCTATTTCATACGAGTCTCCCTATGTAATCTTCTTTGTTATCCAAAAACAGGAATGGTTGCATATGTCATGTCCATTTGAAATGTGCCTTGCAACTTTTCTCCACGAGGCCTTGACAAGAGCATTCTATATTTTGGAGGTGTATCAGCCACAAAAACATCCATTTATATATTTTATGTTTGGTTTTGAGCAAGGGTCACACACAATTCCTTGATTAAAACTAAACATCTCACCCTGCTTGAATCAAAAGAGAAAAGGTATTTATATGATATGGTTATATCTATTCCAAGTTTTTCCATAATCACCTTTGGCATGAGATTATGTGAAGCACCTGAATCCAACATGGCATCATGCAAAATGAATTCATGTATGTTAAGACTAGCATAAAATGGAGGTACATTACCATCTTGTGAAATTCCCTCAACTTCTGGTCCAAACAATAATCTAGGTTGGGCGTCACTTATATTTATAGTATTTTTTCCTTCTTCCATATTTAGTGCCTTTATAATTTGATTTCTATAGACATACTTTTTCATTAATTCGGTCAGTGGAACAAAAATTTTCACCTTGGAAAACTCATTTTCAATATTAAAAGAAGGTTGAGTTTTTCTACCTATTTCACATTTGTATCTTTCCTTTGAGGGATTTCCTTTGAGGATTCAATATCGTTTGACTTGTAGAAGGAGTATATGTTTGGATCTTCTTAGGAGGATTTTCTACAGTTTTTCTATTTCTCAAATTGTATTGTTTATTCACTTCTGAGTGAAAATGTGAAGTTGGATTACACTTTTTGCCCTTTTTTGAGAAAAAATATCATTTAGTAGAAATTCTTTCGGTAATAATCACATGCAAAAGAACGAGGTCGACGCATTTCGAACCAACCAGTGTGGTTCATCATCAGGACTATGTGAGAGATCAGATCTAGACAATAAGTATAATAGATGTAGAAATGGCTCAACTAGCCGTTAGGATAACGGCTAGTTTGACTTAGAAAAAGTAAAAATTCCATTATTTATTTATTTAATTAATTAATTTATTTATTTATATTTTTAATTAATTTATTATTATTATTTTAATTTATTTATAAAACCTTCAATATATTTATACAACTAATTGACCAAAAAAATATCATTTTATAAGTTCTTCAACTTTTTGTAAGCCAAAAAAAATTATGTTTAGAATATGATTTTACGATAAAAATAAAAATTGTCAGAAATTTTATTAGCTTTCTATTACTTTTTTTTGGAATTTTTTTATTCACATTTTGTGTCAACTTAACAATTATTTGAGTTTGTGTTCTTTAACAATCAAGGGATTCATAAAACGTCACGTTGAGTAGTGTTGGTTTATTCTTTGATAACTTGGTGTTTTTGAGAAAAAAAATGTGTTGTAACAATCTAGACAGATTCTACTTCGATATCATTATATCTACGAAACCAACTGATGCATATCATAATTACTAGAATTTTTTGAACTGAACCAACCTGGAAAATAAAAAATAAAAATAAAAATTACATATTTTGAATATGTTTCGGTCGGCTTCAAGTTTCTCAACATATTAGGTATAAACTAAAAATCTAAAAACTACCCATTATAGACGACAAACCAATATAATGCACCATAAATTTTTCAATTCTTTTACAGTGTATTTTGAGAGATACATAATTTTGATTTCACTAAATCATAATGCCCTTCAGAAAAAAAAAGAAAAAATAAATAAATAATAATAATAATAATAATAAATCACCCATTTTATTAGAAAATTAATTAAAATTAGTAAATATTTATGGAATTCCATAAAGGTTATATCTATTGAAAGTAGATTGAATTATGCAAATGCTAGTCTTGGTTCTGAAAGTTAATTCATAAAATTTGATGGATTTTAACCATTCCAAAGTTGAAGAAATGTCTTCTGAGTTGCAGCGTAGTTGCAGACGTTTTAGTTCAGCTGAATTTTTGTAGTAGTTCGGCCAAACTTTTATCAGCGCATTGTCCCGTTAATTTTAACAACAACAAAAAGTTCGGTCGAACTTTTATTAGAAGTTCAACCGAAATTTTGATTGCAAATTCCGTCGGTTGGACAAAGTTCGATAAATCCCCTCCTAAATAAAAAATTTTGCAACACTATAAATAGCCTAAAACGGAAACATTATTTTCTCACATTTCTTCATTTGGACTGAATTTCCAAAGGAAATTGTTTGGGTTTTATTTTTTGTGCTGAATTTTCAAAGGTAATATTTTGGGTTGCATTTTCAATGGAAATTTTGCGCTGAATTTTCAAAGGACATTTTTTTGGTGTATATTTTAAAGTGACCTTTTTTTAGAGTAAGTTTTTTGGGCTTAAGTAAATCTTTTATGATGATTTTTTAAAGTGAGTTTTTGTCTAAATTTTAAAAGTGAGATTTTTTTGCAAGAATTTAAAGGAAATATTTTGAGCTTCATTTTTAAAAGATTTTTTTGGCAGATTTTTCAAAGTGATATTTTTTTAAAGTATTTTGGGTTGAAGTATATCTTTTGTGCAAAAAATTTAAAGTGAGTTTTTTTAGATTAAATATTTTGTGATGATTTTTTGAAGCGAGCTTTTGTCTAAATTTTGATAGCAAGTTTTTTTCGGGATTTTGAAGGAACCTTTTTGAGCTTCATAGTAAATTATCATGGAAAATCAAAGAAATTGAAAGAGAAAATATGATCGAACAAGAAACTTTGAGCCTCATAGAGAATACGGGAGAGAATATCGCACAAAATGAGAGAAGAACGCTCAAATATTGAAAGGGAAAGTCAACCTCAAATAGAAGTTGAAGCAGGTATGTAAATGTAAATATTATAAATGATATTTAAAATTTAACTAGTGTATTGTGAAAGTTTATTTTTATTTGATGAACTCATTTGAAAAATATTTTGCAATGTAAACAAAGAGAGATATTCCTCATAACATTGATGATGAGATAGAAAATGTTAAAAGAGAAAGTGAAAAAGATAATGAACCAATGATTGAATATGTTGAAAATGTTGGAAGAAATTGAAGTGAAGAAATTGAATCACCAGGTATGTATATATATGTCATGTGTATTATTGAAATTATACATATTTATTAATTTTTCAATTTCATTCAAACACTATTTTTTAATTTAATTATTTATTGAATATTTAAACACATTTTGTACATTTAATTCTCATAGGTACAAATGAAATCAATAAGATGATGAGATCTTAGAAAATGTTGACACTTACACATGGAGATAAAAAATATGACCCTGTTATATGATATCGTGTTAAGTGCATTATTGATATGTTCTTCAAAGATGAAAATGTGGCAGTTCAATCCCAAATTTTGAAAATTCCCTTAACATCAAAGAAATTAAAAGAAGCTACGACTCTATTGGGTATTCGAAAATCAACGAAGGATTAAAAAAAAAAAATTGAAGGAAAATGTGGTACAAAACATAAATAGTGCTCTAAAGTCAATTGGAAGGTCTAGAAAGAAAAGTGATTTAGATGCACATAGAGAAATACAAATGGTAGTGGTTCCATCAAGCACTAAAGAAAATTTTGGTAAAATTTGTGGCAGAAGCATTAGGGACCTCATAAAAAATAGTGCACAAACATCATAAATTTCGATTACAAATAGATGTAAATGATGAGCTCGCTTGTTGGACAGTTATTTGTAGGAAACCATACAAAGATAGACATGGAGAAGATGTTAAAAAAATAATATATGAATATTGGATGAAAAAATCATGTGTTTCACCAAAAGCAAGGGATGTGATACAACGAGGAATAGCATGAAATGAGTATGAAGAACATGCCAAACATATCTTGGACACCACTCAGATAGATTTGTTCAATAAGTTCATAGAAGAGAATCCTGGAATTAATGTCTCAATCAGTGATTTTGTGCAACAAAAACCATGGTATGTTAAACCTATCCCTGTACGCGACACACGTTTTCATTATCATGTGATATTTCAGTTATATTATGACACATTCCTTAATTTTGGTAAAACATTTTGGAAAAATTCACCTCCTCCTTCCACTATCCATGATTTCATATCCCAAATTATATGTGCAAGAGAAAGCCATGAATTATTTTACCAAAAGAAATTTGTTGGTGGTAAAAAATGCGATCATTGTGGATATTTGACTTTATTTCAAAAAAAATATCCTATTGATATAAATGATCAATCATTGTCCAAAATAAAAGTGAAATGGAAGAGATATGAATATATTCATACATCAATTGGTTCAAGTATTAATGCAAGTGATAAAATGATTGATTTACAAGAAGAAGAAATGTTTGTGATAGAGTTTTTCAGAAAGTTTGAGGCAAAAATTTATAAATACACCAAGCATTCCCATGGAACTCAATGGAAGGACTTTCAATTCAAAAAATCTCGTGAATTTTTTCCACTAGAGACAGTTTTTCAATAGTTGATTTTGCAAAGAATTACACATTTGTTGCACAAAAATAAATACAGAGTTAATACTATCATTCTGACCAAGTCTCTATGCTTTTCCATATTCTATATAGACACATTGAACAAAATTTTGATCATATAGAAAGCACCAATGAAAATCGACATGTTATTAAATAATATCATATTTATATCAGCGATGATCATACACATGATAAACATTTTGTACAACATTTTTTTGATAATATTTATGACTCATTGAAAGGTCATGGAATAAAATTCAATGAACATTGGATATGGCCATATGGATGCATGGGTCAATTCAAATCTCCATGATCATTCTTTTGGTTGTGTCATCTTCATATGAAAACCCGCATTGAACATTGTTGGAATTTATTTGAGACTGGTGATGGAAAAGGAGAACATGATGGTGCAGGGGCATGTATAAAATGAGTACTTCAAAGATATCAAATGGACCACTCTGCAGACCTACTTTTCTTAGTTGAACAAGTTGTTCAATGGTGCATCGTTGCACTAAGCCATGAGACTAATCAGTCAAGGGATGTACGAAGGTACATGTACCTACATACAAATTAACTTGCATATATATATATATATATAGAGAGAGAGAGAGAGAGAGAGAGAGAGAGAGAGAAAACACTTTAATATATGATCTAATTTTTATTATTTTTATAATTTTAAACATTATTTATCACAATGATTATCTTTGATTATATATAAATTTTATTTTAAATAACATATTTATATTCTTGTTTTAATTTTCCATATAGGATTTTTTAGAATATTGGGGTCTAAGATGTAGATAGATCAGCTAGAAATTACATTGAAACAATAAAAGGGACTCAAAAATTGCATTCAATTAAAACAAAGGAGTACCAAAATGTGTTTGAATTTGATAAAAGAAAAAATTATTGGTTTTTTCATGTTTGCATAGATGATGATATTCGTGAAAACAATATGTATGTAAAATATTGGCAACATACATTACTAAATACAAAGGGGAAAATGTATGTTGCAAACTTTGAAGAGATGCAATCAAAGGAGACTATAGTATCATCTAAAGGTGATTGAGTTTTTTATCTTGTTAGAGAAGGTAACTTTTCAGTTGCTTTCAAATGATAGAGATCTAGAAACAGATAATAAAATCAAGTACACATCTTAATTTTAAATTTAATTTTCATGTTAATTATGATCTAAATTTATGTCCTTGTTTTATTGTGCATGATATTTTTTGTTGTAGTTGCACCTGCTAACAACGTAGAAAATGTCAAGTATTATTTGATGCGGTGCATTGAACGAAAGATGAAATTATTGGAAGACTATGATGATAACAGGTCTATATATGATGGAGGGTCTATTATACTGAAAGGTTATTTTTTTACAACAAACTCATCAAATTCAGAATAGTGTTTACTTTCAAGACTATGAACCTGATGTCATAAGTTTTCAATATAGTCACTTGGTGTGTGCAGCACGCATAAATTTGATAGAAGTTCAATCAAAGAAAAAAATGAAAGTTAACAAATGGAAAATGTCAAAAGCTGACAATGAACGGATAATTGAGGATAGAATTCCATTAGAATTTTTTTGATTGAACTGCCCAACAATTTCTTCTCCTTGGATTCATATTTGAGAACTTACAGTTCAAGTACAAATTGTTAGCCTTTTTTTGTGCATTTTTAAGTTGTACATTCTTAATAATGTATTATGATACTTGAAGTTATATGTATATTTTATGTTATGTACAAGTGTATTGAGAATTTGATTATATTGATATTGTGTTTGCACATGCACACAACAGGTAATTTATACATGTACACATACATACATTTTGTGGTCTTAAACGATTTCATACATTCTCTAGGATGAACTAGTTGATTTTATGTCATTATTTCAAAATGTATTTATCTAGCATATTTGATATAATGCAATTTTAAGTTATGATTGTTTTAGACATCTAAAGAAAATTATAATATTCATTCAAATGCAAAATGCGTATCGTGTTTTGTAATTTCTAATTTTATTATATTAAAAGTTAACTATCAATTGACATCCATAGTAGCCTTTCTATGTACATTAATGCAAAATTTTGTATGTACCACAATTTTTAATGCAATTTTAAAATTTTATGATTGTTTTAGACACATCTATGTACACCTAGAATTTTATGGTTGTTTTTAGATGTATCTATATGTATTGTATATTAACATTATAAGAATTATTTCAAATGAAAAATTTATGAATTAAATGCAAATTTTCTTTAATTGCTACATATTCATGAACTTAAATATATGTATTTAACCTTTAAAAGCATCAAACCACACTCACACCATGCAAATTGTACATGGTCATGTTTTATAACTTATATGTTTATGCACATGTTCATTTACAACTTTATATTCAAAGTTAAATTTATCACCTTTAATAGACATCTACACATAATTATATAACATTCACACGTTCAAATGCATAACATATATGACATGTATTTTGTAATTTGCAATTTCAATCTAGATTCATTTTAAATAGCAAGTAAAAAAACAACAAGTTTTAAAAACAAAACATAATCTAGGATCATCTAAGTTAACATTATAACAACATATGATCACATGCAAAATGTAACAACTAAATGCAAATGTAGTTCAATCGTTGTTACATATTCATGAACGTAAATAGGTAAAACCATCTATGATTGTTTTAAATGACACATGATCATGCAAAATGTACCTAAATATCACCTTTAATAGACATCTCAATTATATAACATTCACACATTTTCAAATGCATAACATGCACCACATGTCTTTTGTAATTTGCAATTTCAATCTAGATTCATTTTAAATAACAAGTGACAAAACAACTTGAGTTTTAAAAACAAAACATAATCTAAGATCATCTAAGCTAACATTATAACAACATGTAATCATGTATGAAAAATGTAACAACCAAAATTCAAATTTACTTCAATCATTGTTACATATGCATAACCTGAATATGTAAAACCATCTATGAATGTTTCAAATGACACATGATCATGAAAAATGTAGCTAAATTTCACTTTTAATGGACATCCTAATTATATAACATTCATACATGTTCAAATGCATAATATGTACCACGTGTTTTGTAATTTTCAATTTCAATCTAGATTCATTATAAATAACAAATGACAAAACAACTTGAGTTTTAAAAAAAAACATAATCTAAGATTGAATCTAAGTTAACATTATAACAACATGTGATCATGTATGCAAAATGTAACAACTAAATGCAAATGTACTTCAATCATTGTTACATATTCATGAACTTAAATATGTAAAACTATCTATGATTGTTTTAAATGATGTATGATCAGGAAAAATGTACCTAAATATCACCTTTAATAGACATTTACACCTAATTATATAACATTCACATACGTTAAAATGCATAACATGTACCACATGTTTTTTGTAATTTTAAATTTCAATCTAGCTTCATTTTAAACAACAAGTTTTAAAAACAAAACATAATCTAAGATCATCTAAGTTAAAATTATAACAACATGTGATCACATGTCAAATGTAACATCTATCCAAGATTTAAAATCATTCAATAAAAGTAAATACAGTTCAACTATCCAAAATGTAAAATATGTTCAAAATTTATACCATTCAATAAAAGTAAATATAACAATGTATCAAGTGTTACAAGTATCAAGTTATATAGAAATTGCAGCAATTCCTCTAAATAGGTAAACAACTCGAAAACACCCTTCCCCTCTCTTACTATAATATTGAGAAAAACTCCACTCTAGTTTTTTCTCTTCATCTACGAGGAAGGGCTACCAGGCAGACATCCTCTACTCAAGATTTCTCTTACAAGGATGTTTTCCACGCATAGCTTCCCAAAAAATCCACCCATCCCCCTGATGCTCCCAAGCCTTTTTTAGGTTATAAAGTGGAGGACATAGCAACGGTGGAAATATCCCACCCAATATTAGATGACTAGTTTCAAGCATGTGCAGAAAATGCCATCATCTATCAATTCAATGGATTGTGGCCATGATCAGCATATATTTATCAATGGGTCTATTCAACTTGGACCAATAACAGAATAATTTTCTTCTGCTCAAAGGGTTTCTTCATAGTTCTGTTCGCTTTCGATGAGGACTATCAAAAATCCTTAATAGGAGGACCTTGGTTTTGGGGAAAAGCTGGGCTATTCCTCACACCATGGTTTCCAAACTTTGACCCCTCCATGGCTATTATCACCAAGCTTCCCATTTGGGTCAAACTTCCAAATTTACCGACCCCTCTATGGAACATTTTTGTCTTTCTAGGAATCGGTAACACCCTGGGATGCTTTCTAGCAACAGATACCTCTAGGGGGAATCGGGCATATACACCTATGGTAGAATATGCATTGAAATATACATCAGTAAGTTTCTTTCAGATCAAATAATTCTCAAAATAGGAGATTACCATTGGACACAGGCCCTGGACTATGAGAACACATCTTTTCGTTGTCGTCATTGTCATCAAACATGACACCTAAAGAATGCTTATTCCTTGTTCCTTGCCCAAAAGAAGGGGAGTAACCGCAAATCAAACTCCAAAAGCTGGAAACCATGTGTAATGCCTCCCATGAACGACATCGACTCCCTCAGCTGGGATGAGGAAGAGATCAAATCAGATGTGGAGGTTACAAAGTAGGAGAAGGACATGACCTCGATAGACCTTGAAGTGCCCAATGGTCCCTTGAGTGCTCAGAAATGGTCTCATGAAACCTCCACCTCATATTCAGACAAGGAGCCCCCTCCTTCGGACATCAACAAGCTCCAAATGATACTAGCCCAACTACCCTGGGATGCTTGGGTCAAAGTCTCAAAAAAAAAAAGGAAAGAAAAGTCGTACTGAGGATGCTACCCACTCAGGTAGAATCGAGTGATTATATTTTAGATCCCTTGCTTATCTTCTTGAATATCTTGCCTCTATTTTGGCTACAGATTGGGACCGAGGTTGATTTTTCTTCATTTTTGGTTCCCTGATATATAGCCCTCCTGATTGTAATACTTTCTATACCATATGCTTCTCTAATAGAAATAGTCTAACTTACCAAAAAAAAAATTGGGTTTCATTCCCAAAAAGAAATCTGTATAAAATAATTTTACAAAATAAACAGGAACTTCGTCATTCCATGGTATTTTTCCATAGGCTACAAGGTGCCTATCATACAAATGGCAGGTTATTTAGGGTGCTTGAAATATTGCACCTTCGGCATCATTCTTTCCATCCCTTCTTTGAAATTAAACATAGATTTTGCCATTTGTTTTGTAACCTTGTTTTTAATATCATCCCATGTACCCCAGATGCGGGTGCTTCATTCGATCCAAGAGGTTGCAGCTCCACTACATGGCACATGGCCTAGCCACATGGCCACGCATGGGGCCTATCCTACATATCTTAAATTCACCAGCTGCTCACCTCATGTTAACATTACTATCTCTGCCCCTTGCCTTAACGCCCATCCAGTTCGCAGGCCTGAGCATTACTTCATAGCGTCGTGCCCTCCTTCACTTTCATTCGCATCCTGTTTCCTTCATGTCTCAGCTTTCTCTGCTCAGAGTTCCTCTTCGCCCTCTGAGATCCTCTGTGACCTTCATCTTCAGCTGGCCTCGATGCCTCATTGCACCTATCATCCCACTACCTTGCCACCTCTGCATGCCAACCACCCCACGGCCTCGACGCCTCTGCAAGCCTACCTCCCCACTGTCTCACCCTTGGCTCATGCTATTTCCTGCTCAAGCATGTCGTGGAGGCATAGAATGTGTTACTGATGAGGTCGAGGAAGGGGCCCGTCCTCATGCCCACCCATCTCAAATCATGCAAACAGTCACTCCTCACCTACTAAGGAAAATTCGTCTCAATTCCATTACGAACACTCCCTAGACAGACCTTGAGTCACTTCCACCATCACTGTAAGCTTTCATGAGATGCCTTCGAGCTCTGCAGGGTCTAGTTCCAGAAAATGTCCTAGGAAATCAATAATTTCTCTGGCACCACCTCAGCACTCTCGAAAATCTGAGCCTCTGCTAGTCAAACCAGGAGCGCACTCCTCAAGCAGCGAAGGTAGCGATATCGGCAGTCCATAACGCTCTATGGATGAGAAAAGGAAAGGCAGTGGCATCCTTGTGCACACCGCTACCACGCCTAAGCCCAATGCACAGCATTCGAAGAAATAAAAGGATTTTTCTAATGATTACAAGTGTCTTATCATCGAATAGCCTCTGCCTCAAGCTCATGACACATAGCATGACTTGCAACCAGAGCAATGAGAGGTTACCTCTCTTTGTTTTGTTTATTATCTCAGATATCATGTTTTTCCTGAACCATTTGACAAACTCTTGGTCTTTTTTTGTTAACGCTGGTTTCCCTACTAAGGGAAGCAATTTTTGGACCGGTTTCCCCATTTGGGCAGTCATATTTTTGTCTCTTTGAACTCTTCTCCCTCCGGAATTGGCTAGCATAGAAATTCCGGAGGTAAGCGTCAAATTATATATTATGTGAAAATTAATAGAATAGTCTTATTTAGAAAAAAAACATTATCCCATGTATTAGGACCCATTACTTCTTCCTTCTTTTCCTCATCAATTCTACAAAGGTATCAATGGTTGGCCCAAGATTTTTGTAAACATCTACTAGTATCCTTAGAGAGTGTGTAACTATTTGTAAGCTTTTTCGAATCTCTGCTGGGAGCTTCAAAATCCCAAGATATTTTACCAATTTTGAATAAAGATGTTCGCACATTTGTAATGTGGAATGTTGGATGTTTTTTTTCCAAGGTAAATAATAAATAATTTCAGATGGATAAGTCCAGGAAAAATTTTAAGGATGAAAAATTATCATGAAGTTTAAAAACATTAGCAAATCTCACTAGTCCCTAATAGGCAAACTATAAAATATTTATTAAAGTATTTATAAAATTATTCAAATTATAATGATTTTATATATACTCTCTATATAATTTTGGCAATTTTTAAGGTAAAATAATTTATATTGCAAAATTTGGGCAAATTTTTTTATAAAAAAGAGGAATTGGCAAATATTTTTTTTTTGGAAAAATCATGAAAACTTAGCCTGCCAGCGAATATTAGCGCCTAACATTTTCCATGGATAAGTCGTGGTTGGTGTAAAATCTTCTTCTTGAATTACGTGATCTAGCCTATGTCTTTTTTTAGCTACATTTTCACACTGAACATCAATATATAAAATTATGTATAAATAAAAAAACATTTGAACAAATTTGTTTTCTAACCATAAAAAAAAAATTATATAGATAATTTAACAAATTAATAATAATGATAGTAATATTAATATTTATGGCCACCTCGAGATGGTTTAGCACCATCATGTCCACTTGTATATGGATGAGAACTAGCATGACTGCCCATTGATTGGCCACCACCCATTGGTTTAGAACTAGCATGACCACCCATTGATTGGACACCACCCATTGGTTGAGAACCAGCATGACCACCCATTGATTGGCCACCAGGGGAATGTGTACCACCACCCTCATATGGCCATCCATCACCTATTGATTGGCCACTAGGGGATGTGTACCACCACCACCACCCTCACGCAACGAGAGTTAAGCTTCATAAAAAAAATATGTGATATTCTAATCAATTTAAATATACATACATACATACATATGATTGAGTAGATTGCATGAACCATACCACTATTGTGCAAACCATGGCCAGGCTCCATTGATTGAGTAGATACTCTTTTTCTTTGAACTCCTAAAAAAAGAAATTTATTAAAAATTAATTTAACTCACTAAATTGATAAAAAATCAATTCCATAGGTATACATGTATGTATGGGGATAATATTATATATTCAAATGTCATTTAAAAACTTTCACATTTAATATAAATACTATGAACATGATGGAAATCCCCCTATCCATGATACGCCTCTCTCGTAGAGGCATGGGACTCTAATGATGTTCACCTCGAAGAATCACGTGGCAAATGATCATCTTGCATGTGATATATATATATATATATATATACACACACACACACACACATGATGTTTAAAGCCTCAAATAATCATGCGACAAATGATCATCCATGATATATATGGATATCTACAAATAAATAGATACACGATTTTTAAAAAGTTACCTCGTGCATTTACAATTATTTTTAAAATTAATATTTAAAAGGATTTCAAAATAATTCAAAAAATTGATGTAATTTACAAAAATGTTGGAGCACAACTTGAAAACAAATGTAAAACACAAAACTTGGAGCACAAATTGATGTGTAAAACTCACTTGACTATTTAAACAATAATTTGTTGAAGTCGTGAACATTTTGAAAATTAAATTTACAAAATTTTCTAAAACATGAAGTTCACCAAGTTGTGCTTACATAGTGAGTGCACATTTTAAAAATTAAATACAAAATTTTCTAAAACATGAAGTTCACCAAGTTGTGCTTACATAGTGGGAGTGCACTTGGTATATAATTGAAAAAAACACATGGTCGTTAAAAATGACACATTTATAACTAAAAAGCACATACATATCAAAGATATCTTACAATTTCCATCAATAAATTTTAATGGGGAGCAGCGTCTTAACACTTATTCATCTTGACACAAAAATCAATTATTTTTAAAATTACTATTTAAAAATATTTCAAAAGAATTCAAAAAATTGATGTAATTTACACAAACGTGAAACACAAGACTTGAAGCACAAATTGATGTGTAAAACTCACTTGACTATTTTAAAAAAAAATTGTTAAAGTCGTGCACATTTTGAAAATTAAATTTACAAAATTTTCTAAAACATGAAGTTCACCAAGTTGTGCTTACATAGTGGGTGCACATTTTGAAAATTAAATACAAATTTTTCTAAAACATGAAGTTCACCAAGTTGTGCTTACATAGTGGGAGAGCAGTTGCTATATAGTTGAAAAAAACACGTGGTCATTAAAAATGACACATTTATAACTAAAAAACAAACACATATCAAAGATATATTACAATGTCCATCAATAAATTTTAATGGGGAGCAGCTTCTTAACACTAATTAATCTTTGACACAAAAATCAGTTATTTTTAAAATTACTATTTAAAAATATTTCAAAAGAATTCAAAAATTGATGTAATTTACACAAATGTAAACCACAAAACTTGAAGCACAAATTGATGTGTAAAACTCACTTGGATATTTAAACAAGAATTTGTTGAAGTCGTGCACATTTTGAAAATTAAATTTACAAAATCTTCTAAAACATGAAGTTTACCAAGTTGTGCTTACATGGTGGGTGCACATTTTGAAAATTAAATACAAAATTTTCTAAAACATGAAGTTCACCATGTTGTGCTTACATAGTGGGAGCACACTTGATATATAATTGAAAAAAACAAATGTTCATAAAAATGACACATATATAACTAAAAAAAACACGCATATCAATGATATCTTACAATGTCCATCAATAAATTTTGATGGAGAGCATATTAACATTAATTCATCTTTGACACAAAAATCTTGAATCGGCATTGCCCCATACAATAGATCACCAGACATATAATTAACATTTGCACAATACCTTATACTAAATGATTGAATTTTCTACCAATATTGTTTGTTTCTCCATGCATTTGTTTTAGCCTCTCCTTCTTAACATGGTACACATCTTTCATCTAGTTACACACAAGTTCAGAATTGGTGAAAACTAAAATTCCATTGGATCCATACTGCCTAGTTGTTCCCAAGCCTTCTATCAATGCAATATAATATGATTCATTATTTTTTGTTCTTCCAAGTATATTCATTTGGCTTTGGAGGACTTTGTTCATCGCAAATTGCATAGCACATATGTAATCACTGATTTCCCTGGATTGGGATAGCAAGAAACATCTATGCATAATGTCCATTTTTAAACCATGTTTACTGGGATTTTTTATCCCAGAATTTAAAAAAATAAAAAAATTCAATAAAATATTAAATGAACATTTATTGAAAATGCCTTAGTTTATTAAATTAACATTTACTACAGTTTCCTTAGTTTATGGCAGAAATGACATGTACATGGTTGCCAAAAACACTAGGATCATCCCTGCATTTAGGGAAAAATTTTATAATAGTTTACGGAAAAGTTTAATAATAGTTTACTGCCTATGAAAATTAGTAACAACACATGATAGCCATTATGTTTGATGAGGTGATAGTGGACCCTTATGAGGTGATAGACACAAACATGCTATTTTATTGACTATAACCTACTAGATGTTTTTCACATTACTAAAGCAGTCATTAAAAGTGGAACACAAGAAGCGGGGAAACCACCAAGATTTTCCAATTGAGTCTTTGAAGTGTGATCAAGATCTTGTTGCCTCAGAGAAAGGAAAAAGATCCTAGCATGACACATGTGATTTTGAAAGCATCCTTTCTGTTAAAAAGGACAGGGGCTATTGGAAATCCTTAACGAAAATCCAATCAACCTCCTTCGGAACATTGGATCATTTAAGTTTTCTTGACCTTGAAGCTCTTTATTTACTTACCCCGAGTCCAATGCATTGGATGTGTACTAATTGTGGCATTTTCATGTTGTTGTTATTTTTTATTAGTGTTTATGGCCTTGGTTCTACTTCCCATTATTACCATTTTCCAGCTACGTGAAATTTAGATTCACTCTAATCCAATTAAAGGATATGTCTCATCTTTTGGAACACTTTGCAAAATGGTTGTATTCATAGATGAGAACATTCATTAAATTAAAAAGGAATTTATTGAAACTTTATTGCCAGATTTTTAAATTGGTTTTTTTAGTTGCAGAGGAGAAGGGAACCGTAGCTTATAAAAAATATGTTGCTTTTGATCATTTACTAAAGTTACATGAGAACATGATATTTTGAGGTTTTACAGCAAAGGAATATAAATTTTTAGTGGTTGTAACACTTTATTCAATTTATGTTTTGTGATGGTCTATAAATTTTTGGTTTAAGTGTTGTAAGCCTTTGTAACTTAGTGTCCATTGCAGTACACAAAGATCGTCAAAAACGATATTAGAAATAGGTTTCTTTGATTTTTAGGATGAATGGAGGATTGACACCCATAATACTACCACACTTAAAATAATATTTGTTAGTTTTCATTTTAGAGGGTTGGAGGGGGAGGGAGATATATTTCTAATATTTTGTTAATGTAATAAAATGTAAAATAGCATGTTAAAGAACAGAAAAGGTTGGCTGAACCAACAAAATAATTTAATATGTTACCTTCTTGGAGAAGATATACAGTTGTATCTTACATAGATTTAACAAAATCAACACAAATATTGTTCTTAAAAGAGTGCTCAAATAAACAAAAAAAATCCCAATGGGGCAAGCCAAAGAATTTAAACACCAAAACAACAAATTTTCTGCCAACACAAGCACCATGCACCATCATTGCCTTGTGGGATAACGAACATCCTTAGGAATCCCTTGCAGTAGCATAAAGGGGATTAACTTATGTTCACATCATAGTGTACTTGTTTTCCTTTGAAAATGGCTACACGCATGCAAGGTAACCTTTCATTGTTAATTGGGAACTCAAGATTATCCATGTAGCCTTGTGGGAAACTACGCCTACCTTCATTTTTGGCTCAAATTTCTTGAATTTGATGTGATTTGTTGCTATGAGCAAGATGGAAAAAATGCCACAAAACTCTAGTAATTGTGCATGGCACCCAACCTAAAAATTCCATAAGTTGGAAAAGCTAGTTCGATTTTGTGATTGAATATGCATGAAAAATTTATTGCTAACATCTATTTTGCAAGGGAAGTGCAAGATAATATTTAGGGGTTTTCCAAATACAAAAAACTCTATACATATTAAATGTCAAGAGTTGTTAAAGTCAATGGTCCAGGGTTGTTCATATTCGAGAATGGCAAACTTCCAAGAATATAGGTCTAAGGAGACTCGTCCACAAAAAATCCTAGTTTCTAGAAGAGTTGTTTGAATGCCTCGACCTTTCATAAAATGAAAAAGTAGGGGTTTAAATAATTGAATTTTTTTTCTATACCTTGCACAATAATGGACATAGGCTAGGCCTTACATGCAGGATTTTTTTTAATTTTCCCCTTATTTTCTTCCCCTCAAGCCAAATGAATTTAAGGTGGAGATATAGATCCCATTCTTAGTAGTATTCAATCACTAGGATTTATTTCAATTGGATTCTATTTGCTTATCGTGGTTTATTTTTTGAATGAATCAGGAAGTTTTCACAGTGCCTGCACCGGTTCAAAAAAGAAATAAAAGAAGAAATGCACTCTTCATAATTATGGCAGCACAATGACTATGATCCACACTAGGCATGTCGACCAGGGCATTGAGGGAGAATTATGATCAAAACAGCCAAAGGCTATCAAAGTTATCAATCAAAATGAAAAATTGTTCATATTTTCTTATGATTATTTATTTAGATTAAAGAGTTTGTTTATTTTAAAAAGAAAGTTACTCTTTCAAAAAATTTCTTAACTTTTTATAAATATGCAGAGTTTTAATTAGATTTTATAAGGTGAATACAAGGCATATAAATGTTGAGAATGCATCTAAACATTTTATTGAAACAATACAATGCTACTTTACAAGCATAGTGAATGCAGGCTGCGAGGACAAGGATTTAGCACATATTGAGTTTCATATGAAGCACATGATCTCTTCTAGCTTTCCACAGTCTTCTGGTTGCTTCTATACTTAAGAAATGTACAAAAGTATTTTAAATAGTTATAAAATCATTCACTCATTTTTTTCACCATTTCTGGCTAGTATCAATGCTCGATTAAGTCATAAACATCTAAAATTTGTAAACTTCAGCTTCCTCTTATGGTGGTATGCAAAGTTTCGTTCATCAAATATCATGATGAGAGATCTTCTGGATAGCTAAATAATTCATTAATATACTAAAGATGAATTTAATATACATACTACATATAAAGTAAAACAAAAACCTATGTGGGATTCTATTATAAATGTAATAGAGTCAGGTTTCACATCGTTATGAATCCAGATTTTCCACCATATTTTAATTACAGGAATGCTTATAAGGGTAATAGATGAACCACCCCACTAAAATGATTCGGTTTTGCTGAGGAACGATTCAATAAATGAAGGAAGGATCAAAAATTTGACTTTTCGGGGTGTAATATTTTCGTTTCAAATATGCCCTACTAATTTGGGTATAATTCTATTGACAACTAACTAAGGGTTGACAGCTCACCTCCTTCGAAAATGTGACTATTATTTTGTGACTCTAAGACATAAAGTACAAAGCAAATAACCCTCTCAAGGAGGGTGCCCTATCCACATCATCAAGGCTTTTTTGGCGATTCCAAAAGGGTTGGTTGGAGCTCTCACCCTTTATTTACTTCACACTTATTCTCCTATAACACATACTTTCATTAATATAACAGATACACTCATTAATTTAACACATACTTTCATTAATTTAACACAGAAATTATATAAAAAACATTATAAAAATCAATATAAAGTCTTATTAAAATAAAATCAATATATAGATTTTAACGAGAGACAAACGCTGAAAAAAAAAATTACAGTTATTACTTATTATTTGGAGGTAGAATTAAAAGAGAAAGAATACAATAATTTACAATCATTACTTATGATTTGCAGGCAGAATTAAAACTAGAAGAATACCTGGAGCCGAGACGAGGGGATGAGATCGAGCACGCCAAGGAGGCAGAACAAACGATGAGGAGACAAGGACAAGCACACCGAGAAGCATAGCAGACCCCAGGAATCCTACAAAAACACTGAAAAAAACCAAAATTGGCATAAAATACAAAAAAAAAAACATTAAAAAATAGAAAAACATCGAAAAACACACCTCTCAACGCTCTCCAACGGTCACTGCCAAATACACACCTCCCAGTGCTCTCCAACAGTCACTGCCAAATACACACCTCCCAGAGCTCTCCAACAGACATGCACAGAAAATTCTTGGAAATATTCTAGCGATCTGAGGGCCGCTATATTTATAAGAATAAAAAATTTTCGAACTTTTAATGTTGGTTTTTCTGCCTCCGGCTAAAAATCTGGTTACCGTTTTCGTCGACGGAATAATTTTGATTAACAGCAGAAAAATTTCAGCCAAATTAATTTCCAAAGTTTGGCCGAACTTTTCAAAATTTCGGCCAAACTTGTGGGAGATTGAAATTTTCTGGCGCATTTCTCACGAAAGTGTAACCCATATTTTTACATTCACCCTTCCATAATGGTGCTTTGATATGCCTTATTATAATCCTCTAATTCTATAGACATGACTTCTGGTTGTGACAACAAGATAAAATTTTGATCCTCTTTTGTTACAAAGATGTCATTTGTTTCCCCCTCACTAACAATATTCATCTAATCTTTTTCTTGTTCTTTCATTGTCTCATGTTCTTATTCAGCATAATTTTCCAGAAAGTTGATTTTTTGGGTTTCTAGGGTCTCTTTGCTTGATTTGGGGTTGCTTCCTTCTAAAATTTGGATTTTTGATATGTGGACCTCCTTTTGTTTCTCTCGGTGCAGCTCTATCTATCAATGTTATTCTTTCCATCATCCTCTCCATATTTTTAACTAAATTATCCAATTATACATGTGATGACGAAGAATGCTCTTCTTTAATCGTCACTCGTTTCTCAATCCTTACCTTAGCTTTCTTGGCCAGAAGATTGGCATTTACACTAACAACATTTTTTTTCATATCCTATAATGTAGTTGGATTTCTTTCTCTCAACTATAAGCCATATCTCCATCAAAACCATCTGGATATCATAGTAAGTCCAACACAAGTGGAGGATTTATTTCTCTTGGAATATCATTGTAGAGGCTATTGAATCTATCTGAATAGTCTTGAATAGACTCCCTTGGAGCTCTCTTTAAATGCTCATACTCTGTAAGAATCTGAAGTGGATATTTTTATCTCCTAATGAGAAAGGAAAACTTGATGAAATTGTTGTACATTAGCAACACTACCTGCTACCAATATCCTGTACCATTTTCTCACTTCACTTACCAAAATTTGAGCAAACAACCTTACTTTAACATCATCATCATCAACCTCTTCTAGGTCTACAAAATCATTCATCTTATCAATGTGCTATTGGGTTGTAATGGGCCCAGTGCCATCAAATTAGGGTATACGTTGTGCATAATTTAGTGGCATAGCATTTAGTGGTTGTTGCAGAACCAAAGGAGTATATCGGGGTGCCTAATTGGAATATGAGGAGTAAACGAAATAACAACTGAGTCTGATGTTGGGGGTGGAAAAAGTAGTGGAATTGTGATCTGTTGAGTTACTATAGAAGGAGTATGAATCATAAATGTAATAGGGACAATATAAAAAAGAGGAACCAAAGGAAAGGTGAATGATGGAATAGGAGAATAAAAGGCAGTCTGTTGGATTATGAATGGTTATTTAGCACCCTGAATTAACTAAGTTACTCAGCTTTCAAGCTTTTCAAATTGTTGTAAGATTTCCTTATCAGATTCTAAAATAACATATTTTTGTGTAGAAATATAGGATTTCAACGTGGTTTCATCAAAGATTGTTTCAAGGATAAAACTTTCTGATTTGGTTCTAAGAATACTATGCTCAAAAGGAAATTCAAAATCAATATCTACGACTTTCACAAGGCTTTCAGGAAGTGAGTGGGATCTTGGCAAAGGGCTATTGCTTGCTTGAATTTCTTCAAATTTCTTTTTCCTAATCAAGCTTTCAAGTTCACTCACAACTGTAGGAGGAATAGGATATGGATGGGATCTTATGTAAATATTTGTGGAAGACAAATTTTCAATGAAACTTGTCACATCTAGTTACACAAATTTATGGATGAAGAAATCAACCTAAATTTTCCTAATTCACTGCCATCCATAAGAACTAAGCTTAAACTTTTTTCAATTCACAAATTCTATTGGGGTTTATTTAGTTGTTTAGTTCCCCAGTATGGTCGCTAGAATGTTAGCACTCTGTATTTTCCTAGGCTAGGGAGGAAAATTGCAGAGGTAACTACAAACCACTTTAAAGGTGGGCCTAGCCCTTCCAGCTTCAGAGAGGGTTCTCTCTGTATGATTTTTAATTTTCTATGTTGATTCTAGGCTAGATATGAAAGGCTAAGATAATTTTTTTCATATCTATGATTGTAGAATGAAAAAAAATACCATTGGGCATGGAATCACAAAATCTTTAGTAATAAATCACAAATAAATAGAGCAGCTGAAATAGGATGAGCTAGACAAACTCCTAGATCTCATTAATTATGTGTATTGTGAATAATATGAACATGAGGTGAGAATAAATTAAATATAAATCACACTTAAATGAATTTTATATTTAATCTCAGAAGGAAAACATCAAAAGTGTTTAAACAAGTCAGAGAAGAGTACAACAAGTAAATTCAACCTGTTAGGGTTCCCTGATTTGGCAGATTGGCAGAACAAATGACATGGTAACATGGAACCAAGCTTTGGAGTTCGAGGACCTAGCCTTCCTAGACTCGAAGAGGTATCTCTCTATTGGGTGCAAAGGATGTGTTCTTTTTTCTCTAGGGTTTTGATTTTAGGCTAGTTTTTAGGTGTAGGGTTTGTTGATTTTTTTGGTTGGTAAATATGGTCAAATGAAATAGGTGCAGTGAGAGTATGTCAAATCCATTGGGCTATGGAGTCAACTGAAAGCCAAGAGTGTCTAAATGATGAAACAGAGTGTATTTCAGGGCCGATTTAGCAAGGTCAATGGATCCTTAAGTGTAGTGAACATTAAGTTTGAGAAATAATAAGAGGTATTAAACATATATAGTTTAAAAGTTACAATCCATGAGGTAGGGTAAACCATTAAGCTCGATAAACCATAATCTACACTAATAAACATCCAAGAGAAACATTCCAGTGATACATAGAGAGCATAAGAGCTTCTAAATTTAGAAAATAACCTTCAGATTTTGGGAAAACACATAAGACAATACAAATAACTTAACTTATGGAGAGGGAACTCTTAAACAGGATATATCAAGTTATTGGGAACTCTAAAACAAGTTTGAAAGCATGGACAAAGGGCAAGATCGAACGAGACCTCTTTGACTTAACCTAACAATAAATATTTCACAGAAAGGCTTCAAGATAGGGTTTTGAAAACTTCAAATAAGTAGGGCATACCATGAATCTTACTTGTAAGCTAACAACTAACCATACATGAAACAAAAAAAACAAAAAATTGGTGGACCTAAGGAACAATAAATAATTCCTTATGATGGCCAAAAGAGAAAACATAAAGGCTATAACAAACAGGAGGACTGAGGTGCCTCAAAGAACATGTCTCAACCTATACTTTTCTATTTAATAGCAGCTAAAAAACATGAAACATAATGATAAAAAAGGAAAAAATAGACAAATTAGGAAAACATCACCATTCACCAAGCTATGGAATCCTGCAAACAAGCTTCTCCATCATCCAAGCAAACAAGCCATTCATCCACTTCACAAAACCAATTTCTTCTCCAAGCTCATGAAACCATGTATATTGCTCTTCAAGCTCATCAAATGCCAACAAAATACATAGGGGACTCATTCTCTATTTATGGAGAAAATGAGGACTTAAACCCTAAATATGGTAGGAAAATGTCAAATATAGTCATAAATATCATTTATGGCCAAGAAACCATGCAAGGCCCAAGGCACATAGTATCCCAAGAAATAAATGCTAAAATAACTATTTGCACCTAATTCTAGCTTAATTTTCCTCAAAAAACTCCAAAATATCTATTTTCAATAAATAAGTGTGTTTTGTTGACTTTTGGTCCAAAACACACTAGGCAGCCTCTGTGCGTAGCACCACTTCAACAGAAAATGGGGTCTCTTGCAGCTGAGTTTTGGATGACTTCCCAAAACCAGATTTGGCTTCGTGATGGTCCGTTGGAAAGCCTGATGAGTGTAATTTCCATAAATTCTTGATTTTTGCTAAGTAGATTCCATTTTCCTGTCCAAAAATCAGATCTCCCAACAGTACTCGGTGCGCAGTGCCTGGTCTGAAAATGAGGCAGAAAGGTCAAATGTTTGATGTTTGTTTACCTTTTGAGGGGGTAAAAATGCTCCAAATGATCTGAAAATTGGTCAGCAGACTGTTCGTGATGTGAGAAATCCAAAAAGGAAAACTTTGAGAGCTGATGATGCACCAATTTCATGCGTAGCGCCTAGGGTGCTACGCTCCGAGGGGTCAAAATTTGGAAAAAAAAAAAAGTTGTCCAATTTGCCTCAAAATTTGTGGAGAGGTCCCTCAAGAGGTCGTGGACACCTGTTGAGAAGCCTCAGCCAACACTAGTACATTTGGTCAAAAATTCAACACTTTAGTTTTGACACTTTTGTCGTATTGTCGGAAATTTCCCCAATTTTTATCAATTTTTCAAATCCCGCCAACAACCGTCGTTATACCAACATTTAGGGTCAGCGTCGCTTCTGCGACGTTTATGAATGTCATTGGAAATGCGACGTTATAAACTATGCATCGGTATTATGACGTTTTTGGGACAACACGTCAGAAATGTGATGTTTCTAAAATATGCGTCGGTATTGCGAAGGTTTGGAGAAAATGTCGGAAATGTGACGTTTCCCAAATATGCATCGGTCTTGCAACGTTTTTCTCCAAACCGTCGCAATAGCGACGCATATTTTAGAAACGTCGCATTTCCGACGTTTCTAAAATATTTGTCAGTATTGTGATGGTTTGGAGCAAATGTCGTTAATGCGTTAATATTTCATTCAAACATTTTTGTATATAGTTTTAAATTATTTCTATGTAAAAATATATATAACAAATTATGTATCTAAAAATACTCCATATTGTTTAAACTATAATTCAAACACATACATATAATTAGCTCAAATTTCAATTTAAAATGCAAATTATATTAATACAATTTCACATTTAAATATATTTTTTCTCATTAATATATAAATATAAATTTATTTTTACATATAATGTTATAATATAGTTTGAAAATAAACATCACATTAATAATTTCACATTTAAATATATTTTTTAAATAGAGTTTTAACTTACTTTTATATATAAATTTAAAATACAATAAAAATTTTGAAAAATAAATATCTAAAATTATTATAGAATTCACACTACATTTCAAATATATTAACAATTATATTTTAAATATAGTTTTTTATATAGTTTTGAAATAATTTATTAGATTGGTGAATAAAATTAATTACATTTGAATTTTGTCTGATTTCTTTTTTGGAAAATTAATTTCATGAGGTTCACAAATCTCAAGTCAAATTTAAACCAGCTAAACAAAAACTCTAATAATTTCATGAAAATCATCTAAAAAATTATTGAAATATCAAACTTGACAGTAGACCAATATGGGTTAAGTTAGTTTTATGAGGATCATGTTGGAAGTTATGTTTTTAATTTACATAGAACACCACTTTTTTTTAATAATATTTTTAGTTTCTATTTTTTTATCTTTATCTTCACGATTCTAATATGTTAAGTTTTTTTTTATACCACATACATTTAAATTATATAAATTTATACATTTATAAAGAGTTATAATAGAAGCATAATAGTTCAATAAAATATAAAAGTTAAATAGTTGGGGTGGCGGAAGGGGGAGGGGGATAGATTCTCCTAAATCCCGATGGAATATGAAAAATAAAGTACTTATGGGGGCTAGTCCAAATAATGAACAATCTCACATAAATGTATGGGCTTCTTCCAGGTCTCCAATTAGCTAATGATCGAGATGTCTCTAAGTTAGTGATCTTGGGTGATTCCCTTATCACTATTCAACATCTTCAAAAAGGTTTTATCCTGAAGAACAAAAATTTATCCCTCCTCCTTAGAAAAATCAATAGTACCCTAAAATCATTCTCTCAAAAGGCTTATTACCACATTTTAAGAAGCCAAAACAAAGAGGCGGATACACAAACGAATCAATGACATGTCAAGTTGGAAAGATATTCCATGAATAATTCCACTCAATATAATTGTCCCTCTCTCTTGTTTTTCTAGTTGGATATATGCACCATGAGAATTACTTTTTGAAGATTTCCAATGCCCTCCTTTCTATGCCCCCTCTGTCTCCTCCTATATATGCACATATTTGCATCACGCATAACATTTTGCATCATGATCTCGTCATTAAGCTGGTTGAGGTGGTGGTTTGTGGGGGTGTTGGCCATGCACCCATTTACCCCTCACATGTGGAGTCTTATGAAGTTGGACAACACTTAATTCCCTCCTTTGCCTTCGTACCAAGTTCATTGATGGATATAGAGTGGGGAGAGTTAATGAATTTCGTGGTTGATTCGATCCCTCGGGCATGGGAGTTCACTAGTCTAAAGGTGGAATTCATGGTTGGTGTTAATATCATAAGGCATAAAGTATCAGTTCAAGGGTGTTCCCTTGAGAGTCAAGACAACCGTTCTACTAGTTGGTGGCCTCTCCACACCTTTGTAAACTCCATTGATGCTAAGAATTATTTCAATCTTATGTGTCTCTTGCTCGGTGTTGTGAACATTGTCTCGCTCATCTCATTCAAAGCAAAAACATGGGGAATTCTCTTGTCTTTTCTTGGCTCAGTTTCCTCCTATGCAGTAAGAAGTTGGGAATATTTCCCCTCCAGGTTGTCAATGGATTTTCGTAAAACTCAAGAAGTCAAGTTGGAATTTTTTCCAATGGGTGTTGAATTTCTCATCTTCAAATTTCAAGCTTCTTCACCACCCTGTGCGCATCCTGCAACCTTTTCCATGGAAATAGGTGTTACTGTGTTGAGGGCACCATCACTGGTGTAGCTTCATGCATCCCAAGTCTTGCACAATTTTCATACGTACAATTTCCCCTGCATAAATACTAACTTCTTTGGTACCCTTAGTTCTATTCTACTTTTTTTTCTTAGTTGGACAACTCCCTCCCTTTCTTCTAGCTTGTCTCTTTCCATGTTCTGATAAATTTTGGGTCTCCTCCTTGTGTAGGCATCTCCCCTAGCTCAAACCTCTACCCCTCTATTTCCAAGCTCTTTTGGCTCCCTATTTGTGGTATCAAATCACACTTTGTATCTAATTTTGTGTTCCAGCACTCGATTTCTGTCCCTTATGGGGAAAAAAGACTATTATTCTTCTGCCTCAAGTTTCACAAGATAGTACAATTTTATGTCCACATCCCCATTATTTCCATTTAGACCAATATTAATGCATAAATTTTCAATCATAATCTAATATTAAATTTCGTTATTAATTTTCAAACACTCATTAAGTACCTCTTGTCCACATCAAAATGGCATAGGTAAGAAAAAGGTCTAAAATAAATTAGACTCGACATAATAAAAACAATATGCAAAAACTATAGTTATAGCTTACATACCCTTTCCTGGGCCAACATTATATAACTCTACTTCACTACGATGAACATTAACTAAGGCTTCACGTATATTGCATCCACCAAATCTGTCACATCAATGTAGTCCCTAATACATGTACCTTCAAGAGTATTGTGATCGTACGGGTGCCCTGTGCACGTTCATGCGGCTCGTTTACTGGTTTCTCCCTTGTGCCTTTGTTCGGTCGTGCGGGCCGTGTCGTGTTGTGTGAGGGTTCCCACCCAAACGCGTTCGAGTCGGGTCATTTCATTTGAGGGTGGTCGTATCAAATTTACTAAGTTGTGACCACAGGGGCGCCTTGTGCATGTTCGTGAGGCTCGTTTGTCGTTTTCTCCCTTGTGCCTTCATTCGGTCGGGCGCATCATGTGAGGGCGCCCGCCCAAATGCGTTCAGGTTGGGTCATGTCATTTTGTTTGAGGGAGACCGTATCAAATTTTCTAAGTTGTGACCGCACGAGTGCCTTTTTCACATTCGTGCGGCTTGTTTTCCATTTTCTCCCTTGTGCCTTCGTTCGGTCATGCACGCCATGTCGCTCTGTGTGAGGGCGCCCGCCCAAATACGTTCAGGTCAGGTCATTTCGTTTCAGGGTGGCCATATAAAATTTGCGAAGTTGTGACCGCACGGGTGCCTTGTGCACGTTCGTGCGGCCCATTTGCCACTTTCTCCCTTGTGCCTTCGTTTGGTCGGGCGCGCTATGTCATTTCCTTTGAAGGCACCTGTCCAAACCCGTTCAGATCAGATCGTTTTGGTTGAGGGCGCCCGCCCAAACGCATTTGGATCAGGTCGTTTCGGTTGAGGGCGCCTGCCCAAATGCGTTTGGGTTGAGTCATTATAGTTGAGGGTGCTCGTCTCAAATTTGCTAAGTTGTGACCGAACGGGTGCCCTGTGCACATTCGTGCGGCCCGTTTGTTGGTTGCTCCCTTGTGCCTTTGTTTGGTCGTGCGTGTCGTGTCGCGCCGTGTGAGGGTGCCCGCCCAAACGTGTTCGGGTTGGGTCATTTCGTTTGAGGGTTTCCGTATCAAATTTTCCACGTTGTGACCACAAGGGTGCCTTTTGCACGTTCATGTGGCTCGTTTTTTGTTTTCCCCCTTGTGCCTTCGTTCGATCGGGTGCGTCGTGTGAAGGCACCCGCCCAAAAGCGTTCGGGTTGGGTTAGGTTGTTTCGTTTGAGGGTGGTCGTATCAAATTTGCTAGGTTGTGACTGCACGGGTGCCTTTTTCACATTCGTGTGGCCCGTTTTCCATTTTCCCCCTTGTGCCTTCATTCAGTCGTGATTGTCGTGTGAGGTTGCCCACCCAAACGCGTTTAGGTCGGGTCATTTCGTTTGAGGGCGACCGTATCAAATTTGCTAAGTTGTGACCACATGGGTGCCTTGTGCACATTCGTGCGGCCCATTTTCTTTTTTCTCCCTTCTGCCTTTGTTCGGTTGGGCACGCCATGTGAGGGCGCCCACCCAAACGCGTTCGGGTTGGGTCAGGTCATTTTGTTTGAGGGTGGCTGTATCAAATTTTCTAAGTTGTGATTGCATGGGTGCCTTTTGCATGTTCGTGCAACCCGTTTGCCATTTTTTTTCTTGTTCCTTCGTTCGGTCGTGTGCGTCGTGTCGTGCCGTGTGAGGGCACCCGCCCAAACGCGTTCGAGTTGGGTCGTTTCATTTGAGGGTGGTCGTATCAAATTTGCTAAGTTTTTATCGCACGAGTGGCTTGTGCACATTTGTGTGGCCTGTTTGCCGTTTGCTCCCATGTGCCTTTGTTTGGTCGGGCATGCCATGTCGTTTCATTTGAGGGTGCCCACCCAAACCCGTTTGGGTCGTGTCGTTTTGGTTGAGTCTGCCCGCCCAAATGCATTTAGGTCGGGCACCCTAAGCCCCCAATCCCTAATCCCTTAACTAATAACTCATTATTCAACCCCTAACCCCTAAATGCACATAAATCCCCTAACCGCTAACCCCAAATCCCCTAAGCCCTCCAAATTCGAATTAGCTTTGAAGAAGTAATTGTTTTCTGCAGTATGGTTTGTAAGTTATTTAAATAGAGGTATCTTCTCTAGAGTTCTTTTTTAGATCCACAGTTTCATTTACTAATTTTTTAACAAGGCATATGACACTCTTCATGTCTATGGGATTTTTATCTTGAAGCTCATTATCTATACGAGGAATTTTTGGTAGAAAAAAGAGTTCCGTAGGAGAAAAATTAGCCTATTAATTTCGTGGAAGGTTTATGTTTAAATTTATTAGGAAACAATCTACAAAACACATCTCCATGTTTCACATTTAAAAATATAATAACCGAATGGAAATTTAATTTGGCGGCCTATTCAAATTCAAATCACAATACAGGGTTTAGGGCACGTTATTGCGTTATTTCTACTTCAAGGGTTTGTTGAACAGACCCCAAATCGTTCATTTCCTTGCTACTTATCAGGTTCTTACTTCTGTCTAATTCACTATATACGCAGATCATGAATGTGAGAAGGTTGTTTGCGGATCATATTATTATTGTATCAACAGTGTAATTATTTCTGAGGTTTTATATCTTTCTAGTCAACAACCTCATCTTCAGAAATATTTTCTTTTTATTTTCAAAATTGACTACTTCATTGAGCACAACATGAAGCTTATCTAATACTTTATTGAAGCTAAGAGCTCTATCTCTGGGGTAAGATGCTTTTTGCCTAACTCAACTGCTTTGGATCTCAATTTTTCCAATTGCTTCCTTCTCTCATATGATACCTGAGCCTTTGCCTCTCTCTTCCCTTCCAATTCAGTAATAGTGTCATAGTGATGCCAGACAACTTCTTTGGAAAGCCTTCCTAGTAGACAATACTTGTGACCTGGTTGAAGCCTCAACACTTTCAGAGCATCTGGAATGACCATTCTCTTCTTCCTATCATAATATGGGGGAATGTCCCCTTCAAAATCCCTTAGACTACAAAGTGTTGTAGCACCATGCTTGGTTTTGTGTGGAATCATTCCTCTAATTGTCCAGTCGTCAAATCCTTCTCTTACTTTATTGTCATTTGCGCATACCTAACCAATGAGAGTAAAATAACACCTATTTCTATAAAAGAACCTATAACTTCTCTTACTTTATTGTCATTTTCCCATAACTAACCAATGAGAACACAAGAACACGTATTTATATAAAAGCACCTATAATACTTTTTTGGGTTTCACTAATATCCCTTTAGTTAGTGTGTGCACACTAGCCTAGATCCTAAAGTGATTCCCGTACAATGATAATCCACTAGGTGTATTTGTTCTTAAAAAAATATGCATGGATAGATGTCCCATCTATGGCCAAGTTCCACCAAAATGGTTCCCCCTACCTACCTAGTAACTACATTACATTTATTTCATGACAAGACTACCCTACAACCCACCAAATTTCTATCATATCCTTGACGTCAACAACAATTTATTGTTCAAGATATAGCTAAGTTGGAACAAACTTAGCTCTAGAGCTTAGGATATTTTTCCACCTCTAATGTTTATAAACCAAAAGATATAAATTTTTTAAAGCATGCGGGAGCCCTTTAAGTATCACCTTTCCTATATTGACTCCATCTTAAAAATTATTGAAAATTTCCATAGATGAGTTATCCTTACTAAACCAAAAATTTCATTGAAAATAATCATTCATATCATAACATTACTACTTCCCTTTTAACCATATAAAACTTATTTTTAAGTTACCATAATTCATCTTTAATATCACATAATTAGATTTAAAAATCATCCAAAATCCCTAGTTTATGAAATAAAAATTCAACAATTTTATTTAATTAATAATTTAAATAAATGTCTTAGATCTAACCTCATTAATAATTATTTATAATCAACAATACCACTTATTTACCCAACCCCTTATTAACCCAAGAAAAGTCTCACACGTTTTATTTAATGGAATTTGAGTGGCCTTAAAAAACACACGTATTTCATTTCAAAATGTTAAAAAATTTAAAATATCAAAAGTTTTAATTTCCCTTGTTCATTTCCCTCCGATTGCATGGTTTGTCTAGGGAAGGAGGGAGGATGCGGCCATATTGTCGCCGGTTTTGAGGAAGGATGCAGCCATACTATTGCAGGTTTGGAGGAAGGATGTGGCCATACTATCACAGGTTTGGAGGAATGATGCGGTAAGTAAAGAAATTGATCCTGAGTGCCTCTTGCAGGTCTGCTCTGATACATTTGGTTGAAGTCTAGACTTCCATTGGTTTAGGTGCTAGGTATGAATGAAAAATCTAGATAATGTTTTCTCGGTAAGGATTTGATTTATAATGCGAGTTATACCATAGGACTAATCTTAGAAAAAAATGGTCTAAAGACTAAAGTGAATACTGAAGACGATCTACATGATTATCTAGTACCATTTTGGGCGAAGTTTGCAAAATATCATATGGGTTTTAGGATATTTTCAATCTGTAAACTTCCCAAAATAGCATGTCGGAAAATTGTCTTCTGGGTTTTTTGTGTAAAGCTTTCTTTAATCCTTAGGCAATCCACGGGACAATTCTTGTACTATGTGCTATCCTTTAGCGAGGCTGCAGTGAAGAAGTCAGTTTCATTATATTTTCTTGCAATATCTCCCAAAGGGGTCTTCTAGACTCACTTGTCTATGAATATGTCTAAATTTTCTTGATACTCTCACCCTCAATAGGCTTTGTTACTTAGATTTTTTTTTTGTATTGATTTTCATACATTTATGCGGCATAATTTTAGTAAATAACAGTTTTATCAAATCACCAAGGAGACTGACAGGGACTTTAAAATGTTTTAATTTCTTCAACAAGATTGAAAGCAATGCTATTGTGCATTGTGTCTCTAGTTATGAAGAAGCATAGCTTGAGAATGTTTCCCTTTAGTTTGTCATTAAAGGAATATTTTAATTTGAGCCAGCTTCATGTATCTTTTATGTAAAGGATGTTGGCCTTGTTTGATTGCAGTTATGGCTATTTTTGGCCTGCTGATCACTTCTGGCTTACAAAGTGTTTTTGGCATTTATCGCTTAAATAAATGGAAGTTTATGTTAAGTTATATACATTTTATAGTTTGTGTATTTGAAAATGAATGTTATTTCCCTCACATGTCATTCAATTCATTCTGGGGGATTCTACCCCAGATGTGCTTTCTCACACCACCTTTCATGCGTTTCTACAATATTTGTGGTTGTTCTAAACCTTAAATCCTTTTTTAGCCTGCTAGTGAATGCCTAAGAAGCACCATATGAATGAGGTTCTCCCTCCTTGATTAAGAGCAAGAGATTTCATTGTCAGTGGTCTTTTATTTTCGTTAAACCATTTTCATGATTTAGATTTTCCACCTTTCCTTCTCGTTCTCTGTATGTTTCAAGATCAGAGGATCCAGCACACAACTCAGACACTCCCAAAATCAACAGTCAACTTAGCAACTTGGTGAATTTCAGCTGGCATTAATTTTTTGTATCGAAAGTACATATGATATTCATAAATTCCATGGCATGCAAAATAATTCGGCTAATGTAGCTCAAAAAAAGTCATATGCAATTGACCTTGATCAAGCCTAGTCACAATCATTGAGTATTGGTGAGTTTGACCAAACATGACCAATCTCACCCTTCTGAGTAGAAGTCCACTTATTTTGGGGCTAACTTGAGTTCACTCAAGTTTAGAGATAAAGCCACAAGGGTTTTCAAGAAAAGATGAAGTGACAATGAACCTATGATGAAGTGACAATGAACCTAGTAAAGGTATGCCATAAATCTACTCATTTCATAAGTCAAAAGGGATTTTTTTATGAACAAATTGAAGGTTGTTTTAGGAACAAATTGAAAGTGGTTCTCTTCTATCACTGACAATAGGCAACCTATATATGGATCATTTTGAAAAATAAGCCATCATGTTTTTTCCACTCAAACCTAAAAGGTGAAAATGATATGTTGAGGATGCCAAAATAGTATGGTGGTTTTAGGAACAAATTGAAGGTGGTTCTCTGCTATCACCGACAGTAGGCAACCTATATATGGAGCATTTTTAAAAATAAACCATCATGTTTTTTCCACTCAAACCTAAAAGTTGAAAATGATATGTTGAGGATGCCAAAATAGTATGGCCTCTTGGGAAAGAAAACCTAGATAGATCTCTAGAACATCTGAATAACCAAAACACTAGCATTAAGTTCACAATGGAAATAAAAAATTTGAAGGGAATACCCTTTATATATGTTTTGACTTTTGGAAAAGAGGATGGTTCTCTAGCTCACCAAGTCTACGAATTAGACATACACACAAACACTCACATTCTAGTTCACATCATTTCACGGTATAAAAACTTCGTGCAATCAACACATTAGTGAATAGAGCTATGAAGATCTCTAGTAAAGAGAATTTAACTTGAGTTAGGCCACCTAGAAAAAGTTTTCAAAGGGAATGGTTATGATGATAAACAAAATCAACAAGGTTATTAGAAGAGAAAGGAAACACCACCTAAAACAAGAAGTTGATGATGAAGAAAATAGAACAAGGAAAGAAAATCAAGGGAAGGGCTTGCTGCTAGCCATATAACTAGCAATAACGCTAGCCATATCTGTAGAAGGAATATTATAAGCATAATTTCCCAAAAAAAAAAGAACATTATCAAAGGAATAGTCATGAGAATGCAGGTTGAACAAAGGATATTTACATGTATAGGATTTTCTAAAAGTTTAAACACCAGCCTAAGGAAATAAAATCAAGGGAAGGGCTTGTTGCTTCATCAAAGCACTGATCCTAAGATTTTCCTAACAGAAACAGAAAAAAAAATGCAGCAGACCAGAATTTTCCTGCTATAAAATGACAGAAATATTGCAAACTGGACACTTTTTTTTCTGAACCAACCACTGCTTGATGCAGGCCTCGTGATAATTGTGACTGCACTTTAAACTGCCCATCTCATCTCTTTCTTCTTACTCTTCCTATATAAATAATTCATACCATCATTTTCATACTCTCAGAAGTAAGGGTTTCCATATGTTTTTGAATCTGAAGAGGGAGAAAATTTTACACTTTAAAACTACCAACTAAACCTATAAATCCACAAAAAAAAATTAAAGTCCAATCCTGCTTCATTCTTTGATAATCTCCCCACAGATATTATAAATACCTGGAAAATGCTGCATTTGACTTCAATATCCATACTCTGAGAAGCATACTTTGTTTTTGAGGAGTACAAGCTTTTCTCTAAACACTTGGAAATAGTCTCCTCACTAAGTCCTGTGCTAACATAGCCAATCTGCTCCTCTAGAGCTAACAATTCCTGAATAAATAAGGGGAGGAAACATGTCATATTTCCGAATAAAACAAATCAATTCCTTCACATTTCATATCCATTTGTCTATATACAGTTAACAAATTGTATGGAGAAACTCATATGACATGTTGTATATATCGAGTCACATAGCATTGTGTTGATCATGCAGGCTTATTCCATTTGAGAGAAGAGTTTCCTCCAGCATCAGCACTTGCTGCCAGCCAAAACGAAATTACATTATCATATTAAAATTTGTCTAGAGTGAAAATCTAGACATGCCGAATTTTAGCTGTAACAATTAGCTCACCTCATATGTTAACACTTCATTCTGCTCAATGCACTGCAATGTCGATAAAACCTAGAAATATGTGAATCAACTAACAACTCAAATCACAATCTTTCCCAAGTATATTTTCTGGTTTTGCAAAAATTCTAGAATATCCAACTCAATCGCAGAGTATAACATCAACCTAAAGGCTTTTCTCTTGGCCTTAAGTAGTCTTGTGCTGATTGTATATTATTTGTGCTAATCACATTTTATAATAATTTAAGTAGCATAAAAAAGAGGCAGAAATTTGATTGTGTTCCATGTTAGGTTCTGGAAATGCTATAACATGTGAGAAGTACTTTTAGTAATTATATTTTAGAAGAAAATTTGAAAAATAGAAAAAATGCCTTCTTAATGGTGCTTTTCTATTGGCATATTGTGCAATATATATTTCATGTTTAGAGAAATTAACTTTTCAACCCATTTCCATTACTCATCCTATATAACAAATCTAGCATGAATGTTAAGAAGAGATTCATGCTAAGAACAGAGAAATGGATGAAATATTTATTGTCAACTTAAAGAGACTAAGAATAACATAGTGAGAGCAGGGAGTAATATGATTTATTTCTCTTCATGCACTTCTGATAATCATAGAAGCCTTAGTTACATCGTAATTACCTTAAAATTTGATGTGAAAGTATTTTTCAGGAGGATTCTTCCCCTTTTAGATCTCAGGATTTGAGTAGATTTAAGGAGTTGGCTTTGATTGTGAAAGACAAAGTTGTCTTTTTTTGTGATGTCAATTCTGTTTCTCTTCATGAATAGGAGTATATGCTTGCCATTTATCCCTTTTTTAGGGTAGGGTATTTGTGGTACAATCCCCTTTTTCTCGGTGTGCAGGAGAATATGCTTGCCTTTTTGGGCTTTTTAAGTCAATATTTTCCTGGTACCCTTGTTATTCTTGTCATCTACCTCTCTAAACTATGATGTGCTTATGCGCTTATTTGTTCCATGAAAGAAACATCTTCAACCTTAGAAAAAAATAAAAACTCTCCTACTTAAGTAAAATTTTACAAGTCTCCATTGTTGGAGAAACTTTCCCTCGTTATCTTTCACTGGTTCCCAGTACATTTTTATTTTCATGTGCATGCTATGAAACCAAAGCACACATTCCAGGAAGAATTGTTATAATAAAAGACTCAAGGCATTTGATCCGACCCAGAAAAGTCACACAGAATTTAGTCTTTGGATGATGGAGGTGATATGAACTCTAGAGGTGACCAAACAGAAAACGCTGATTCAAAAAAGTTCCTTAATTTATGCAATGAATGATGAAAACCCTTAAAAAGGAATAAAGTATACATATCTTTGTTGGTAATAAATGAGATAAATTAAGAGGGAATGGGAGTCTACTATCTTTGCATTTATAAATAATTCACACAATCAGATATTCTGCATTTTTTTCTAACGTTGGGTATTGACATCATACTTAATTTGTTTTTCAAATACATGGGAATATATTTATGTTGGATGGCTATTTTTTTATTTTCCTCAAGATTAATCCCTCGTATCAGTATCAAGGAATTGTCACACAGATTTGGGCAGCGAATAAAGTGGTCTCTTGACATTATCCATGGAAAAGTCAAATACTTATACCAAATATTAAGGGTTATTTTATTATGCAAGAATAATTGGCTTTCATTGTTTCACACAAGACTCCTTGATCATCAGATTATGGGTGGAAAAAAATAATTTCATGGTTTTCAGATGCACTATGTGGGAAGACAGCATCACATGTATCCACCACACTACCCCCATATGGGTGATGTTGTTGGGAAAAATACTGAGAGGGGGGGTGAATCAGTATTTACTGAAAATTCAAAACTTTTTACTTTTTCTTACTTCTAAAACCCATACGCTACTTTGCTGAAGCCAACTAGCGTATACACACGGATATCCTTCATAAAACTCGCGTATACACAGAGATCTAATTATGCCATTAATTCTTCACTTATATCATTCCATCATTCATTCATTAGATTTTCTATAAACAGTAAACATGTGCAGTAAGAACAGAATAAACCATCACACATAAGCATCACACATGAACACCAGGATTTTAGGTGGAAACCCAAGTCGGGAGAAAACCACCGCTGCAGTTGCTCAGCCTTCAATATTTTATTATAGAGAAAACATCTTACAACATATGTGTTGGCGCAGACTCCTACTAGCACGCAGGCACCCACCTGCGCTCATTTACCAGCCTCTCCTGGAAGGGAGCTCCAACCCCCTGACTCGTTTACCAGCCTCTCCTGGAAGGGAGCTACGACCCCCTGATCTCGTTTACCAGCCTCACCTGGAAGGGAGCTACAACCCTCAGCACCTCTATGGACCACGTTTCATCAATTTTCACACTGGATCCAAAGCATCCTTTAGGACACCACTTGCAGGCCACGTTTCATCATATTTTCAGACAGGACCCACTCCATACTTTTAAGCACAGTCAACCATGAAACAGATACATATAACTCACTGACAGATATCAGTAAACCAGCAGAACAGATCAGAAATTTCTTACCACAGACTTCAGCAAACCCTAGTTTTCATATGCGCTTTCCTTTCTCTGATGTCGCGTATATACGCGCTTCCATTCACATAAACCAGCGTATACTTTTGTACATATTACAAAGCTAATTTTATTGCGCATACGTGCTTTCTCTTCAGTGAATCCGCGTATATACGCGCTTCCTCTTCGGCGAACTAGCGTATGGTTCTTCATACTTTTATGTCATTGCAATTCTTCACAACAGATACATCACTTCAGATTTTACCCTTTACCTCAGATGGATGTTCGCCTCATCACAGATCTAATCATTTCATAAACAGATCTAGAAAATATAAGTACATTTCAGATCTAGATCCCCTTCTTCATCATTGGTGCATCATTCATTCAGATCTATCATTCAACTGTAACCCTTTCCATTCAGATATACTTCAGAGAGAAGTATTCATTCAAGCTCAGACATCTTACACCGACACTCATGATTTGCACAATGAATTTCTTCTCCTTATATAGGTTTACCCTTTTTTAATACCATGAGCCAAAAAAATACCATGAGCCCAAAACTACATTACTTCCGATGGTATTCCTGGACGGGGTCATTTAGATGAATCATTACCCAATACAATGGGTCAATACCATGGTGGTTACCCCTGGTTTTGCACTTTATGAGCGCTTTTGCCCATACGCGACTTGGTACGTACTTTACCGCGTGCATACGCGACTTCTCCTAGGCAAATACGCGTATGCCTTGAGACATACTCTTTTCATCATAGATCTAGCACATATTGAATTCCTTTCTTCATTACCTTCTGTACTCTCTATAGATACATCAGATTTTCATCTTTAAACAGGTTCATCAAGACATATTCTATCAAGCATAACTTCATCAAGTAAGTTGCCATCATCTTCATCAGGTGGGTTGCCATTCAAGAACAACTCTCTACATCATACTGTCAACAAACATTATATCACATCAGATTTACATCATTTATCAAGTCCATCAAGTCAAGAATAAATTCATCAGGTGTATTGCCATCAAGGACAACACATGCCAACAATCTCATGTCTTCATCTTCATTCAGTGGGTTGCCATCAAGGACAACACTCTGCATCATATTGCCAACAATCTCCCCCTTTGGACTTGATGGCAACCACGATGATGTTTGATCATCACAACAGATAGGTACATTAAGAATACAATGACACCATGTCACTCTCCCCATTCTTTGACACCATTATCTTCATTCAAACACCATGTCACTCTCCCCCTTTGACATCAAGGGCAAAGGGTGGATCAAAAACCAACACACTCTCCCCCTTTTCTCCTCATGTGGAAGAAGCGTTCTGCAGATCTGATATATACTGAAGTGACCAAGCTACCCCTGAATTCATGTTGAAGTTTCAAACATATTTTCCAATGAAGTACATGACTTTATGAAATTCCTATCACCAATGACTCATACTTACATCAAAGATCCATCCAAGTGGATTTACATATGAGACTCAACTACCCAACCAAGTGGGTTTACAAATTTGACTCAGCTACCCAACCAAGTGGGTTTACAAAATTTGACACAGCTACCCAACCAAGTGGGTTTACAAATTTATCAAGTCCTTACATGACTAAATATTACAATTTTACATCATGGATCTCTACATGACCTTTTCATCAAACTACAAATATAACTTTAAGACCAACACCAGAAATACCTCAAGAAAGAAAACATATTCCAGAACCATCATAATGCCAACAATGCATTATACTCAGCAAAGCTAATGCTCCCCCTGAATCTGTGCATGAACTCGCGTATATACGCGACTGTGTTTCAGGAAATCCGCGTATCCAATGCCATCTTCTAAATTTATGCATATTTTTTCTTTTGACTGGCAGAGAACACTCCCAGCTTCTGTCTTAGATACTCGAACGCTTCCCTGGGCAGAGGTTTGGTAAAGATATCAGCAACTTGTTCTTTGGAGGGAACATACTCCAACTTCACCTTTTGCTCAAGCACTTGTTCATGTAAGAAGTGATACTTGATGGGAATGTGCTTGGTCTTTGAATGCATAACAGGATTCTTTGAAATACTGATGGCACTTGTATTGTCACACTTAATGGGGATAGGAGGAGTACATTTGATTTGAAAATCTTGTAAGGTTTGCATCATCCAAAGGAGTTGAGTGCAACAAGATGCGGCAGCCACATATTATGCTTCTGCTGTAGATAAGGCAATAGAATTTTTCTTCTTGCTGAACCAAGATACTAACCGGGGTCCCATATAGAATGCACCACCACTAGTGCTTTTCCGATCATCAACACTTCCAGCCCAATCTGCATCAGTGTAAGCATGAAGAGTAAGATCGGCATTCTTTGGATACCATAGACCAAAGTCTTGAGTTCCTTGTAGATATTTGAATATTCTTTTAACAGCCTGAAGGTGAGACTCTTTTGGATTAGCTTGGAATCGTCCAACAATCCCAATTGCATGCATAATGTCTGGTCTAGTCCCAGTGAGATAAAGTAGACTTCCTATCATTGATCTGTATTCTGGTTGATTCACCGTGGGAGAATCATCATGAGAACTGAGATTGCATCTGGTTATCATTGGTGTACTTACAGGTTTGCATTCTTCCATGCCATATTTCTTCAGAATTTGCTTGAGATATTTGCTTGTGATAGGAATATACCATCTGCAGTTTGATGCACTTGTAAGCCAAGAAAGAATGTTAGTTCCCCAAGTAAGGATATTTCAAATTCTTGCTGCATGACAGAAGCAAATTTTTGACTCATAGATTCTTCGTTACTCCCAAAAATGATATCATCAACATATACTACCACAATCAATAGTTTATCATTTTCAATTTTTGTGTATAAGTTGCTATCAGCAGACCCCTTTGAAAATCCTTGTTGATGAAGATATTTGTCAAGACGATAATACCATGCCCTTTGAGCTTGTTTGAGACCATATAGAGCCTTTTTAAGTCTACAAACAAGATTTTCATCATTTCCCAAAATGAATCCTTCCGGTTGTTCTATATATACTTCTTCTTCTAGATCACCATTAAGAAAATCAGATTTAACATCCATTTGATAAACTTTGATTTGATGATAACTTGAAAAAGCAAGAAACATTCTTATGGCTTCAAGTCTAGCTACAGGAGCAAAAGTTTCTTCAAAGTCTATACCTTCTTGTTGAGTATACCCTTTGCAAAACAGTCTAGCTTTGTTTCTTACAACATCCCCATTCTCATTTAACTTGTTCTTGAAAATCCATTTAGTTCCAATGACATTTTTATCATGTGGTCTTGGTACCAATTCCCAAGTGTCATTCTTTTCAATTTGATCAAGCTCTTCATTCATGGCTTGCTTCCAACATTCATCTTTGCTAGCTTGATTGACATTGTGTGTTTCAATTGTGGATAGAAGTGCCAGATGACTAGAAGATCCCACAAGAGTTCTCCTTGTTCGTACACCTGATTCCTTGTCTCCCAAAATTTGAGATTCAAGATGATTCTTTTGAACATATCTGGATGGAGCTTTATCAGATAGATCATTTTCAGGTTCTTCATTTGATCCACTGTCTATATCATTTCTATTTGATGTAGAAGGACATAATTCACCATCATCTTCTTTTGTTGTTTGTTTTTCTTCTTTAGGAGCTGCAGGAGACTCATCAATAACAACATCAATACATTCAACAATCTTTCGAAGCCTTTTATTGTAACATGTGTATGCTTTGCTTGAAGATGAGTAACCAAGAAATATCCCTTCATCCGATCTAGGTTCAAACTTGCCAAGCTTTTCATCATTATTTTTGATAAAGCATTTACTTCCAAAAACTCTAAAATGCTTCACAGTGGGAGAATTACCATACTAGAGTTCATATGGAGTTTTGTCACTATTTACCCGAACATGAGCCTTGTTGAGAATGTTAGCTGTTGTATGTGTTGCTTCACTCCAGAACATGTCAGGAGTTCCAAAATCATCAAGCATAGCTCTAGCCATTTGAACAATTGTTCTATTCATTCTTTCTGCTACGCCATTTTGTTGTGGAGTGCCTGCTACAGAGAACTGTCTTTTTATGCCATGTTGTTCACAAAATTCAAAGAATTCATTTGATGTATATTCTCCTCCTCGATCGGATCTAAGACACTTGATTTTTAGATCTAATTCATTTTCAACTAATGCTTTGAAGATCTGAAATTTTTCAAATGCTTCATCTTTGTGTTTAATGAGCCCGATCCAACACATTCTAGAGTAATCATCAATGAATAATATATAGTATTCTTCCCCACGTGGTGAATTTTTCCTCATAGGTCCACATATGTCAGTATGAATGAGTTCAAGTGGCTCACTTGATGATCCTTCTTTGGCATTAAATCGTACTCTGGTCTGCTTACCGAATTGACAAGATTTGCATATGATACTTTCTGGTAGATTAATATTGGGAAGATCACGAACAGCTTGAAGTCTGCTTGTTTTGTTGATTTGAGAGAAGCTCAGATGCCCCAGCCTTCTATGCCATAGCCAATTTTCTGAAGACTTGCTCAAGTAACATTGATCTTTGCAGTTTAGTACATACAGGTTGCTTGGATTTATTTTCCCTTTTATAATAATTTTACCTGTATCAAGATCACGAACCACACATTCTTTTGAACTAAAGACAACTTCAGTTCCTTGATCACACATTTGACTTACACTCAACAGATTATGCCTTAATCCATCCACATACATGACATCCTTAGCCTTCACCTTTTCTTTTAGAAACACGGACCCTTTTCCTTTAATTACAGCAGGAGAAT
Organism: Pinus albicaulis; assembly: GCA_034641835.2. Lineage (NCBI taxonomy): Eukaryota > Viridiplantae > Streptophyta > Pinopsida > Pinales > Pinaceae > Pinus > Pinus albicaulis. The sequence continues at coordinate 1,393,815,898 of CM076581.1, forward strand.
CATTTCCAAAAGTTACTTTCTTTTCCTTTTTTAGAGCATTATATGTAAGGATTTTGCTTTTGTCACCTGTCATGTGTCTTGAGCATCCACTATCAATGTATTATTGATTTTCTTCACCTTCTGCAAATAATGCTATCCCACAATTTTCAACCTGTAATTCCTTCTTTTTCCATACTTTGGAACTTGAGGGAAAGTGTTGTTTTGGCTGGACTTTGCTCCTGCATTCAGATTCTTCATGACCAAAGTAATTGCAATAAGTACATTCAACTTCATTTTGAAGAGGAGAAAAGTTGTTATAGGTATTCTTCTTTGGTTCAGTATCCAACCTTTTCTTTCTTGCTTCTCTTGTCATGGTGGTTTTGTAAGCAACACATTGAGCAACTTTGTGGCCAAAATTGTGACATGTAAAACATTTTCCATTGAAATAGACATTTTTGTAATCAAGAAATATTCTATTTGGATTTACCTGCTGGTTGGAGCTCCTTTGAAAGTTATTCCTGTCAGTGTTCCTTGAAGTGCGATGATCCTGCTTTACCTGTAAAGAATCCTTGCTTCCTTGTTGAGAGGCAGAATAATGTAAACCAGTAGTTACTGCCTTTAGATAGTTTGGTGCTGAAGCTTGAGAGGATTCTCCAATACATCCAAGACCTATTTTTATGAGAGGAGAACATTGAGCATTGATAATTTCATCTAAGGTTTCTGAACTTTTAGCAAATCTAATATTGAGAGTTTTTTCTTTCTCATTATCTTTCCTTAGACTTACTACTTCACACTCCAATTCCTCAACGCGTTTTTTCATTGCTTCAAGCTGATTTTCAATAGTCTCTATGATTATGTTCTTTTCTTCTAGGCTTACTTTGAGTTGATTGTTTTCTTCAAGAAAATCATTGTCTTCCAGAGCATCCACAAAAGTATCCTTTTCTTCTCTAGATTCTTTTGCCATAAGCATTTTAATATCATGGTCAGAATCTTCTTCATCTTCACTAGACACTTCATCATCATCTTCATTTGCATAATAACTCTTCCTCTTTTCAAATTGTTTCCCTTTACCACGATTTTCTCTATAAGGACATTTAGCAGCATAGTGACCAACTTTTCCACACTCAAAACATTTGAAGGGAAGCTTACCTTTGAATCTTCCAGTACCTAGTTGGAGCTTTCTCATGAAATTCGCTTCTTCTTCATCGGATATATAGCTGGATTCTTTGACAACTTCTTTTTCCTTTCCTTTTGTAGATGCCTTAAAAGCAGCTTCTCTTACTTGAGAAGGGCCTCCTTGTCTCATTTCAAAAGCAGTGAGAGTACCATGTAATTGAACAATAGTAAGAGTTTGCAAATCTTGCCTTTCTTCAATAGCTGAAACTTTAGAGTCAAATTTTGAAGTCAATGATCTTAAGACCTTTTCCACCAGAGTAGTATCAGCTAATGGTTTCACCCAAATTTCTCATTCAATTTACAATATCATCCAGACGTAAGAATAAATGGGCAATACTCTCATCACTATGCATCTTCAAATTTTCATATTCAATTCTAAGAGTTTGGAGTTTTTCACTTTTTACCTTTGTGTCTCCTTCATAGCTTAGAATGATTTTGTCCCATATTTCTTTTGCTGAATGTAGCTGCATCACTTTAGCAAATTTTGATTCAGACATGCTTCCTAATAAGACATTTACTGCTTTGGCATTGATTTCATACTTCTTCCTTTCTGCTGCATCAGTAGGAATACTTTCCAGGTATTGATAACCTTCTTCCACGATTGCCCATACATATGCACGAAGACTTTGCAGATATGATTTTGTTCGTACCTTCCAGAATATCAGATTGCTTCCATTGAATAGAGGTGGCTTTATAGACATCACTCCTTCTTGACTTCCCATTGCGACGGATCTCCTTCAAGCGATCAAGCTTCTGCAGAAGAACCCGCTTTGATACCAATTGTTGGGAAAAATACTGAGAAGGGGGGTGAATCAGTATTTACTTCATATTCAAAACTTTTTACTTTTTCTTACTTCTAAAAACCCATACGCTACTTTGCTGAAGCCAACTAGCGTATACACGCGGATATCCTTCATAAAACTCGCGTATACACAGAGATCTAATTATGCCATTAATTCTTCACTTATATCATTCCATCATTCATTCATTAGATGTTCTATAAACAGTAAACATGTGCAGTAAGAAAAGAATAAACCATCACACATAAGCATCACACATGAACACCAGGATTTTAGGTGGAAACCCAAGTCGGGAGAAAACCACCGCTGCAGTTGCTCAGCCTTCAATATTTTATTATAGAAAAAACATCTTACAACATATGTGCTGGTGCAGACTCCTACCAGCACGCAGGCACCCACCTGCGCTCGTTTACCAGCCTCTCCTGGAAGGGAGCTCCAACCCCCTGACTCGTTTACCAGCCTCTCCCGGAAGGGAGCTACGACCCCCTGCTCTCGTTTACCAGCCTCACCTGGAAGGGAGCTACAACCCCCTGACTGAAGGCTACAACCCTCAGCACCACCTTGGACCACGTTTCATCAATTTTCACACTGGATCCAACAACTTCAATAGAACACAACTTGCAGGCCACGTTTCATCATATTTTCAGACTGGACCCTTTCCATACTTTTAAGCATAGTCAACCATGAAACAGATACATATAACTCACTGACAGATATTAGTAAACCAGCAGAACAGATCAGACATTTCTTACCACAGACTTCAGCAAACCCTAGTTTGCATACGCGCTTTCCTTTCTCTGATGTCGCGTATATACGCGCTTCCATTCACATAAACCAGCGTATACTTCTGTACATATTACAGAGCTAATTTTATTGCGCATACGCGCTTTCTCTTCAGTGAAGCCGCGTATATACGCGCTTCCTCTTCGGCGAACTAGCGTATGGTTCTTCATACTTTTATGTCATTGCAATTCTTCACAACAGATACATCACTTCAGATTTTACCCTTTACCTCAGACAGATGTTCGCCTCATCACAGATCTAATCATTTCATAAACAGATCTAGCAAATATAAGTACATTTCAGATCTAGATCCCCTTCTTCATCATTGGTGCATCATACATTCAGATCTATCATTCAACTGTAACCCTTTCCATTCAGATATCCTTCAGAGAGAAGTATTCATTCAAGCTCAGACATCTTGCACCCACACACATGATTTTCACAATGAATTTCTTCTCCTTATATAGGCTTACCCTTTTTCAATACCATGAGCCCCTTTTTCAATACCATGAGCCAAAACAATACCATGAGCCCAAAACTACATTACTTCCGATGGTATTCCTGGACGGGGTCATTTAGACGAATCATTACCCAATACAATGAGTCAATACCATGGTGGTTACCCCTGGTTTTGCACTTTATGAGCGCTTTTTCCCATACGCGACTTGGAACGTTCTTTCCCGCGTGCATACGCGACTTCCCTTAGACAAATCCACGTATGCCTTGAGACATACTCTTTTCATCATAGATCTAGCACATATTGAATTCCTTTCTTCATTACCTTCTGTACTCTCTGTAGATACATCAGATTTTCATCTTTAAACAGGTTCATCAAGACATATTCTATCAAGCATAACTTCATCAAGTAAGTTTCCATCATCTTCATCAGGTGGGTTGCCATTCAAGAACAACTCTCTACATCATACTGTCAACAAACATCAAATCACATCAGATTTACATCATTTATCAAGTCCATCAAGTCAAGAATAACTTCATCAGGTGTATTGCCATCAAGGACAACACATGCCAACAATCTCATGTCTTCATCTTCATTCAGTGGGTTGCCATCAAGTACAACACTCTGCATCATATTGCCAACAGATGTCTGTCAATGAAGGAAGCCTTTATTTTTTGTTGGAAGAGTGGGTATTATGTCAGGTTAGAACTTCTGTAAATGGCTAAAACACTTCCACCAACATTTGCTAAGATTATGGAGATTTTATGTGGTGATTCTGTTCAAAAAAACATTGGGATTCTACCAAATGTTTGTTGATCATGCACATACAGAAAAAGGGACAGTTGCAGGAATTGTGCTTCCAAGTTTAAGAGCTCTTCTGACAACCCTCTTGTTCTTGATGTTTTTTCAAGTTCTGAGGTTGCAACTACTGCAGTTCTGACTAAAGAATAGGAATAAACATTTGAGGTGGAAGTTTACTCAAATGATATTGATTGGAACATTAACACAATAGCTGAAGAGACTGTTGAGTTTGACTCGAAAATCAGTACCATTGAGCAATTTGAGACTTGTAGAAATGACAAAGTGGAACAAATTTTATAGCTAGCTAGTGCAAAATGGAGTTTGTATTGCAGGATGACACTGTAAAAGGTGGATTTCAGTCATTAGATACTAAGAATGATAGAATTGACCATAATTTAAAAGATCTGGAGTATCTATAGCTATTCAACCAGAAATATGCTGGGACATTAGCACGGAAGATGCTTCAGTAGTTGCAACTGAAGAAACTATGGAACAGGAGTTCATCAACACACCATTTGAGCAACAACATTTTTTTTTTAAATATTCTTTAGTTTCTGTCAGAAGAGCGACGGTATAAACGTAGGAAAAGAGTTTCTATATCTGTCGGAAGAGCAACGCTTTAAACGTCAGAATTGCGACATTATTTTGAAAACCTGATAAACGTCGGAAGACCAACTATTATGGCTCCTTGGAAGACCGACGGATATGGATCATTATGGAACATCGAAGGACCGACAGTTATGGACCGTCAAAAGACCAATAGTTTAATTGATGTCGTAATAGAGACGATTTTGATAATTTCGGTAGACCGAAGATTTGGCTAACGTCGGAATAGCGACGCCTCTAATGACGTCAGAATAGCAACAATTTGGATAACGTCGGAAGAGCGACGGACGTCTAGAAACGTTATAAAATGTGTTTCTCTTCCAAAACTTTATTGAAGTGTCGGCATTGTGACGTAATGGCTAACCACGTTTTTTCCTGCCTCAAAGTGTCGCTCTTGGGATGCTGATGTGTCGGAATAGCAACGATTCGCCCGTCAGAAATTGGGCCAAATGTGATAGTGAAAAATTCCAAGGTTGTCATGCACTTTAGCTCTTTTTATTTCTTCAAGCTCTATGAGGGCCTTTCTCAGTTTGGCACATTCAAGCATGTCCTTCCTTGCATAATGCTTTGTCATCTTCTTTTGTAGGGCAAGGCCTCTCCTCACCTCTTTGAAATGCTTATGCTCCTCTTTGTAATAGTGGATGACATGTTGTGCCATCTCAATGTCTCTTTCCCACTCCTGACGTTGAGCATCTTTCTCCAAGAGAAGCAATCATGTGTTCATCCCCTTGTCATCATTGTCACTGTCTAAATCAATGAATTGAGGCCCTAGAGAATTCCTCTTGATCCTTTTGCTTCTCCTCACCTTGACCTGTTGCTCACCTTTGTCCATCTTCTACTTGCCTTTGTATTTATGCTTGATAGCTTGGGAAGAGATGGCCCTTTTCCTTTTTGAGGCAGCAAACACATCTCTTTTGCCTCTATGGTAGGTGCATGTGAGAGGAGTGATGAAGGTGCCTTGATCTTTGATAAAGTCACAAGCCTTTCCATCTTTTTCATGGATTTCATGAGTGACTTCATGCTCCATTGGGTCACTGATTTCTTGACATTCAACCTCATCAACATCCTTGCTTTCCTCATTGTTTTCTTCACTGACATCTTGGCTCTCAAATTTACCACTATCCTCCTCACTTGCCTCATCTTGCCTTTTTCCTTCACTAAGGCTTTCTTCTTTGCCACTTTCTGCACTGTCACTTTGGATTTCTTGGTCAATTGGAGGCTAATTAGTGTCATGACTGTCATGAATTTTTCCTTGCTTGTCACTGACTGTCTCATTTTTTTTTGGGTGTGGAGCATGATTATCTTGTTTACTTTGTATCACAGCATTGGACCCTTGTACCTTAAAAGGGGCGGCAACGCCGCCCGTAATTAATTACTGCCGTGGGGGGTCCAAGGGGGGCAGCAGTGCTTTTCGGAGCCCCCCCCTGGCGGGGGGTTTCGGGGGCAGTGCCCCTGAAGCTAAAAACAGATGTAAAATTGCCTTGTAAAAGTATAGTAATTTCTAGTCAATCTGGGCCGTTCATGGGCAGATGATCTGATGGTAGAAGTTATGTTTAAATTAGGGTTTTTTCCCTAGAAGGTAACCCCTCGCTTTTATGAGGGTATTGTATTGCGGCTGTGTATTGCGTGTGTATTCTCGGAGCGAGAAATAGAGAGGGAGACCGTGAGAGAGAACAGAGGATAATACAGCGGATCTGCTGTAGGTTTTTTCTCTTCATTGTGCTGGATAATAGAAAGCAAGGACTGGCTATTCGGGGTGGACGTAACCCAAACTAGGTGAACCACGTATATCTGTGTCTCTCTGGTTTTATGTGTTTTGTGTGCTTGTATTTTCCGCATATTTTATGTGTTGCATTGCTCTGTAATATTTAATTTTCTAACATTTTTGTCATTTTTTTGGTCAATGTCGTGATTTTCAAACTCTGTTTCAGCACTTTTGTCACTATGATTGGGCTCACTCTCATGGTCAAAACCATCATCCTCTTGGTTTTCTTCTTGCTCATCATTAACACTCTCTTCTGAATTTGACATTTTTTTATGAGTGTCATCACTTTCACTGTTTTTCTCCTCTCCATCACTATCTTTTCCTTCCGGGCTGCTATGTTCATCCTCTTACTTTATGTCATCATCAATTTCTTCATCATTAGGCTTTGTTTCTGCCCCATTTTTTTTTCACTTTCCTCATCATCTTCTTGATTAAGCTATGTATTTGTATCATTGTTTTCTACCCTTGCCTCATCTTCTTCACTCTTTTCCATGATGTGATCATTCTCTTGGTCTTTCTCAATGGGTTCTGCCTCTTACTCACTATTGTTTGTTTCTATAGTACTTTTGTCCTCTTCCTTATTTTCTTCATCTACCTCAGTTTCTACCTCACCTTCTTCATTGCCATCTGCTTGCTCCTCATTAGGGCTAGTGTGAGCTCCTTCATTTGATACATTAAGAGAAGGGATAGGAGGTGAATCTCTTTATGGAGAAAGCATATGTGGAGATGAAGGAGGAGTGGAGGTAGGTGGATGTGAAGTGTTGGGGGGGGGATTTTGTAGAATGAAGGCTTGGGGATTGGCAACCACATCATGAGAGATAAAAATCTCCCAAGTGATCCCTTGCTACTCCAGCTAGTGTAAGACAATCATTTTGACCAAGGAGTGGTGAAAAAGGCTCTGCATTTGGTGGACATAACTTCTCTTTTTGACCACTGAAGCCATTTTGACAATGCTGTGGTATAGGTAGTATGGTAAGTTCAGTAACTTAACCCTAGTGAAGTGCATCAGAAGCCTTATGTGATAAGAGTAAACCCTGGAGTACCACCCCTCACAGGTGAAGTATCTAATAATTTGCCTCATAAACAGGGCATACCTCTCTAGAAGGTGGGAGAAGGGGAAGACAGCCTTGTTGCCTTGCTGACAACTAGGTTTGAGGTAGTATTCATAATAAATCAAGTCCAATTTATTTTGTTTAAACCATCTCTCACCAATATCTAGAATTCCTATGGCTTTAGCAATGGATTCGTATGAGATTTCAAAGTTCACTCCTGCTACGTTGACTTGGTGATTGTGCAAATTGAGGATGAACAACCTAGTCAAATCTGAATGGCTTTGGACTAGCTTAACCTTCTCAAAAAATTGATAACACCCAACATCTTGAAAACAGGTAAGTATCATAGGAGAGGAGGTGATTTTAATGGTGTCCAAGAGTTCAAACCTATTAACCCTTCCTCCCTTATGCTTAGGCTTGGTAGGCCTTTTACTTTCATCACTGCTGGTATGAATCTCTTCTTCAGACATGGTGAGTTTTTTAGCACAGAATGCCTCTTTTTAAACTTGTTTGAGGGCCTTTATGTCGAAGGATGGAAATGAGTGATGTGAGGACAAACTTGAGCAAATCAGGGCTAAGATGAAGCTTCCAAGGAGTGTTCTCATTTTTTAGAGGTTGGTCTGCTAGTCACTGAGTGTTTTTACATATATAATAACTCCTCTTTTTGCAAACCCTAACCTAAGAGGTCAAAAAATTGGTTTTAATGCAGCTTAGGGCTTGGTTACCTTAGGTCAAGAAATTCGTTCCTAAACTATGAAAAGAACACTTGGAAAAGGGGAACAAGAGTTACCAACCTTTTTTGACCATTTGCAGAAGGGTTGGAGGCAAAAACATTGATTTTTGAACATTTTTGAGCAAATTGGGACACACTCTATCTGTGTGTAACGCCTGCCCGACTGCACGTTTAGGTCGGCTCGGGCTGGCCCGTCGGAGCATAGCCCCGAGTCACTTCGGGACAGGAAGGGCTTATCGGGCCTATCGGAGCGTAGCGCTGGGTCGACTAAGGCTGGAGATGGGCCAGTCGGGCCTGTCGAAGCGCAGCGCCTGGTTGATTTGGTGGGAAGTCAGGCCTCTCATGTGCCTGTGCATAGCACCCGCCTAGGTGTGTAGCACCGGGCTCTAGTTGTGCAGTGTAGTGTTAAATAACACTACGACCACCTCGTCTGTGCGTAGCACCAAGATCCAGGTGCGTAGCGCCGGCCTTGGTACGTGGCGCCTGCAGATTTCTTCAAATTTTCTCAAAAACCCTCAAAAAATGCTTTCAACGGCTCTCTTCTTGTTTGGAGGGGAAAATGAAGTGTGGAAGAGGTCGGGAAGACTTTATACTCCTTTGAAAAATTATTTGATGCCAAAAACCCACCTAATAAGGTTTTATTTCCCTCTTTATTTCTCTCACTGTCTTTTTGGCTTTGTGGTCCTGCAGGGGGGCAGTTTGATAAAAACATTTCTTTTTCATTACTGGAAACCCTTTAAGGTTCGTTTTAGATCGATAAACTTCCTGAAGAAGCTAAAACTATGCCTCTCACCTATATTTGGAAAATGAACCTATTTCATGACTTTTAACACCTATTCACAACAAACTTGTCATATTTTCCATTTCTTCCTTTGACTGATATTCTGTCATGTTTTTCTCTTTAAGTAATGAGGAAAAACCTCCTGGTGGGAGAAAAACCCTAGCAGCAAGTATAAACAGCAGCTTGGCCTTTTGAGATGTGCCACCTTTATTTGAGACATTCTTTCCTTGACCTTATCAATTTTTCCTGTAGGAAAACACTTTTGACAATCTTGTAAAGTGTCATTCATGTTCATCCACCTTTTACAGCATAGTAATTTGATAAGCAGGCCCTTGTTGGGAGTTTCACTGCTCTACTGTAAACCAGGCGTATATCTGTTTCTTAGGCCACTTTGACAATGATGTATCTCTAGTGAGGGAGGTGAGATTTTTGCAACAATTTTGTGTTTTTTTCTGACCACTTCCGTTCTTGCAGGTGCCTACACCACTTATGCCCTTTGATCACTGTCTCTTTTGAACTTGGATAGCTTACTCTATCAATAATGACCCATGCTTGTCATAGTTGCTTTCTTTGGCAATTTTCTTCCATCATGCTTGACTCCTTGACCCCAAAAAAAATTTCTATCCTTTCTTTGAGAAGACAAACCTTGAACTGATATTTCTGTCTCTTTTGTACCTTTGGTGAAATGGGGTACTGGTGTTTAGGTCTGCCTCCCTGGATTTATTTAGTCTTGTGACTTTACCTTTTGAAGCCTTCATGATTTTGTACCAGTACTCTTCACCTTTTTAACCCTTGATGATGGGGAGCTAATGCCTTTTTTGCCAAACCCTAGAAAGTAGTTTGAAAACCGTTTGAAACCATCTGCTATGATGAAGGAGGCTTCTTTGTCACCATGTGGCCATCTTTGTCCATTTTTCCAAACTCCTAGGTTTTAGGGTTGCTTAAAAAAAAGTAAATAGTGTTGTCTTCTAAGTTCTCAAAAACTTCACAAAACTCACTAATCATTCCTAAAAATTCTTCAATGAGCATTTGAAGGAGTTGAGGTGGCTTTTTCCTTTGTAACCCTAGGATTGATTCCTTTTTTGGTCAAAACTGTTACAAACCCTAATTCCCATCAAACATATTCTTGCTGCTTTCTTCTTGCTATGAATGGTCTTTATATGATGATTTTTCTCATTACCTTACCTCTTTCTAGGTTGATGGCCTTTTGACTCTTTTGCAGAAATGTAAGCAAGGGGCAGTTGTCCCCCTGCAAAACTTGTGCTTCAGGCCAAATACTTTTCTTGAATGATTTCTTTGATGAGTTTCAAGACAAGATCACCAATCCTTTCCTTCTTTGAATGCAGTTTCTTCATATAGGAAAAACAGAGTTTGTAGGGCACCAAATCCATCCTATGACTTTATGAAACCATAGGTGACCTAGTGGAGGCCTTCTTGGACTTGGTTTTTGGGCTGAGACCTAGAATTTGGGATCATCAAGTGAAAGATAGAGTTTATGATAGACTGATTTATTGAAGATCCAAAATCCAATGTACATGATTTATCTAAAACGTATATAGAGATAGTTTGAGACCAATTTTTGAGAGTGTTTTGGGAGACACAAAAAGGTTGTTTGATTGGTGGGCTTAGGTAGCAGTGGGGGGTTTTTTAGGCAAAACAAGACAGAGGATTTTGGTCAAAGGTGAAAGCATATAGACAGGAATAGTGACATAAGCCATTAATGGTTTTTCTTTTCTGGGACTGGTAAGCAATGCTAGACATGGTGGAAGGATGAAATAGTGAAAAATTATCTTTAAGGATGATGAAGGCAGTGAGATTTCTAGAACTCACAATGTTTATGAACTTTGTTTCTAGAAATATAGGGAAATCATTTAGTCATCTATGAAGGCAAAAATTACTGATGACTAACAGTGGCTCCACTAGGGGAGGGCAGCTCCTTTTCAAGAGGTGTCCAAAACTTCAAATTTCTGGCTTTATGAAGAACAGTGCCTCGTCCATTAGGTAGATTTTACCTCTTTCTCTTGTTGATTCTTGCTCAAAGCTTATGATCTCAAAAATCTCAAAGACATGATTACCTTAAATCCATCTCTACCTACCCAACCTACTTGCCTAACATTTTTTTCTTCTTCAGGTGCATTTGGACTAGCAACCTTGAAATTGTTTGTTTTCTGAAAGAAAAATAAACTATCTACTTCTACCTTATGTCTTCCTGTAGCTCATATTAGGCTAATGAACTCCTTGATTCTCTACCTATACTATTCAACTGTCAAGGTTAAACTGTTTGACAGGATTTATTCACTAGGCTACAGACATGAAATTGAAAACATGGCTAAATCAGGATTAGACAATATGGTTTACCATGGGTTTGTGGCATAAAAACAAGCTGCACACAAAGGTTATTTTTGTCCAAAAAAAGACTAGAAAAACCAAGGCTAGGATACATTGTTTGTTACTCATCCCTATTTTTCTCTTTGGTTCTGTTTTAGGCATGTGTAGCTAGTATCTTTCTACTTAATCTATCTTTTTGACAAGTCAAGCTTGAATAATTTGACCCATTATCTTTCACTAACTTATCAACAAATAAATTTAAAACATGCTTCAGCCATGATTAGGCTAGATGACTGAAACAAGACTCCTTTAAGCACTAGTAGTGGTATTTAGACTTACACACTTTCAGTAATTCTATTTTTGGGGTATGGGGCTCTACCTCTTTTCAAATCTTCCCTCTTTTCCATTTTTATTTTTTGTATTTTTTTGTGATTTCTCTCAATATATTTTCATAAAATAGTGATATGTACAATGAATGAGAAATTCTAACTAAGACCCTAGGACTCTTGGCAGAAATAGTGCTTGAGCATCCTACCATTTATAAGACCTCCAAAAAGTTCTTCTCCATTAAGTCCTTGTAAAAAGAAAGCATTATGACCTCTAACTGATTGAATAACGTAAAGGCCCTTCCAAAAAATTTCAAATTTACCATGTTTACCTTTATCTTCCTTCCTAGAATCCCACTTTAGTACAGTGTCTCCAATGTGGAAATTATTAGCTTTGGTTCTTCTGTCAAAGATTTACTTTATGCTTTCCTGGATTGCATGAGTTTTGTAATACACTTCTTCCCTTGTCTGTTGTAAATGAATTGTTTGGTTCAGCCTTCTTGGCATTTCATTCTCTTTTGATTGTACCTCCTGGAGAAATCTTACCACCGGAACTCCCGAAGATGTTGGAAAAATGGCATCCATGCCATACACTAGTTAATAGGGAGATATACCGATTGACTTCTTGGTGGTTAGTCTATCAACCCATAGTGCATGTATAAGCTTTCCATGCCATACCTTTTGGTTTTGTTCTAGGAGCTTTTTGATGATATTGACTAAGCTTTTGTTAGAAGATTCAACTAGCCCATTACCCTGAGGGTAATAAGCTGTGGAATGGCCGAGTGTGATGTGGTATTTATGAAAAAATTCAATCATCTTTTTGGATGAAAATGCAGCATCATTATTTGTGATGATATTTCGGGGCAACCAAATCTAGACAGGATGTTTGTTTCGAGAAATTTGATAATGACTAAATCACTGGAATTTCTAGAGGGGGTGGCTTCTATCCACTTGGTAAAGTAATAAGTGGCGATAAGGATCAACTTATGTTGTGTAGATGAGGTGGGGCGAATTTCTCCAATGAATTCTAATCCCCATTGTTGAAAAGGAGCTTCAACAGTAATGGGATGTAAAGGTAAAGGTAAGAGTTTTCTCTTGCCATCAAATATTTGACATTTATGGCAAGTCATGACTAGTTTTTGGGTATCAAGGAAAAGGGTGGGCCAATAGTAATCAGCTCTAAGGATTTTTTTGGTTGTGCTTTTCCAGTAAAGATGGCTTCCACACTCTCCTTCATGTAGTTCATGCATGATCTTACCTACATCACCCTCAAGTAAAAATTTAAGTAGTATACCAACAGGATTCTTCCAATATAATACCCCATATAAAATACAGAACTTCAAAGATTTTTGTTTTAAGAATCTAGCTTTTGTCTTTGATAATGTAGGGGGAGTATTAAGATAAAAAAGCACATAGAGGATATTAGCATACCAAGATGAATTCAGAAAGGATTCTTCAACATGGGAAGTAGGGAATTCTTCTTTTTCTTAAAAAACATCAACCATGTTCATATCTAAAACCTTGAAATTTGACTCAGCCATAAGTTTTACAAGTCCTTGTCCTTTAACCAATCTTGTGGGCCTAATTTATATGTCATACTCTAATATAATGGCAATCCACTTTCCTCTTTTACCATCAGGGTCCTGATTTAAAATGTCCTTGACAACCGAGTGTGGGACAAAAGCAATGGCATGAGAATGTAGGATATATACTCTAAAGTCTTTCAATGCTTTGATCAAGGCAAAGGCTTGTTTCTCCATGATGTTGTATTTTAAAGGAGCATCTCTAAGGGCCTTTCTGAAGAATTCTATGGGTTTTTCTTGTCCCATTGTGTTCTTTTGCAGTAATAATGCAGCAATGGTATGTTCAGAGGCAAATGAGAAAATGTAGAAGTCTTTGGTAAAATCAGGACTGATCAGAACCGGTGTTTGAGTAAGGGCTAATTTGACCTTATCAAAGGATTTTTTCGCTTCTAAGTTCCATTTAACCCCTATCTCTTTTTTAAGCATGTTTGTAATATTCCTCAATAGCTCGGCAAGATTAGGGATGAATCTTCTTAGAAATTTATCTTCCCAATGAAATATTGTAGCTCTTTAATGTTTCTAGAATGGGTGATTTTCAATATGCCTCAATCCTTTTAGGGTCTATTTTTATTCCTTCTTCTGAGATGATGTGACCTAGGATTTTTCCTTCCTAGAGACCGAACAATGTTTTCTTAGGATTCAAGTAAAGGCCATGTTTTCTACATTTTTCAAAAACTTTCCTTAAGTGGATTAGGTGTTCTTCATCAGTCTTAGAGTAAATAGTGATGTCATCAAGGTAAATGGCTATGAATTAACTTATGTCTTCGGAAAAAGCTACGTCCATGGCCCTTTGGAAAGTGTCCCCCGCATTCATTAATCTGAATGGCATTTGAACATACATGAATGTACCCCAAGGGGTAGTGAAAGCAGTTTTTTGTTGATCACTTGGGAACACTAATACTTGGTTGTAGCCAGAAAAACCATCCAGTAAGAAGATCATCTTAGAAACAGCCACCCTTTGAAGAATGTGATCCATTTTAGATAATGGGTAGTTATCCTTCAAGGAGGCTCTGTTCAGATTTCTAAATTCAATGCAAAGCCTAATATCCCCAGTCTTCTTCCTAACTGATACAAGGTTTGAAACCCACTTTGAGTATCTAAGCGAAACTATGATCCCAACATCATACATCTTTCTAATTTCCTTCTCAACTAAAGGTGAAAGGATATGGTTGATTCTTCTCAATTTTTGTTTGAAGGGTTTCTGATTTTCTTTAAGACGAATTTTATGTTGAATGATGCTTGTGTCATATGATTTTAAATCCTCATATCCCCATGCAAATAAATCTATAAATTCTTGGAAATATAAATATATCTTTGTTTTATGTAAGGAGGAATAGTTCGGGAGAGCTTGATCATTTTTTGTTCCTTTAGGCACCCAATGTTACATTCCTCTACATCAGTTTCTGTGGGTTCCATTTTTGGTTTCTTAGCTACATCATTAAAGTCAAAAATTGCTTCTAATGGTGCCAATCCTCTTGGTAAAGTATCATCATTACACTCTGAAACCTCAAGGTCCCTTCGATCAAGATCCTTAAACATTTCTACCTCGTTAGGATGTGTAAGCAGGTTTATATCAGCAAAAGGTAACAGCTCTATTTCTAAGGTCTTTTTTTTTTGTAGAAACATCTTCCTTATGTCCTAAACTTGGTTTTGTCAATGTAAATTCATTCCTAGATTGCAAAAAATATCAATTTGTTCATCACCCTCAAACACTTGCCAATAGTCAATTTTATCAAGCACTGTAGGCCGGTGTTTGACTTTGACAGTGTATTTTCACTTGCAAGTGGTATTTGACAGTTGCTAGCAACAAAAGCAAGTTCATTCGCAAGACCATTTTGAGCTCTAGGAATGTAAACTAGTTCATATTTTTCAAAGGTCTTCAGGAGATCCAAAGCTACGTTTCTATACTCTCTTAATCTTGGATTCTTTGCTAAATACTCACCTCTAATTTTTTTAATGATCAGTTTGGAATCTCCTTGAGCAAATATTTTCTTAGCCCCTAAGACTTTGAGTAGGTGTAGGCCAAGGAGGAGAGCCTCATACTCTACAATGTTATTAGTGCACTGAATTTCTAGTTTGTAAGAATGGCCCTCATTAGTATTATGTATCCAGACAGCAGCCCCTGATACAACCTTGCCACAAGATCCATCAAAGGTCATGTTCCACAGTTTTTCTATTTCACCACTTTGCTGTGGTTTAGGGCTGCTAGAGTTTGGGATGATATGTTCTTTAGTTGAGGGTATGCTTGGTTGTTCTGGTGGCACTATATCTTTGTTATTTTCACTCACTTTTTCATTAATGTCTTTTTCATAATATAATATGAATGAATCCAAGTTTGAATGAATAGAATAGATTGGGGTGTTGTTTGGCCTATCCAAGTTACTCACTGTATAATTTATGTGTGACTCTCGGTAAGATTTCTTGTCTGGTTGAAAACAGGGATAGTGGCATAGGACATATCTAGTTGAAGGTTTCCCTGAATTTTGGCTCCCCAAGATCTGGACAAAAGCATGCCATACTTAGGAGGAATGTCTGCCACTACTGCGTCCATGACAAGACTTTTAGCGGGAATTTGTGCTAAATTAACACAAAGATCTTTGATTAGGCATAAACACTTAACTCTATTTGAATCAAATGAGTACAAGTCTTTGTAGGGTTTAGTGATTTCCAGGCCTAAAATCTCCATCACAACTTTAGGCATGAGGTTGTGTGAGGCTCCAGAGTCTAGCATAGTATTGTGTAATATTTTGTCGTGTATGTTTAAACTGATATAGAAAGGAGGGACAGCCCCTTATTGATACTTTCCTTCAACCTTTGGTCCAAACAATAATTCAGGACCATCATCAGTTAAATTTAGTGTGTCAGTAAAATTTCCTAAGTTTAAGACCTTCATCACTTGGGATTTATACACTCCTTGGGTTACTAGTTCAGTCACAAGCATGGTTATCTTAATTTTAGCAATCTCCCCTTCAAAGCTGCAAGGGACTTGAGTCTTAGACATACTTATATCATTTTTGTCTACTACAGCCTTCTTGATAAGTTTGATTTGCTAATTTTGATCAGAGGTTTTATATAACAAGAATTTTTTAGTGCCACTAGTAGAGGTACTAGGACAGCTTGTGTCACTACTCTGCTAGCTGATTTTTTCCTTATTTGGGTCAGTTTTCTTAGTTATGCTATTTATATTGTTTGATGTTCCCTTAGAACTGTTTTCTGTAGTTTTCTTAGTAGCAGTATCAATTGGGTGTTTCTTAGAGGCTTCTTGGTTTCTTTTATTCCTGAGGTCATACTGCCTATGGGCTTCCATGATGGCATTTTCTAGTCCTGATTGGTAATCTTCATAGTTTTCACCATCTGTTTGAGTTTGATCAAAATAAAAAAGACCTTGTTCTTCTTCCGTAAGATAATATTCATTTTCATTATTAGATTTCATTAGGTTTACATTGTTCTCTTCAGGTTCCATAATTTCTCCTTCTTCATCTACACAGTTTTGTTAGAAGGGAGGTCTGATTTGTTGGTCATTTTCCCTTTGCTTGATTTGGGGGGTATCTCTTCTGAAGTTTTGAGTTTTGTTTCGGTTTTGGGAATTGTTTTGATTGACTCTAGGAGGTGCCCTCTCATTTAGATTTATATTTTCTATCATTCTCTATACAATCCTCACTAGGTTGTCTATTTTGGTATCAGAAGAGGAGGTTGAAGGCATGATTTCATCTTTGTAGGTTACTCTCCTTTCTGATTTCAACCTAGATGTTTTTTCAATTAATTTTACCTCTGCACTAATTGCTGCTTTTTGCATTTCTTCTAAGGTTTCAGGGTCTCTTTCTCTTATTTGGAAAGTTAGGTCTGGGTCAAAATATTCAGGGAATTTTACTAGTGTTAGGCCTTGTGGGGGTTTCATGTGAGGCGAGAGAGAATTATACACACTTTTAAACCTGGTGCAATAGTCTTTCACACTTTCTCCTACATTCCTTTTAAGGTTTTTGTATTCAAACAGGATTTGGAGGGGGTTTTTCTTGATTTCCCATTTGTTTATAAAAGTTTGGTAGAGGGAAGGAGGTCATGTAATGAAATAGGAGTTAATGCTTTGAACCATTTTTTGGCCTCTCCTCCTAGGCTTTGTGAAAATATTCTCATCTTAATGTTTTCTTCCTCTATCTCCATGTAATCAAAAGCATCATTGATTCTATCTACATTTTGTTGGGCAGTGATGGATTCAACCCCGGTGAAATGAGGGATCTTAGATTGATAGTCATTTGGTAAAGGTATTAGGGTTTGTGGTAAGACCAAAGGTGCATACCAAGCTGCCATGATGGGAGATAATGGAGGATTTACAAGAGGTGAGTTTGTGATAAGGGGTGTAGGATGAAGTGGAGTGGTTTGCACGGTGGTGGTATGGATGGGTGTGGTGGAAGTACTTGGACCGACAAACTGATTTTGAGTAGACTTGGTATGGAAAGAGTTGAAGTGATGGAGAAGTTGAAAGTCAGGTGGCATGGAAAGAGAGTCTTCTCTACTCAAACTCTGGTGCAAATCTAAAGGTTCAATTTTAGGTTGGTCAATATCAGTTTGAGACATGTTTCTGAAGAGGTTCATGGTATGGTGCAAGTCAAACTGGGGATCTTGCAAAGCTGTGAGATTTTCAGGCACAGAGCTTGTTCGATGTATGGTCCTAACAGTGTTTAAGTTTCTATATCTAGAAGTTTGCCACAAAATCTTCTCTTGGTCATCAACTATGTTGGGAGGGTTTGGGTCCGAATGAGATCTGGTACTGATCCTATGTGAAGCCAGTATTTCAAATTTCAAAATTCAGAGAGGCTAAAAGTTTTTATGACTATTTCTTAAGGTTGCCCTCTCTTATGTATGGTACTTATTACAGTATATGAATGGTTCACAAGTTTCTTAGGATTGGTGTGAAACAACTTGAGGAAGTCAAATGAATGTTGATGAAGTAATAGGCCTGGTGGAGGCTAGTGGAGTCGCCAGGTGGAACATTTTAGCTTTTTTGAAGGTAAAATATATTATGGTCCACCACCAATAAGTGATAAAAACCAATATAAGGATGTTTTGGGGTTTTCTGAGTTTCCTAAGGTTTATAAGAGTTTCCTATAGCTGAGTCATCATTTTGCTAGGATGGTGAAACAAGTAAAGTGTACTCTATGGATGATAGTGTATTTTTTTAATGTTTTGATGAGGGAATATGTAGTTATAAGGTTTACTTAGTTTGTCACTAACTCAGACGGTCCATCATGATCACCATTATGTTAGTGTGGTGATGAGGTAGCGGACAAGCCATTAGATACTATCAGTCAAGGGTTTCTGAATCCTAAGGGATACTTAGATTGCCACTTACTCAGAATGTCCCACCGTGATCGTCAGAATGTTAGGGTCCCATGAATTGGCAGATTGGTGGTAGAAAAAATAACAAGGTAGCATGGAACCAAGCTTTAGATTCGGAGGACCTAGCCTTCCTAGACTCAGAGAGCGATCTCTCTATTGGGTGCAAAGGATGTGTTCTTTTTGCTCTGGGGTTTTGATTTTAGGCTAGTTGTTAGGTGTAGGGTTTTTTTATTGTTTTGGATGGGAAAGATGGTAAAATGAAATTGGTGGAATGAGACTATGTCAAATCCATTGGGCTATGGAGTCAAGTGAAATTCAATAGTGTCTAAATGATGAAACAAAGTGTATTGCAGGGCCGATTTAGCAAGGTCAATGGATCCTTAAAGTGATATGATGTGTAGTGAACATTAAGTCTAGGAAAGACTAAGAGGTTTTAAACATATATAGTTTGAAAGTTACAATCCCTAAGGTAGGGCAAACCATTAAGCTCAACAAACCATAATCTAAACTAATGAACATCCAAGAGAAACATTCCAGTGATACATAAAGAGCATAAGAGCTTCTAACTTTCGAAAATCACCTTCAGATTTTGGGAAAACACATAAGACAATACAAATAACTTAAATTATGGAGAGGGAACTCCTAAAAAGCATGTATCAAGTTATTGGGAACTCTGAAACAAGTTTGCAAGCATGGACAAAGGGAAAGATCGAACGAGACCTCTTTAACTTAACCTAACAATCAATATTTCACAGAAAGGCTTCAAGATAGGGTTTTGAAAACTTCAAATAAGCAGGGCATACCATGAATATTACTTGTAAGCTAACCTACTAACCATACATGAAACAAAAAAAAAACAATTTTTGGTGGTTCTAAGGAGGAGTAAATAATTCCTTAAGATGGCCAAAATAGAAAACATAAAGGCTATAACAAACAGGAGGACTGAGGTGCCTCAAAGAACATGTCTCAACCTATACTTTTCTATTTAATAGCAGCTAAGAAACATGAAAGTTAATGATAACAAAGGAAACAATATACAAATTAGGAAAACATCACCATTCACCAAGCTATGGAATCCTGCAAACAAGCTTCACCATCATCCAAGAAAACAAGCCATTCATCCACTTCATAAAACCAATTTCTTCTCCAAGCTCATGAAACCATGTATATTTATCTTCAAGCTCATCAAATGCCAAAAAAATACATAGGAGCCTAATGCTCTATTTATGGAGAAAATGAGGACTAAAACCCTAAATGTGGTAGGAAAATGTCAAATATAGTCATAAATATCATTTATGGCCAAGAGACCATGCAAGGCCCAAGGCACATAATATCCCAAGAAATAAATGCTAAAATAATTATTTGCACCTAATTCTAGCTTTATTTTCCTCAAAAAACTCAAAAATATCTATTTTCAATAAATGAGTGTGTTTTTTTTACTTTTGGTCCAAAGCACACTAGGCAGCCTTTGTGCGTAGCGCCACTTCAGCAGAAAATGGGGTCTCTTGCAGCTAAGTTTTGGACCCCTTCGCGACACCAGATTTGGCTCCGTGATGGCCCGTTGGAAATCCTGATGAGTCTAATTTCTAGAAATGCTTGAGTTATGCTAATTGGATGCCATTTTCCTATCCAAAAATCAAATCTCCCAACACTGCTCTGTGCGCAGCGCCTGGTCTGAAAATTAGGCAGAAAGGTCAAAGTTTTGATGGTTTTTGACCTTTTGAGGGGGTAAAAATGCTCCAAATGATCTGAAATTTGGTTAGAAAACTGTTGTTGATGTGATAAATCTAAAAATGCAAACTTTGAGAGCTGAGGATGCACCAATTTTGTGGGTAGCACCTAGGGTGCTACGCTCCGAGGGGTCAAAATTTGGAAAAAAACAAAAAGTTGTCCAATTTGCCTCAAAATTTGTGGATAGGTCCCTCAAGAGGTCTTGGACACATTTTGAGAGGCCTCAGCCAAAATTCAAAGGTTTTCTTGCACTTTGGCTCTTTTTTGGTCTTCAAGCTCTATGAGGGCCTTTCTCAATTTGGCACATGCAAGCATGTTCTTCCTTGCATAATGCTTTGTCATCTTCTTTTGTAGGGTAAGGTCTCTCTTCACCTCTTTGAAATGATTATGCTCCTCTTTGTAATAGTGGATGACACATTGTACCATCTCAAAGTCTCTTTCCCACTCCTGAAGCTAAGCATCTTTCTCCAAGAGAAGCAATCTTGTGTTCATCCCCTTGTCATCATTGTCAATGTCTAAATCAATGAATTGAGGCCCTAGAGAAGTCCTCTTGATCCTTTTGCTTCTCCTCACCTTGACCTGTTGCTCACCTTTGTCCATCTTCTCCTTTCCTTTGTCTTTCTTCTTGATAGCTTTAGGAGAGATGGACCTTTGCCTTTTTGAGGTAGAAAACACATCTCTTTTGCCTCTATGGTAAGTGCATGTGAGAGAAGTGATGAGGGTGCCTTGATCTTTGATAAATTCGCAAGCCTTTCCATCTTTGTCATGGCTTTCATGAGTGACTTCATGCTCCATTGGGTCACTAGTTTCTTGACCTTCAACTTCATCAACATCCTTGCTTTCCTCACTATTTTCTTCACTGGCATCTTGGCTTTCAAATTGACCACTATCCTCCTCACTTTCCTCATATTGGCTTTGTCCTTCACTAAGGCTTTCTTCTCTGCCAATTTCTACACTATCACTTTTGATTTCTTGGTCATTTGGAGGCTAATAAGTGTCATGACTATCATGACTTTTTCCTTACTTGTCACTGACTATCTCATTTGTATCATTGTTTTGGTCAATGCCTTGATTTTCAAACTCTGTTTCAGCACTTTTGTCACTGTGATTGGGCTCACTGTCATGCTCAAAACCATCATCCTCTTGGTTGTCTTCTTGCTCATCAATAACACACTCTTCTGCATTTGACATTGTTTTATGAGTGTCATCACTGTCACTTTTTTGCTCCTCTCCATCATTGTCTTTCCCTTCAGGGCTGCTATGTTCATCCTCTTCCTTTATGTCATCATCAATTTCTTCATCATTAGGCTCAGTTTATGCCCAATTGTTTTCTTCACTTTCCTCATCATCTTCTTGATTAAGCTCTGTATTTGTATCATTTTTTTCTGCTCTTGCCTCATATTCTTCACTCTCTTCCATGCTATCATAATTTTGTTGGCCTTCCTCAATGGATTCTACCTCTTCCTCACTATTGTTTGTTTCTTTAGTACTGTTGTCCTCTTCCTTATTTTCTTCATCTACCTCAGTTTCTACCTCATCTTCTTCATTTTCATATGCTTGCTCCTCATTAGGGCTACTGTTAGCTCCTTCATTTGATGCATTAGGAGAAGGGATAGGAGGTGAATCTCTTTGTGGAGAAAGCATATGTGGAGATGAAGGAGGAGTGGAGGTAGGTGGATGTGAAGTGGAGGGAAAATTTTGCAGAATGAGGGCTTGGGGATTGGAAAACACGTCATGAGAGACAAAAACCTCCCAAGGGATCCCTTGCTGCTCCAGCTGGTGTAAGAAAATCATTTTGATCAAGCAGTGGTGAAAAAGGCTCTGCATTTGGTGGGAAAAACTCCTCTTTTTGACCACTGAAGCCATTTTGTCAATGCTCTAGTATAGGTAGTATGGTAGGTTCAGTAACTTAACCCTAGTGAAGTGCATAAGAAGCCTTATGTGATAAGAGTAAACCCTGGAGTACCTCCCCTCATAGGTGAAGTATCTGATAATTTGCCTCATCAACAGGGCATACCTCTCTAGTAGGTGGGAGAAGGGGAAGACAGCCTTGCAGCCTTGCAGACAGCTAGGTTTGAGGTAGGGCTCATAATAACTCAAGTCCAATTTCTTTTGTTTAAACCATCTCTCACCAATATCTAGAATTCCTATGGCTTTATAAATGAATTCAGATAAGAGTTAAAGTTCACTCCTACTAGGTTGACTGGGTGATTGTGCAAACTAAGGATGAACAACCTAGTCAAATCTGAATAGCTTTGGACTGGCTTAACCTTCTCACAAAATTGATAACACCCAACATCTTGAAAACATGTAAGTATCATAGGAGAGGAGGTGATTTGAATGGTGTCCAAGGGTTCAAAAATATTAACCCTTCCTCCCTTGTGCTTAGGCTTGGTAGGCCTTTGACTTTCATCACTGCTGGTATGAATCTCTTCTTCAAACATGGTAAATGTTTCTAGCATAGAAGGCCTCTTTTTAAACTTGTTTGAGGGCCTTTAGGTCAAAGGATGGCAATGAGTGATGTGAGGAAAAACTTGTGCAAATGAGGGCTAAGATGAAGCTTCCAAGGAGTGTTCTCAGTTTTTAGAGGTTGCTCTGCCAGTCACTAAGTGTTTTTACATATATAATAACTCCTCTTTTTACAAACCCTAACCTAAGAGGTCAAAAAATTGGTTTTATGCATCTTAGGTTTTGGTTACCTTAGTTCAAGAAATGCCTTTCTAGACTATGAAAAGAACACTTGGAAAGGTGGAACAAGAGTTACCAACCTTTTTTGACAATTTGTAGAAGATTTGGAGGCAAAAACATTGATTTTCGAACGTTTTTGAGAAAATTGGGACACATTTTGTTTGTGTGTAGCGTCTGCCCAACTACATATTCAGGTCGGGTCGGGCTGGCCCGTCGGAGCGTAGCGCCGAGTCACTTCAGGCCAGGAAGGGCATGTCAGGCCTGTTGGAGCATAGCGCTAGGTCGACTCGGGCCGGAGATGGGCAAGTCGGGTCTGTCGAAGCACAGCGCCTGGTTGATTTGGTGGGTAATCGGGCCTCCCCTGTGCCTGTGCATAGCGCCTGCCCAGGTGCGTAGCGCCGAGCTCCAGGTGCGCAGCGCAGTGCTAAATAATATTGCGGCCACCTCGTCTGTGCATAGCACCAAGAGCCAGGTGCGTAGCGCTTGCAGATTTTTTCAAATTTTCTTATAAACTCTTAATAAACGCTTTCAAAGGCTCTCTTCTTGTCTGCAGGGTCAAATGAAGTGTGGAAGAGGTCGAGGAGACTTTATAATCATTTGAAAAATGATTTGATGCCAAAAACCAACTTTATAAGGTTTTATTTCCCTCTTTATTTCTCTCACTGTCTTTTTGGCTTTGTGGTCCTGTAGGGGGGGCAGTTTGATAAAAACATTGCTTTTTCACTGCTAGAAACCGTTTCAGGTTCTTTTTAGATCGATAAACTTCTTGAAGAAGCTAAAACTATGCCTCTCACCTATATTTGGAAAATGAACCGGTTTCATGACTTTTAACACTTATACACAACAAACTTGTCATATTTTCCATTTCTTCCTTTGACTGATATTCTGTCATATTTTTTCTCTTTAAATAAAGAGGAAAAACCTCTTGGTGGGAGAAAAGCCCTAGCAGCAAGTATAAACAACAACTTGACCTTTTGAGATGTGCCACCTTTATTTGAGACATTCTTGCCTGACCTTATCAATTTTTCCTGTAGGAAAACACTTTTGACAGTCTTGTAAAGTGTCATTCATGTTCATCCACATTTTACAAAATAGTCATTTGATAGGGAGGCCCTTGTTGGGAGTTTCATTGCTCTGTTGTAAACCAGGGGTATATCTGTTTCTTAGGCCACTTTGACAATGATGTATGTCTAGTGAGGGTGGTGATATTTTTGCAACATTTTTGTGCTTTTTGCTGACCACTTCTGTTCTTGCAGGTGCCTACACCACTTCTGCCCTTTGATCACTGTCTCTTTTGAACTTGGACAGCTTACTCGATCAATAATGACCCATGCTTGTCATAGTTTCTTTCTTTGGCAATTTTCTTCCCTCATGCTTGACTCCTTGAACCCAAAAAATGTTTCTGTCCTTTCTTTGAGAAGAAAAACCTTGAACTAATATTTCTGTCTCTTTTGTACCTTTTGTGAAATCAGGTACTAGTGTTTAGGTATGCCTCCCTGGATTTCTTTAGTCTTCTGATTTTACCTTTCAAAGCCTTCATGCTTTTGTACCAATACTCTTCACCTTTTTAACCCTTGATGATGGGGAGCTAATGCCTTTTTTTGCAAACCCTAGAAGGTAGTTTGAAAACCCTTTGAAACCATCTGTTGTGATGAAGGAGGCTTCTTTGTCACCATGTGACCATCTTTTTCCATCTTGCCAAACTCCTAGGTTTTAGGGCTGATTAGGAAAAAGTAAATAGTGTTGTCTTCTAAGTTCTCAAAAACTTCACAAAACTCACTAATCATTCCTAAAAATTCTTCAATGAGAATTTGAAGGAGTTGAGGTGGCTTTTGTCATTGTAACCCTAGGACTGATTCCTTGTTTGGTCAAAATTGTTACAAACCTTGATTCCCATCAAACAAATGCTTACTGCTTTCTTCTTGCTATGAATGGTATTTTTATGATGATTTTTCTCATTACCTTACCTCTTGCTAGGTTGATGACCTTTTGAATCTTTTGCAGAAATGTAAGCAAGGGGTAATTGTCCCCCTACAAAATTTGTGCTTCAGGCCAAATACCTTTCTTGAATGATTTCTTTGATGATTTTTAAGACAAGATCACCATTCCTTTCCTTCTTTGAATGTAGTTTCTTCATATAGGAAAAACAAAGTTTGTAGGTTACCAAATCCATCCTATGACTTTGTGAAACCCTAGGTGACCTAGTGGAGGCCTTCTTGGACTTGGTTTTTGGATTGAGACTTAGAATTTGGGATCATCAAGTACAAGATAGAGTTTATGATAGACTGATGTATTGAAGATCCAAAATTAAATGTACTTGATTTATCTAAAAAGTCTACAGAGATAGTTTGAGACCATCAGTGTTTGAGAGTGTTTTGGGAGACACAACAAGGTTGTTTTATTGGTGGGATTAGGTAGTAGTGGGGGGTTTTTTAGGCAAAACAAGACAGAGGATTTGGGTCAAAGGTGAAAGAATATAGATAGGAATAGTGACATAAGCCATTAATGGTTTTTTTTCTGGGACTGGTAAGCAATGCTAGACATGGTGGAAGGATGAAATAGTGAAAAATTATCTTCAAGGATGATGAAGGCAGTGACATTTCTAGAACTCACAATGTTTATGAACTTTGTTTCTAGAAATCTAGGGAAATCGTTTACTCGTCTATGAAGGCAAAAATTACTGATGACTAACACAACCCTTAATCTTCTTGTAACAATCAGGAAGGAAATTCCATGTGAAAACTGAGCAAGAAAAATAGATTTTAAAAGAGGGAAACATCACAATTTATTTGACACAAGAATCCTGGAACAAAACTGCCTCTATATTTATGAATTTATTACTTCAAATAAAATCCACAACTTACAATCAAAGAGTCTTCTCTTTTACATTATCAAAAAACCTTTTCTAAAAAATTTTAAAAAATATTTATAGTCCTTATGAAACTCAATTTGGTCTTCAAAATAAAATCATTTACAAAATAATATCTATCAAAGATATAGATATTTCAAAATTTGAACAAAATAATAGGAACATTGGACCATTTTGGATTTTTTGTTTACACTTTGAGGAATGTTGTGTTGGACTATAGCTATATTGATGTGTCTTCTGTTTGGCTATCCCAAATTTTTAGGATTCCAATTTGATTTAACTCAACAAGCTCCAAACTTTCATCCCTATTTCTTCATTAGGGATAGATAAATTTACCACGCTTCGTAATCTTTCATCTACTTCTGTGTAACTTTGAAAAGTTGCCTTATTGAGGAATAGACGATGGATTTCATGTTGAATATGGAGATCATATTGTAGGCCTTCCAAGAAAGCTTCTCCACTTTTTGTTCCTTCTAATTTGGTGAATTTGGAAGTATTTGCAGCTACATTACATAATGTTTCCTGGTAGTTCTCTAATGGGATCAATTTTCCATTAGAGATTTTTACAGCTAGAAGTACTTTCTTCTGCAATGCATTAAATTTTATGTTAAATATTTTCTCCTGAAATTCCAATTCCTTGCATTTATTATTTAGTTGTAGCATAAGGTACATTTTAGTCAGAACTCTCCTTACTTCCATGGTTGTACATAGTCTATCTTGAATATGAAATTCTTCGAGCTCATTTTTAATCTTGGAGTTCAGTATCTTGATAATTTTGTGTGCTTATGTTGCCTTGTATTCAATTTTGACTTTTGTTTGCTCAACTGTTGTTTTGACATCTTGTACTAGTTCTTCCTTCTCAAATATAATCTGAAATTACGGCCACAAGTATTTAATATTGGCATTAATTTTGTTCCATATAATTTTTTTAGCCTCTGCCAACATTTGAGTTGCCAAAAAACTTATTTTAATATTTTGAAATTTTTTTAATCAATTTGAAACATTTCTGCACTTCCGCAAGATATGCATTGTCAGCCTTGATTTTTTTTCCTCCATTATTTTCAATGATGCTAATATTTTCTCTTTATGTTGATGTTGTTGTTGTTGTTCATTATGTACCTATAGCTTCTAACATTTCCTTTTCTTTCAAAAGTGCCTCCATGTTTGTTTCCATTTTCTGAATTTGAACATTTTGTTCAACTATCAATTCGAAAAATTTATCCTTCTTTGTCTCCAGCTGAGTGATTTCTTTAGTTTTTGGATGCTTTGTGGTAGGTAGCTTGAGATACTTTCTTAAAGCTTGAATATCTGCTTTTTTATTTTTGATCATCTCCTTAGTTGCTTTGATTTTTCTAGGATCATATCCTAGTTTAATTACCAAATCCTTTAAAGATCTGGTTCTAGTGTCTTTGGCCAAAGATTACATTCATTCTATATTTAGCTGTGAATGCATATTATTCAATGACGCCTGCAGTTTTGAGGCAACCATGGCCGAACTTGTTAGTGTTGGAGAGAACATTTCGCCTTCTTTTTTAGGCAAATCAATTTGATCGATTGCATGAGTCTTTTTTGTATCAAATGAAAATACGAAGTTTTTGTAGTCTTCTGCACTTTGAGGGACCGGAACTGTAGGTTCAAAGAAGGCCAATTGGAACTCTCCCTTCTCTACATCAAGTGCAAAAAACAACCTATGCAAAAACTGATCCACAAAATTCTTGAATGAATAATCTTCTGAATTCCTTCTGACTAAACAAGTCAAATGCATTATTGATAGTTTAGTTCCTTGTTCAGCCATATTCTATAGTTGGAACTTGAATATTTCTGCTTGATAGAATAAAATCAAATACATTAGTACTGACTGATTTTTGAATGCACCTTCAGCTTTAAATTTCAAAAATTTCCCATGAATAACATCTAATAGATATTGACTATAATTGAAGATGACTGATGGATTCTGACCAATTGAAAAAACTGATAAAAATCCTAACACTACCTCATCTACCCATTGGTTTGTGTGATAACGTAATAGGCAAGTCACCATGGAAATAAATTTCCTTGACATCTCAGCGTAAACAGAAGCAGAGTATGGGGGATTAGTTCTAGGAAATACATCATATGTGATTTCTATTTGATATCAGATTCAAGAAAATGGTGATCGAAGCTAGGGCTTCCAGAGCTAGGGAGACTTGTGTCTATGTGGCAGCACCTTACGCACTGGCTACCATCCAGAATTGAAAGTATGGCACTGCGGCCATCACCCCTACACACTCCCGACCATCTCTGTATGCCTCGGCCCAGTATTCTTGTTGTGTCGGCTGCCCAAACCACATGACAATACGGCCACGAACCTCGTGGCTCTAGAACTGTTCTGGCACACCCTCACTGGTGTTTGGAAACCTTGCAACTTCTACATAGCCTTCAGGCCCCCATGATAGGTGGCTATCGACCTTGGCAAATGGCAGCACCTGGCTGTCAAAGATGGATCTCGGCATTTGTGGGTGGACCGGCACAGCTGTTCCTGAACCTCACTAGATGCAGTATGCCCTACCCACCTTGCTATCCTTTGTTATCGGAGGTGCAGGTATACCCTCCATGGTAGGCTTGGGGTTATATTCGGTGTTGCATCTGCTTGCCCAAATCTTATGGAGATGCCTAGTTTCAAACATAGTGCGGTCAGTCCCCACTCGACTTCTCTCGACACATATGGTTCCCCTCTGTGCAGACTGACCCAACATCGACTTTGCATATTTACCCAGCATCGACTCAGGAAATTGAACACTTTGGGGCTCATGAAGGTGAACACATTGGGGCAACAGGCATCACAGAACAAGTAAATAATAACTATTTTCAAATTTTTATTAAAACATTTGTTGGGGAAAATCTCGTATTATGGACAGATGATACAGATCTGGTATCTGATCTCAAAATTCATATTACACAAGCCAGGGATACCCTATATCATTTCAGCTACTGATATATGAAGGCAAAGTAATTTAAAACCACAGATCCATAAAGGATCACAATATATCCTATGGTGCTACCATCATCCTCAATCTCTGGTTGCGAGGAGGAGGAACAGGGGATCATGGAAAAACTGAAACAATTGGTGGAACAGGGGGAGGCAGTACCTCTAAACAGGATCACAATACAAGACCCTCCTTCAAGAACATTCTGCGGGGGAACAAAAAACCAACTGCCCCTACAGAACCAGAGAGAAATGCACCTAGGCCCTACATTGTAGAGCAACTGAATCACACACCTGAAATGGCCATAGATTTACCTGAGATTGTGTTAGGTCCCTATATTACTAGTATAGTCCCTTATTGTTGTTAGTGTAACCCCCTTATTGTTATTATTGTACCCTTGTAACCCCCATATTGTTATTATTGTGCCCTTAAATTATTTTTGTTAGGTCAGCTAGGATTACATTATGGCCCCATGGACTCCTATATATAGAAAGGAGGTTTTGTAATTTGTATCATCCAAGAATTTTTCATTCATGTAATGTATTGGAGGTTTCCCCCTCGAAGTGGCTTATTTATAAGGTTTTGATATCTCTTTTATTCTATTTTTGGAGCTGGTTTCACAACATTTGGTATCATAGCTTTGGATTCTAGGGTTTTCGTTGCTCAAAACCAGTCATCGTGGAATTTTTCGCTATAACGTTTTTTCTACGAAGGTTCAGAAGCTAAAATTTTTAAATTGTGAATCTAAAATCCTGAGGAACATCATCGCAAAACTTCAGAGCTTGGTTCACCATATGTTTGGAGATATGATTTGTGGAATTTAGGGCTTTTTGCAGGCTCCTGAATTTAACCTAAACAGGTCATCACAGAATTTGCGCTATTAATTTTTTTCTACGAAGTTTCAAAAGCTAAAAATTTTAGAGAGTTAAGCCTAAATCCTCAGGAAAATTGTTGCAAAATTTCAGAGCTTGGTTCGCAACATTTTTGGAGATATGATCTGTGGAAGTTAGGTCTTGTTCAAGCTCCCGAATTTCATCTCAAAGAGGTTATCGTGGGAAAATATTCATAACTCTCTCTCTAAGAATTTGATTGGAATGATGTAAAAAGTGGCCACAAGTACACGGACTGTAGTTTATTTTCTATCAATTTCAGATCCAAAGGAGGAAACAGTGACACATGGCAAGTCGTACAAGTTCGCTCTACTGAACTAGTCCATAATTGCCAGGTCATTGTGGGAGATTGGACATAACTTTGCCTTGAAGAATCCAAATTAGGTCAAACCTATGCCATTTGAAAGAAGCATTAGAGGGATACTACAAGGCCAAATTTCAGATATTTAGGATCTACAATTACATAGAAAATTCAATTTTAATATAGAGCTCCTCAAAATCAAGTAAAAGGTGTGTATATTTTTTTTCCCGAATTGCGTAAGTCTTGTTTGAAGAATCAAGTTGAATTGATTCCAAGGGCATATTGTAGAATATATATCAGTATTAGATTCTAAAATAGCCCCTAAAAATTATTCAACACCCATTAAGCCTTTAGAAGGCTCTACTATGACTCATGAAGACGAAGAATGGCAACATGACATATCAAATTTACAAGAGCAAGTGCAACAAATTTCGCTCTCGCAAAGAGCAACAAAAATTGACATGGAAGTTTTGAAGAAAGGCGTGGAAACTAAGATGGATGGTTTGAAGAAAGGCATGGAATCTAAGATGGATGGTTTGAAGGATGGCATGGAAGCTAAGATAGATGGCATGGAAGCTAATATTAATGGCATGGAAGCTGGCATGAAATCTAAAATGGAAAACATGAAGAATGATCCAAAAGCAGACATGGAAGTTTTGACAAAGTTGGTACAGCAAATGTTTCCTAATGGTGAAAAGATAGTAGAAGAAACTCATGATGAGAACAAAATAAATGCTAATCATGATTTCATAAACTCTAATGTTGGTGGGAAGAACCACCATATTCCAAAATTGGATATGAGGAAGTTTGATGGAAAGGATCCTGTAACATGGATACTACAGATGGAGCAATATTTTGATCTCAATAATGTGAAAAACACACAAAAGGTACGCATTGCAACTTTACATTTAGAACAAAATACATTTTTATGGTATCAATGGCTTTTCTCCTGTAAAAAATTGTCACTTGGTCAATTTTTGTGGAGGAAATGACAGCAAATTATGAGGATACAAAGAGAAACACCTTCTTTAGCCAATTGATAAAAATCAAACAAAAGGGTTTAGTGGGGGAGCACATTGAAGACTTCCAAAAATTGAATATAAGGGTAACTGATATTCCAGAGGAACACAGAATTGATCTCTTCATAGGTACTTTAAAGGATAAAATCCAACATGAAGTTCATGTTTTGGAACCTAATTCATTGGAGAAGGCATTCAGGTTGGCAAGAAAAATTGAATGTAAAATTATGGTGACAAGGAATCCTACCACTCACTTCTATAAAGAGGGAAGTGTTGCTACTCCTAGATTTCAACAACCTACAAGGTTGACACCACAACAATTGGAAGAAAAAAGAGCAAAAGGGCTTTGCTACAGTTGTGATAGAAAATACACTAAAGGTCATAAGTGTGCTGAAAAGAAATTATTTTTCATAGATTGTGAAGAAGAAGAAGAAAATGAAAAAGAAGAGGATATACACCAGGAACCAGCCATAGAAGAGGAAGAAATGAATCCGACCATATCATGTAATGCACTGGCCGGAATTACCACTCCTCAAACTCTCAAGATAGTAGGACAAATCAAGAAGAAAAGGGTAATAGTGTTGATTGATTCAGGTAGCACCCATAATTTTATTCATTGTAAAGTAGCCAAGGAATTAAATTGTTTCCTATACCCAGCACCAGAATGTCAAGTGATGGTTGCAAATGGAGGAACTATAAATTGCTCTGGAAAATGCCATAACATCAAGCTAACCATGGGGGAATATGTGTTGACTAGTCCAATGCTTTCCATTCCTATGGGAGGTGCTGATGTTGTACTAGGAGTACCATGGTTACAATCTTTGGGGACGGTAGCTTTTAATTTTCAAGAACTTTTCTTGAAATTTTTTTCAGAAGGAAAGGAAGTCGAATTACGGGGTATTGCAGGGAATCCGGGAAAGATAATAAGCTCTAATATCATGAAAAAACTCCTAAATAAAGAACAACGAGGCATAATTGCACAATTATGCTCACCAGAAGTTCCAACATCAAAATCATCTATTTCTGAAGATCTCCAAAAAGTCTTGGACAATCATTCCAAGGTTTTGAAACTCCTAAAGGACTCCCACCTATTCGTGATCATGATCATGCTATTCATTTGATTCCAAGAAGTGTTCCTCCAAACATTAGGCCTTATAGATATCCTTATGTCCAAAAGAGAAAAATTGAACGTATGATTGCAGAAATGTTAGAGGCGGGTATAATTCAACCTAGTCAAAGTTCTTTCTCTGCTCCTGTAGTATTGGTACACAAGAAGGATGGATAATGGGGCATTTTTCCCAATTATAGGGAGCTCAATAAGCTCACCATTAAAGATAAATTTCCCATTCATGTGATTGATGAATTATTGGATGAATTACATGGAGCAATTTATTTTACCAAGTTGGATCTTCGTTCAGGATATCATCAAATTAGAATGAAGACTGAAGATATTTCAAAAATAGCATTTCGAACTCATTAGGTTCATTATGAATTTTTGGTCATGCCTTTTGTTCTACATTTCAAGGGTTGATGAATTCCATTTTCAAACCCTTCCTTAGAAAATTTGTGCTAGTATTTTTTGATGATATACTAATCTATAGAAGGTCTTGGAAGGATCATGTTCAACATGTTGACAGGGTGCTCAAACTATTGCAGGAGAAACAATTATATGCAAAAACATCCAAATGTTTCTTTGGAGTACAATAGGTGGAATATCTGGGTCATATTGTATCTCACGAGGGTGTTAAGGTAGACCCTAACAAAATTAAATCCATTAAAGAATGGAAAGTCCCCACAACCATAAAGCAGTTCCAAGGATTTCTCAGGTTAACAAGGTATTATCAAAAGTTTGTTAAGAATTATGGGAGAATAGCAGCACCTCTAACAACATTATTGAAGAAAGATGCATTTTCATGGACTCCTGAAGCAACTAAGGCCTTTGAACGTCTTAAAGAGGCAATGTGCTTAGCACCGGTCTTAGCTACGCCAGACTTCACGAAAACCTTTATTGTGGAATGTGATGCCTCAGGAAATGGAATTGGTGCAGTTTTAATGCAAGAAGGAAGACCCATTGCTTTTGAAAGTCGTCCAATCAAAGGAAAGTATTTACAGAAACTTATTTATGAGAAGGAAATGTTAGCAATACTGCATGCACTAAAGAAATGGCGAACTTACCTAATGGGAAGACACTTCAAGGTAAAAACTGATCATGATAGACTTAAACACTTTTTGGAACAAAGACTATCTTCAGAAGAGCAGCAAAAATGGGTCACAAAGATGTTGGGTTATGACTTTGAAATAATCTACAAAAAAGGAAGCTTAATGTTGTTGCAGATGCACTCTCAAGAAAGAATGAAGAGGTGGAAGCATTGCTTTGTGCCATTTCTATTATCCAACCAGATTGGATAACTGAAGCAAGAGATGAATGGAAGAAGGACAAAGATGTATGGACACTCATTCAAAAATTGCAGCAAGATCCTAGTACATCTGATACATTTAGTTGGAAAAATGATTCCTTATGGTACAAAGATCGCTTATATCTTTGTAATAATTCCAACTAAAACAAAATATTCTTTTGGAATTGCACACTTCTCCTTTAGGAGGACACTCAGGATTTTTAAAAACTTACCACAGGGTGAAGAAAGAATTTTTTTGGGATGGCCTTAAATCTGATATTCAAAAGTTTGTGGCGGAATGTTTGGTTTGCCAGCAGAATAAGGTTGAGACAATTAAGACCCCGGGACTTCTACAACCTTTATCCATTCCAAGTCAACGTTGGGAGGAGATTTCAATGGATTTTATCACAGGTTTACCTAAGTCTGAAGGTAAGAGTGTCATCATGGTGGTAGTTGATAGACTTACCAAGTATGCACACTTTTGTGCATTATCTCATCCATTTAAAGCAAGTATAGTTGCTACTACATTTATGGACACAATTCAAAAGCTACATGGAAACCCAAGGGTTATTGTGAGCGACAGAGATCCCATTTTTACTGGAAATTTTTGGAGGGAGTTACTTTCTTGTTTGGGTACTCAATTAGCTTATAGCTCATCTTATCATCCTCAATCCAATGGTCAAACTGAGATAGTAAACAAATGTTTGGAAGGATATCTTCATTATTTTGTATCTGATAAAAAAACACAATGGGTCAAGTGGTTACCTCTCGCTGAATTATGGTATAACACTTCCTGCCATACGGCAGCAAAAATGACCTCATTTATGGAACTTTATGGATACCATCCACCATCCATCACATCATCTTTAAGAGAAAATTTGAAGGTTAAAAGAGTCAAATATCACATCGAGCATCAACAAGAAGTTCTCCAACTCTTAAAGGATAACCTGAATTTGGCACAAAATCGAATCAAACAACAGGCAGATCAACATCGCAGTGAGAGAAGTTTTGATGTAGGAGACTGGGTATTTTTACGGCTACAACCATACAAAAAAATGTCCCTCAAGCAAGCTAAGAAGGATAATAAATTATCATCAAAGTACTATGGTCCTTACAAGGTGTTGCAAAATATTGGAGCTTCCTGCTTCTTCATGAGTGCATCCAATTTTCCATGTTTCATGATTAAAGAAGGTTATAGGTGAAAATTTTCCAATTCAAACAATATTGCAGAACTTGATGAGGAAGGAAAAATCATATTGGAACCTGAAGCGGTCATGGAAACCAAAACTCGGCAGCTATGGAATCGATCAATTTCAGAGTATCTCATCAAGTGGAATAACTTACCCACTGAAGATTCTACATGGGAGGATGAGAATTTTATAAAGAAGCACCTAGAGCTACTCAAGCATTGAGGACAACGCTTTTTTGAAGGAGAGGGGCATGCTAGGTCCCTATATTACTAGTATAGTCCCTTATTGTTGTTAGTGTAACCCCTTTATTGTTATTATTGTACCCTTGTAACCCCCATCTTGTTATTATTGTGCCCTTAAATTATTATTGTTAGGTCGGCTAGGATTACATTGTGGCCCCACTAGGATTACACTGTGGCCCCATGCACTCCTATATATAGAAAGGAGGTTTTGTAATTTGTATCATCCAAGAATTGTTCATTCATGTAATGTATTGGAGGTTGCCCCCTCGAAGTGGCTTATTTCTAAGGCTTTGATATCTCTTTTCTTCTATTTTTGGAGCTGGTTTCAGAACAGATTGATGAACATTGAAACACATATCAGGCACAAGCACTTATTTTCTACTTCAATAGCTTCTGGCCCTGTTAGGTTCCCGTGATTTGGATGATTTGCAAGCCAAATGACAGTGTAACTTAAAACCAAGATTTGGAGCCCGAGGACCTAGCCTTCCTGGACTCAGAGAGGGCTCTCTCTATATGCGTAAGGGATATCTGTGTGTTTGTTTATTGTGTTCTGATTTTAGGCTAGTTATGAAGTAAGTTTTTTATTTTTGTTTTTTAAGTTGTGAGGGATGAAACTGATCAAAGATATAAAATAGATAACAAGATGTTAGATTAACTGGGCTATGGGGTCAAAAGGTCAAGAAAGCTATTAGATGACGATACAAGGCTGTTGAAGGGCCGATTTGATTCAAGGTAGAAAGGATCTTTGCGAAAAATGGAGTAAATGGACATCAAGTTTGTGAACAACAAAGAGTTTCAGGCATCACTGGTTCAATAGATAACATAAACATGGTACGGAAAACCCTTAATCATGCAAAATGTAACTATAAACTAATCAACACATAGAAACAAACATTCAAGCCATGCATAGAAGTATAAGACCCTCTAACTTTGGGAAATGGCTATCAGACTTTGGGGAAGACACATAAGACGGACTAACAACTCAAAACACTATGCCGGAACGCCTAAACACAGTACTTCAAGTTATTGGGCACTTTGAACAACAATATTTGCATAGTTTTAGGCAAAAGGCTAGATCGGGACTAGGCCTCCTTGGTTCAAACAAAATGATAATCTTAATCAGTCAAAGAGATAGTTTCATGGATGGGACTATGGACAGTCATAGGTAAGCAAGGCACACCATACATCCTACTTAACATGCATAGAACTATGAATGAAACTAGCAACAATATCCTCAAGTTGTTAAAGAGCAGTTAAGAATTCTTTAATGCAACTAAGGAAGAAGAAAACATAAAAGCTATGAAGATTCAGGAATTTTGAGGTGCCTCCATGGGCATATCTCAAATTTGTTCTCTATTGATCTATAGCAAGCAAGAAACATGTATCATGAATGAAAACTAGAAGACAACAACAAAGCAAGAAACACTATACCATTCTACCATGTCATGGAATCCATCAACAATCCTTCATCATCCATCCAACAACATTCAAGAGGCAATCCAAAAGCATAACACAAGTATTTTCTCCAAAGCTCATATAACCATATATTGCTTCTCTTCTCAAGTTAAGCCTTCTATTACAATGAATCCTCTTGGAATATATAGGCCAAGAAGGAGGAAAACCAACCAAGGCAACTAGCTAGCCATTGGTTCAAAATAAATATCTAAACTTGTCCTTGAGGCTTTGCAAAGCCCAAGGCACAAAATATCCCATAAAATATCTAAAAAAATGCTAAAAATGGGAATTATATTGACTTTACATCATTTTTCATGTGCAAAAATAGCTAAACGCACATTTGGAAAAAGCAGATTTTAGAGGTTCAAAAATTACAAAAATATTTCAAATTTATATCAGAAAAAGGTCCCTTGACTTGCCGGAAACATTTGGCAGCCTTCCTGATGTCGAAACGAAGCTCATGATAGCTCGTTGGAAATCTCTGAGTGTCTACTTTCTGGCGCAATTGAAATTTCTCCAATCTGATGCCTAGAAGTCCTCCAAATCTGCACCTGTGTGTAAAAATCCAGAAAATAACAGTTTGCTGATAGACCGGGCAAAGTGTACAAAATGCAAACCTTTTTCGCCATTTTGAGGGGGAAAATGATCTCCAAATGCTCTGAAAATCGCTGAGGACATGCTCGTGAAATTATGGCATCCGATGGTACCATTATCCTCCCTTGATGAATCCTCAAAATGAAATGGCGAATTTATGAGTTTTTGATCAAAAACTCAAAAATGCCAAAAAACCAAAAGTTGTCAAAATGGGCCCAAAATTGGTGTGCATGACCCTCAGGGGTCCTTAGCAACATGTTCCGAAGCTAAAGCCAAAATGTCAAGTGCTGATATGCCTTTCTTCTCTTTCCGTGCCGGGCGCTTCCTCTTTTCTTCCTTCAGTTTCTCTTGGGTGGCCTTTAGCTTGCGCCGGGCAAACTGATTCAACTTTTGATAGTGCTATGTCATCTTCCTTTGCAGCTCCAGGTCTCTGTTTGCCTTTTCAAGCTTCATCTCCAAGTGTTTATTGGCTCTTTCTAGCCATGCCTCCTTATTCTCTTCAATTTCTTGCTCAAGTAGTGCAGTGAGGGGAAAGGATTGAAGATGGGCTTGTTCTTCTTCCTTTTGCTTTTCCAGGGCTCTTTTAAGCCCTATGGTTCTAGGCCTCTTCTGCCTAGGCTGGTCTTCTTCTTCATCTTCATCAAATTCACCGATGAGCTCCTCTATCCTTACTTGTGCTTTAGCAGCCTCATTCTTGTATTTGATTGCTCGTGCCTCATGGACAGCCATATGGACACTCATTTGTTTATTTTGGATCTCCAAGAAATGATTGAAGGTCTTTGCCCGATGAAGGTCATTCTCCAATGCTTCAATTTGACCCTCTCGATGGATTAGAAGGTTTTCAAGAATGCGGGCTTCATTATCACTGTCATCACTTTGGATTGGAATGACAGCCAATGCACCTCCATGTTCTTGACTTTCTCCTATCTTGCCTTTCCCTTTGCCCTTGAAAGCTAACCTTGCACTCTTCCTTCTTGACATGCTAGTGGGAGACCCCTTTGGAGATTTTATTTTGCTAGGGACAACTCTTGTCACTTTTGGAGTGGCAGCCTTAGGCCCTTTCTTTCTTGTTGTGCTGGGCTTTGTTCCTTTAGGAGAAGGAGACACAATTGCTTTACCCTTGTCATCTTCTTGAAACTGCTGCTCTTCTTGAGGCTGCTGTGTGTCTTCTTTAAGTTGCTTCTGCCCTTCAAAGTCATGATGCTGATCTGTATCAAATTCTTGTTGCCCTTGATCATCAACATCATGCTGCTACTGTGCTTGGATTTCTTGTTCATTTTGTGGCTCAAGCTGCTGCTCTTCCTCTTGTCCCTGCTGTTCATCATCACTGAGATGCTGTTGTTTCTGTTCACCAATATCAGGCTGCTCTTCATCCTTTTCTTCTTGCTGTTTAAATTGCTGCCCCTGTTCACCAACATCAAGCTACTGGTGTGTTTCAACTTCATGCTCATTTTGTGGCTCAAGCTGCTGCCCCTGACTATCAAAATAATGCTGCTGGTCTTCATCAGTTTCTTCATGTTTGTCCTCTTCTTTTTCTACCTGTTCATGTCCTTATTCTTCATGCTGTCCTGACTGTTCTACGGTAATCTTGAGCCTTCTAGGAGTAGGCCTACTGGATAAAGGTACAGGGCGATGAATAGGCTGGGTGGGAGATATATGGATAGGAGGAACAGTGGAGAAATCCGGGTGACTGATAAAATCATCCCAAGAAACCCCCTTCTTCTCCAACTGATGTAGAATGATAATTTTGATCAGAGAATGATGGAAAAGGGAAGCTATTTGCAGAGATGGAGTCTTTTTCTGGACTAAGGATGCCATCTTCTCAATGCTTTTGCATAAAAAGTAAGGGAGATTGAGCTGCCTAGTTCTAGTGAAATGCATCAATAGTCGGACATGATAGGCATAAACTCGAGTAAATCTCCCTTCACAAGTAAAATACTTCATTATGACCTTCATTAGGGGAGCGTAGCTGGCAAGAAGATAAGAGAAAGGAAAAAATAGCAGTGCAAGTATCTCTGTGCTCGGGCTTGATGAAAGGCTTGTAGTCATCCAAGTCTAGATGGGTCTGTTTGAACCATTTCTCGCCATGATATGGAATTTTGGTGGCTTTAGACACTGACCTCGGGGAAAACTTGAAATCAAGGTCTGCTACCTGGAAATGTTTGCTTTGGAACCTCAAGGCGCATAGGTGTGTCAAGGGCGAGAAAATTTTGACCTCCTGTACTTTCTGGCAGAAATATAAACAACCTACCTCATGAAAATTGAAGAGGATGGATGGATGCGCATTGACCTCCTCTGTAGTGATTGGCTCGTATATTTTATGTAAACCACTTCTGTTGTCTTGCCTGGGCAGAATTTTGGGCTAAATATGCTATTGAAGAACCAAACAGCCTCACTGCCTTTAAACTGCCTTCTTTAAACTAAACCCTGTCAATTCACTGTTTTGATAGAGAAACAATGTCTTTGAATGACTTCAAAATGTTCCCACACAATAAAACCCCTGCTCCTTAGAGAGTGGCCTCCTCACCTTTAATATGTATCTCAGCCAGCATACTTTTTAATAAGAAACAATATAGTGAAATGAAGACAGGCTATTAGGTGAAATTGATGTTTATAGTGTCAAAATCGCCTTGCTCTGTGATGTTTGGAGCTCACAACCTGTTTTGTATCTTTGACCAATGGTGAACTTTCCAATCTTCAGAATCTTGCCCTTGCCTAGTATGCCAATCACTCAACAAAACTCATATCATATGCAGTCAACCTTTAGTGTATTCATACAGTCAATTTCACAGTTATGGAACAAAGGTGACAGAGATTTTTAAAAATGTTCCAAAAGTTTCAACAAAGGCTGTAAGAGTCTATCCTTTCACACAATCAAAGCTCCTGTTTAATATGGAAACCCTGTCCCTCTACAAAATGTCTTGGTATCCTCTGAAAATCAACTTGGCAGTGAGCTCGAAGAACAAAAGGCATTTAAAGTGTACACAGTGCAACTGTCTTTCTCTGTGGGTGGTAGGGGTAACCTGATTTTTTATG
This sequence comes from Pinus albicaulis, assembly GCA_034641835.2. Classification (NCBI taxonomy): domain Eukaryota; kingdom Viridiplantae; phylum Streptophyta; class Pinopsida; order Pinales; family Pinaceae; genus Pinus; species Pinus albicaulis. Next base: position 1,393,855,782 of record CM076581.1, read on the forward strand.
TTTTGAAGATATAGGATATCTTTGTTCTTTGATTAGGAAGGTGAACACACACATTTTTTTGTTCAACATATTCTCTTTTCCCTGTAGGCACCTTTATCATCATATTAAACACTCTAGCACAACTTTAAATAATGGATATTCACACAGCAAAGCACTGTTTTTCATATATGGTGATGTAGCAGTTTAAATGTGGATAAGCTCCCCTTTAATCGAACCTTAATCCTTATATGCATCTCATCAACATTCTTAACAACTATTTCAAAACTGATCTCTTTGGCCTCCAAGCATTATCCAACAAACGTGAAATCGAGGGTGAGTTTGTGCAAAATACCTCAAACTGCGATGCAAAACCCTTTGAATAGCTTGGGCCACCTTCAAGAGTGATTCGAAGGTGTGTTGAGTGTTTAACAAGTGCGCAGCACTTTGTAGAAAAATAATGCCGCGCAATAACCAACCGGGTGGCCTGTCGGGTCGAGGTCGTGTCTGGGTAACCGGCCGCTATAGGGGCGCCGCGTGCTCCTACAGGAGCGCCGCGAACGCGTGTTGAGCAGTGTAACAACCACGCCTAGGAGCGTTGTGCGCTTTGCCAGGAGTGCCGCGCAGTGTTTAAAAAACTTCAAAAACCCTGCAACTTTCTGCAACCCGATTTGGAATTTGTCCTTCGCCTTGTTGAATCTCAAAGGAGCATTTTGCTTGCTTGGGAGACTTTCAAATGGTTGTGCCACGGTTTTATTCAATATGAACCCCAATGGTTACTTTGCCCCCTTTTTTGAAATGCAAAATGAAAAAAGAAAGCCTTTTAGTTAGTCTTTGCAAGGGCTGTCGGAGTTTTTTCCTTCTTCAATAATACTTTTGGTGCTCTTGTGACACTTGTATTTTGGAATGATGTTGGCAGCAGGGGTTATTTATGCCTTTCAAACAGTCTCAATATGAACACCCTTTTATAACAAGCAAACTTATTTTGGAAAGGTTTAAACTGTTTTTACCCATGCATTATAGGTTGAAAAGGTGACTTTTGATACCACTGTCTTCTTTGGTGATCACTTAGCACAGAAGCTCCAAATTTGAGAAAAACCCTAATGAACTGTGGATCATCCCCTATCACTTTGTTTTAACACTGTTGATGATATTTATTATGTAAAACTCACTTTTAAATCTGTCAAGAAAAACACTGAAAACTGCTCTGTTATTAGAAAGGATAGGGCTTGTCTTTTTAACTTGCTTTGTCAGTTTCTGTCTCCAGGTGTCTCTTCAACCTCTTTCCCACTGTAGGTATCAAAAAATTTCTGCATTTATTTAGATTTTTCCATGGTCCTTTGATTAAGAAGGACGCCTTTTTCCAATACACTTCTCTGCTCAAAACATATCATTATGATGTCTCTGTCCATTGAATAATGAAAACCTATGTTTGTTTCAAGCTTTCTAAAAAACTGACAGTCTGTCAAAACACCTCTTTTGCCTATGATGAACAATAGTTTCAATGGTGATGTCTCTTGATGACATAAACCTAGATTGTCTGTGTCAGCCATTATAGCATATTTGAAAAGGCACCTGTTTATGAATGGAGCTGCTTTCAAGAAAGACATGCTTGATTAGCTTGGCATGTTGTTCCAGGGTTTTTTAAAACTCAGATCATAACTTGTTTATGTATTTGTGTTGAGGAGGCAAGTATATGAGATGTGGAATAACTTCTGGAATATTTCATAGATACCAAGGCTTTTATTAGCCATCTTCTTCCTAATGAAACTCTGAAATCACCAAACCTGCTGCATCTGAAGGATACATTTGTCTATGTGGTGGAGCGTAGATCGCAACACCTGAACTTGCGCTGGCGCTTTGAATGATATCAAGATGGCTTATGTCTGGGGCTGTGTACTACTTGCCTGCCTTTCTCTATGTTTTTCTGGAAACCATAGACTTTATCCCACAGCCCAACAGAAACATAAGAGCATACAGAGGTCCTTTTTACTGAAATGTCTTCTTGCTCAGCATTGATTTGAGCCATTCATATTAACACCCCTGCAGAGATATTTTGTTATGATAGCTTTGATCAATGGAGTCTCTTTTTGATGCACCATGATGATGATGCCGGCAATTTCAATTTATCTTATTTCTTAGGACATAAGACCAAAAACCCTGCTTTCTTTTATCTTGCACATTTCAGATCTTAGCCCTATTTTGATCATCACTTTCCTTCAGAAACCTTGAATCATTGTTTCACTATCTAGTAAAAACAAACCTGTGCTTATAGTCAGTTTTGTAATTTCTTCAAATCAATATTAGCCATCGCCCTCTGCTTGTATATGAAGGAGGCGCATTAACCCTCTGCTTGTAGATGAAGGAGGTTCTTGGCCATGACAAATTACAAGTTTGTTTGACAGTGTTGTCTTTCTTCTGTTGTGTTTTCATGCTAAATGGAGCTGCAAGGTCTTTATGAGAAACTCTTGGTCTTGCAGATATATCTCAGGCTTATGTTCACATTGGGAAGCAGTTGTTCTTCTAAATGTGGATTCAAGAATTTTCTCCAGAGATGATGACATGTTTCCTGTCTTTGTAAAATCCATAAAACACTGTAAAACACCTAAAATCAGCTTGAGACTGTGGTCTGTGCATTGCTGAGACTTAGGGGTGTGTAAGTGGCGCGACTTAGGGCTGTGATCAATTTCATTAGCAAAGTGGGAGGTCTGTCATGATTGGTCTGCAGCATATGGAGGTTTTTGGCCTTTTGATGGTTGCCAAGGGTAAAAATGCCTTAAAACGCCACTTCCTAACTTAGGGGAGGGTTTTAGACAGACTTGGATTGTCCTTTTAAAGCTGATGGGCAGACTAGTAGGGCTAAAGCTAGATGGGATAGTGATAATGAGGTTTCACCTTGACATGGGCAGGCTGAAAAGTAGGAAGGCGAAAAAAAAAATTATGAGGGTTTTCTAGATGACAAATTTACATATGGAGATCAGCTTCTAGAAAACTCAGCTATGGATTTAGTCATCACCAACAAGTGAAAAATAATGATGACTAACAGTGGCTCCATTTGGGGAGGGTAGCTCCTCGTCAGGAGGTGTCCAGAATTCAGATCTTTGGATTATGAAGACCAGTGCCTTACCCATTGGCGCAAAATTTCACCCTTCTTTGATGCTTCTTCTGAAAAGTGATAGCATGGTTAACATCAATGATATTTCTACCTACCCCACTATCTTTCCTAACATTTTTTCTTCTCTTGGGCGCATTTGAACTAGCAGCCTTTTGACAATGTATATTTTTCTTTTTGCAAAATGAACCTATCTATTTCTACTCTTATATCTGCTGAGAGTTCAGATTAAACTGATGAACTCCTTCATTACTCTACCTATGCTAGATCAACTGTCAAGATTAAGTAGTTTGACAGGATTTTGTTCTCTAATCTAAAACACGAAATTTAAAAGATGATCAAATCAGGATTAGACAATCTGACTTGTCATGTATTTGTGGCATAAAAGACAAGCTGCACACAAATATTATTTTGCAAAAAAGGAAATTTAGAAAAGCGGGGCTAGGATGTACAATGTGTTTTTCATCCCTCACTTCTCTCTTGGTTCTGTTTTAGGCATGTGGAACCAGAATCTCTCTCTAATCTAAACTCTGTGATAAGTCAATCTTACACAATGTTGACCATATTTTTCACTCACTAACTTATCAGCAAATAAATTTAAACATGTTCAGCTATGATTAGGCTAGATAGCTGAACAAGACATTGAAGTGCTAGTAGCAGCACTTAGACTTGCGCGCTTTCTGAAAGACTATTTTTTGGAACATGGGGCCTTTGTTCTATTTTCAACTCGCCCTCTTTTCTATCTTTTACTGTTTTTGACTTTTCTATTTTTCTATGTTTCAGACAGGGGTATATACAATGAATGAAAGTGTTTTAAACTCAGAAATCTTGGAAATGACGAAATTTAAGCATCTTATCCTCGTAAGGATCTCCTCTCACCCTTGGCCCACTCAACTCCTAAAAAGAGAAATTTAGAAATTTTTCTCTCTCTAACATGACATAGGGATTCATGCAAGAAGCTCTGAACAGCCCGGTATCTTCCCGCTGTACCTCTTTGTATATCTGACTCCCACTCCTTTCCTTACTGTACATCTTCCTTAAGTGATGCATGTATTCTTGGCCATTCTTGAAATAGATAATGACATCATCAAGGTATGCAAAAATGCAGAAATTTAAAACTGGGAACATGGCCTTCATGAACAGATTTCTGATATTGGGTGGTTTTTCAATTTTGATTCTGAAATTAGATCTACCTCCCGCAAACTGGAAAAAATCTTTAAGCTGTCTACTTTGCAAGGGAATATTTTGAACATAACCTGAAACATCATCTTGCGAAAACACATGACTAAAAGCAATTTTAATTGGTATATCATGGTCTTGGGTAGAAAAAACTGAATTTCTGTTATAGGGATATGCAGTAGTATTTCTAAAATCGAAACAGACTCTATGACCAGCTGTTTTATCCCTGATTATTATAGTTTGGCTCAAATTGTTATGTTTTCTCTTGTCAAGGTTATTCTTTGAGGGAGAAAAAGTATCACAGCATTTTCCCTTGTTTTTCCTGTAGAAATTGGTATTCTACATGAGATTTCTGATTTTAGCATTTCTGATTTCTTCATGAAAATACAGAATATGAGCCAATTTCAGTAGCTCAGGTATGCTGGGACTGTAGCTATTATTCTTGCTCATAAGAAGTTTATCAGGCATTTTTTCTAGATTTTGAGTTGTTGGGGATATAGTCAAAGTTTCATTTGCAGTGGATGATCCATATGATGGTAAATCTTTGAGGTATGGTAGAAACATTAAAATCCCTTGCTCCCGGGTTCTGAACAGGTTTATGATGTGTAAGTCTTCTAAAGCCTTTACCCGGAAAAAATTTCCGCAGGTTATTGCTGGTGTTTGACTAGGGTTAGAGTAATTCGCTTGATAGTACATAAGGGTTTGCGCTTCTTGCTCTAATCCCACCTTAAAAGGGACATACTTACTTTCTTCAAGACACATCTGTTCATGATCATGGTAGTTTTTAGTGTCTAGTTCATCATAGAGCCCCAGGGGCAGCTGATGTGGTGGATCTAAGTTTATTTCAGTCTCTTCTGACTCTTCCTCCATGTTTTCATCAATATGAATAATGAAAGAGTTCAGGTCGGAATGTAAGGAATACATCGGAATGTTGTCTGGCCTCTCTTGACTACTAATCATGTATTTCATGTGTGATTCTCGGTATATTATTCTTGTCTAGTCGAACATAGGAATGGTGGCGTATGACATGTCCAGTTGAATATTCCCTTGGAGTTTGGCTCCCCAAGATATGGATAGAAGCATTCCGTACTTGGGAGGGATGTCTGCCACTACTATATCCATGATTAGATGTTTCGCAGGTATTTGGGCTAGACTAAAACAAAGGTCTTTGATCAAACCCAGGCATTTGACTCTACTCGAATCAAATGAATACAAGTATTTTTATGGTCTTGTGATTTACAGGCCTAATCTTTCCATTACTACCTTCGGCATAAGATTATGCGACGCGCCGGAGTCTAGCATGGCATTGTGGAGGATTTGGTCGTGGATGTTTAGGCTAATGTAAAATGGAAGAGTAGTTCCTTCTTGGAATTTTCCCTCTATCTTCGAACCAAACAACACTTCAGGAGTGTCATCAGCCAGATTAACAGTGTTTGCATCATTTCCTAGATTCAGGACCTTTAACACTTGGGATTTATAAGAGTTTTGGGCGATGAGTTCGGTAAGAGGCATGGTGATCTTGATCTTGGCGATTTCGCCTTCAAAACTAAAAGGCAGCTGAAGTTTGGATATGTTTGTTTCAACTTTTTCAACCATGACCTTCTCTAGGTTCTGAGTTTGTTGGCCTTGTTTTGGGATTTTGTTTGCCATAGTTGCTTCGGTAACTTTTGTGGAAGTACTAGGAGCACCTGAGTCAGGACTAGTTTGGGTAACTTTAGCTTTGTTTTGGTCACTCTTCTTGACCATGATTTTGTTACTGTTTACTGCTTTCCTAAGGATGGTATCAGGGGTTTTAGCAGTATCTGAGTTACCTTTCTTGGAATTATCTTGGTTTCTTTTGCTTCTAAGGTCATATTGCCGGTGAGCTTCTATTATGGCATTTTGAAAATCTATGGCAGGGTCGTCGAGATCCTCATAGTTGGCCTCATCCTGATTAGGAGAAAAGAACGCTTGTTCTTCTTCTGTGAGGTACACCTCACTCTCATTATCAGACCCTATAAGGTTCAAATGAATTTCACCAATGGGTTCTGTATCCCTACCCTCTTCTTCCACGTAATTTTCATTGAATGGTGGCCTAATTTGTTGGTCATTTTCCCTTGGTCTATTTTGAGGCTGCTCTCTCCTAAAATTTTGGTTTCGATTTCTGTTTGGAGGGTTTGGTTGGTTGTCCCTAATAGGAGCTTTTTCATTTATCCTTTCCCACATTTTGGCCATGGTTTTGACTAAATCATCTATTCTAGGATCTACGGAAGGTGATGAAGTGGAGACCTCGTCTTTATATGTGACCTTTCTTTCTGATCTAGTCCTAGCCCTTTTTTCTGCTAAGTTGGCATCTTCTTTTATTGCTATTTGTTGCATTTCTTCTAAGGTAGGGGGATCTTTGTCTCTCAGATGATATGTCATGTCCGGATCAAAACCCTCGGGAAATTTTGCCAAGGCTAAACCAAGTGGGGGTTTGAAATGAGGTGGGAGGGAGTTATACACACTGTTGAACCTAGTGCAGTAAGCCTGGACACTTTCCCCATTTTCCCGTTTTAGGTTATTATATTCTGACAGGATTTAAATAGGGTTCCTTCGGACTTCCCACCTATTTCTGAAGACTTGATGTAGTTTTGGGATATTGTGGAGTCAAGCTTTTGAACCATGTTTTGGGTTCACCACCCAGGCTTTGGGCGAATATTCTCATTCTGACGGTCTCGTCTTGTACCTCCAGGTATTCATAAGCATCACTAATCCTACTTATATGTTGTTGAGGTGTGGTGGTGTCTTCTCCGGTAAAGTGTGGGATTTTGTCTTGATATTTATTTGGGAGAGGAGCCAAAGGTAGTGGCAACACCAAAGGTGCGTACCAGGCTACCATGATGGGAGCTAATGGATGATGTATAAGATGAGGACTAGTGGGATGAGACGAGGTGGTTTGAACAGTGGTGGTTTGGACAGGTGTGGCGGAGGAACTTGGACTAGTGATCTGGTTTTGAGCAGATCTGGGATGGTGGGAGCCAAAGTGATGGAGAAGCTGAAAGTCGGGGGGGGTGGAAGGTGAGGCTTCTCTACTATGACTGTGTGATTGGTCTAGGGTTTCAAGATCGTCAAATTTTATCTTGCTATGAGACCTGCTTCTGAAAAGAGTTTTTGATGACTCTAATTCAAAAGTTGAATCTGGAAGGATAGTGAGATGTTCAGGTACTGATATTTTTTTACTGATGGATCTACCAGTAGCTAGATGGTCAGTTTCGGAAGCTTGCCAAAGAATATTCTCTGGGTCATCTACTATGATAGGGGGATTTGGGTCTGGATGGGATCTGGTGTTGATTCTTTGTGAAGCCAGATTTTGGATCTATAGTTTAGAGATAATGGTATTGGTGAATGTTTTGGATGAGTGGTCTCTCTAAAGTTCTACTAAGGTGAAGGATGGTCAAAATAAAAGGGATGGACTAGTGGAGTCACCGGGTGGAACTGGGTTGTTTTTGTGAAGATAACTATGGTCCACCACCGGTAACTAATCTGGAAATGTTTTGGATTTTCTGAGTTTTATGTGCAGTCTATGGTTTAAAATATTCTAAATTTGTTTCAACACTTTGCTAGGGTGGTGATAACAAAAAGAGTTTACTCTAAATGATCTTATAGGCTGATGGTCTGAGTTTAGTGTTAAAGGACTAGAGAGTCTATAAGATTTTTCTAGACTGTCATGTACTCAATATGTCCCACCGTGATCACCATTATGTTAGGTGGCGATGAGGTGGCTCAATAGGCAGGTATTCTAGAGTTTGGTAAAATAGGAAGGCCTACTGGAGGCTAGTGGAGTCGCCAGGTGGATTTTTAGTTGTTTTGAGGTATATGTGTATGGTCCACCACCAAGACTTGACAAAAACCAATCTAAGGGAGTTTTTTGGGGTTTTTTGAGTTTATATGTAATCCTAAGGTTTGGAAGAGTGTCCTACAGCTGAGTCATCATTTTGCTAGGATGGTAAGGCAACCAGATTCTACTCTTCTAAGTTTAACTGAGATCTAAGAGTTCCTAAGGGATACCTAGGATGTTTTGACTCAAAGTCCCACCGTGATCGCCATTATGTTAGGTTCTCGTGATTTGGTTGATTGGCAAGCCAAATGACAATGTAACATCAAACCAAGCTTTGGAGCCCGAGGACCTAGCCTTCCTGGACTCAGAGAGGGCTCTCTCTATATGCGTAAGGGATATATGTGTGTTTTTTTATTGTGTTCTGATTTTAGGCTAGTTATGAAGTAAGTTTTTTATTTTTATTTTTCAATTTGTGAGGGATGAAACTGATCAAAGATATAAAATAGATAACAAGATGTTAGATTAACTGGGCTATGGGGTCAAAAGGTCAAGAAAGCTATTAGATGACGATAAAAGGCTGTTGAAGGGCCGATTTGATTCAAGGTAGAAAGGATCTTTGGGAAAAATGGAGTAAATGGACATCAAGTTTGTGAACAACAAAGAGTTTCAGGCATCACTGGTTCAATAGATAACATAAAAATGGTACGGAAAACCCTTAATCATGCAAAATGTAACTATAAACTAATCAACACATAGAAACAAACATTCAAGCCATGCATAGAAGTATAAGACCCTCTAACTTTGGGAAATGGCTATCAGACTTTGGGGAAAACACATAAGACGGACTAACAACTCAAAACACAATGTCGGAACGCCTAAACACAGTACTTCAAGTTATTGTGCACTTTGAACAACAAGATTTGCATAGTTTTAGGCAAAGGGCTAGATCGGGACTAGGCCTCCTTGGTTCAAAAAAAATGATAATCTTAATCAGTCAAAGAGATAATTTCATGGATGGGACTATGGACAGTCATAGGTAAGCATGGCACACCATACATCCTACTTAACATGCATAGAACTATGAATGAAACTAGCAACAATATACTCAAGTTGTTAAAGAGCAGTTAAGAATTCTTTAATGCAACTAAGGAAGAATAAAACATAAAAGCTATGAAGATTCAGGAATTTTGAGGTGCCTCCATGGGCATATCTCAAATTTGTTCTCTACTGATCTATAGCAAGCAAGAAACATGTATCATGAATGAAAACTAGAAGACAACAACAAAGCAAGAAACACTATACCATTCTACCATGTCATGGAATCCATCAACAATCCTTCATCATCCATCCAACAACATTCAAGAGGCAATCCAAAATCATAACACAAGTATTTTCTCCAAAGCTCATATGACCATATATTTCTTCTCTTCTCAAGTTCAGCCTTCTATTACAATGAATCCTCTTGGAATATATAGGCCAAGAAGGAGGAAAACCAACCAAGGCAACTAGCTAGCCATTGGTTCAAAATAAATATCTAAACTTGTCCTTGAGGCTTTGCAAAGCCCAAGGCACAAAATATCCCATAAAATATCTAAAAAAATGCTAAAAATGGGAATTATATTGACTTTACATCAATTTTCATGTGCAAAAATAGCTAAACGCACATTTGGAAAAAGCAGATTTTAGAGGTTCAAAAATTACAAAAATATTTCAAATTTATATCAGAAAAAGGTCCCCTGACTTGTCAGAAACATTTGGCAGCCTTCCGGAAGTCGAAACGAAGCTCATGATAGCTCGTTGGAAAGCTCTAAGTGTCTAATTTCTGGCACAACTAAAATTTCCCCAATCTGATGCCTAGAAGTCCTCCAAATCTGCACCTGTGTGTAAAAATCCAGAAAATAACAGTTTGCTGATAGACCGGGCAGAGTGTGCAAAATGCAAACCTTTTTCGCCATTTTGAGGGGGAAAATGATCTCCAAATGCTCTGAAAATCACTGAGGACATGCTTGTGAAATTATGGCATCCGATGGTACCATTCTCCTCCCTTGATGAATCCTCAAAATGAAATGGCGAATTTATGAGTTTTTTATCACAAACTCAAAAATGCCAAAAAACCAAAATTTGTCAAAATAGGCCCAAAATTGGTATGCATGGCCCTCAAGGGTCCTTGGCAACATTCTCCGAAGCTGAAGCCAAAATTTCATGCGCTGATATGCCTTTCTTCTCTTTCCGTGCCGGGCGTTTCCCCTTTGTTTCCTTTAGTTTCTCTTGGGTGGCCTTTCGCCGGGCAAACTGATTTAGCTTTTGATAGTGCTGTGTCATCTTCCTTTGCAGCTCCAGGTCTCTCTTTTCCTTGTTAAGCTTCATCTCCAAGTGTTTATTGGCTCTTTCTAGCCATGCCTCCTTATTGCTTTCAATTTCTTGCTCAAGTAGTGCAGTGAGGGGAAAGGATTGAACATGGGCTTGCTCTTCTTCCTTTTGCTTTTCCAGGGCTCTTTTAAGTCCTATGGTTCTAGGCCTCTTCCACCTAGGCTGGTCTTCTTCTTCATCTTCATCAAACTCACCGATGAGCTCCTCTATCCTTACTTGTGCTTTAGCAGCCTCATTCTTGTATTTGATTTCTCGTGCCTCATGGACAGCCATATGGACACTCATTTGTTTATTTTGGATCTCCAAGAAATGATTGAAGGTCTTTGCCCGATGAAGGTCATTCTCCAATGCTTCAATTTGACTCTCTCGATGGATTAGAAGGTTTTCAAGAATGCGGGCTTCATTATCGCTGTCATCACTTTGGATTGGAATGACAGCCAATGCACCTCCATGTTCTTGACTTTCTCCTATCTTGCCTTTCCCTTTGCCCTTGAAAGCTAACCTTGCACTCTTCCTTCTTGGCATGCTAGTGGGAGACCTCTTTGGCGATTTTTTTTTGCTAGGGACAACTCTTGTTACTTTTGGAGTGGCAGCCTTAGGCCCTTTCTTTCTTGTTGTGTTGGGATTTGTCTTTTTAGGAGAAGGAGGTACAATTGTTTTGCCCTTGTCATCTTCTTGAAACTGCTGCTCTTCAATGTCATGATGCTGATTTGTCTCAAATTCTTGTTGCCCTTGGTCATCAACATCATGCTGCTGTTGTGCTTGGAATTCTTGTTCATTTTGTGGCTCAAGCTACTGCCCAAACTGCTATTCATTTTCACTGAGATGCTGTTGTTCAACACTCTTTTCTTCTTGCTCCTGCTGCTGACCTTCATCTTCAGTTTGCTGCTCTTCACCTATTTCTTCTTGTTGTTCAAACTACTGCCCCTGTTCACCAAAATCATGTTGTTGTTCTACTTCAATCCCTTGTTCAATTTGTGGTTCAACCTGCTGCCCCTGTTCACCAAAATCATGCTGCTGGCCTTCATCAGTTTCTTCAGGTTTGTCCTCTTCTCTTTCTACCTGTTCCGGGGTAATCTTGAGCCTTCTAGGAGTAGGCCTACTGGATAAAGGTACAGGGCGATGAATAGGCTGGGTAGGAGATGTATGGACAGGAGGAACAGTGGAGAAATCCAGGTGACTGATAAAAACATCCCAAGAAACCCCTTTCTTCTCCAACTGATGTAGAATGATAATTTGGATCAGAGAATGATGGAAAAGGGAAGCTATTTGCAGAGATGGAGTCTTCTTCTGGACTAAGGATGCCATCTTCTCGATGCTTTTGCATAAAAAGTAAGGGAGATTTAGCTGCCTAGTTCTAGTGAAATGCATCAATAGTCAGACATGATAGGCATAAACTCGAGTAAATCTCCCTTCACAAGTAAAATACTTCATTATCACCTTCATTAGGGGAGCGTAGCTGGCAAGAAGATAAGGGAAAGGAAAAATAGCAGTGCAAGTATCTCTGTGCTCGGGCTTGATGAAAGGCTTGTAGTCATCCAAGTCTAGATGGGTCTGTTTGAACCATTTCTCGCCATGATATGGAATTTTTGTGGCTTTAGACACTGACCTCGGGGAAAACTTGAAATCAAGGTCTGCTACCTGGAAATGTTTGCTTTGGAACCTCAGGGCGCATAGGTGTGTCAAGGGCGAGAAAATTTTGACCTCCTGTACTTTCTGGCAGAAATCTAAACAACCTACCTCATGAAAATTGAAGAGGATGGATGGATGCGCATTGACCTCCTCTGTAGTGATTGGCTCGTATCTTTTATGTAAACCACTTCTGCTACCTTGCCTGGGCGGCATTTTGGGCTAAATATGCTATTGAAGAACCAAACAGCCTCACTGCCTTATTTAAACTAAACCCTGTCAATTCACTGTTTTGATAGAGAAACAATGTCTTTGAATGACTTCAAAATGTTCCCTCACAATAAAACCCCTGCTCCTTAGAGAGTGGCCTCCTCACCTTTAATATGTATCTCAGCCAGCAGACTTTTTAATAAGAAACAATATAGTGAAATGAAGACAGGCTATTAGGTGAAATTGTTGTTTATAGTGTCAAAATCGCCTTGCTCTGTGATGTTTGGAGCTCACAACCTGTTTTGTATCTTTGACCAATGGTGAACTTTCCAATCTTCAGAATCTTGCCCTTGTCTAGTATGCCAATCACTCAACAAAACTCATATCATATGCAGTTAACCTTTAGTGTAGTCATAGAGTCAATTTCACAGTTATGGAACAAAGGTGACAGAGATTTTTAAAAATGTTCCAAAATTTTCAACAAAGGCTGTAAGATTCTATCCTTTCACACAATCAAAGCTCCTGTTTAATATGGAAACCCTGTCCCTCTACAAAATGTCTTGGTATCCTCTGAAAATCAACTTGGCAGTGAGCTCGAAGAACAAAAGGCATTTAAAGTGTACACAGTGCAACTGTCTTTCTCTGTGGGTGGTAGGGGTAACCTGATTTTTTATGTTTTGAAGATATAGGATATATTTGTTCTTTGATTAGGAAGGTGAACACACACAGTTTTTTGTTCAACATATTCTCTTTTCCCTGTAGGCACCTTTATCATCATATCAAACACTCTAGCACAGCTTTAAATAATGGATATTCACACAGCAAAGCACTGTTTTTCATATATGGTGATGTAGCAGTTTAAATGTGGATAAGCTCCCCTTTGATTGAACCTTAATCCTTATATGCATCTCATCAACATTCTTAACAACTATTTCAAAACTGATCTCTTTAGCCTCCAAGCATTATCCAACAAACGTGAAATCGAGGGTGAGTTTGTGCAAAATACCTCAAACTGCGATGCAAAACCCTTTGAATAGCTTGGGCCACCTTCAGGAGTGATTCGGAGGTGTGTTGAGTGTTTAAAAAGTGCGCGGCACTTTGTAGAAAAAGAACGTCGCGCAATAACCAACTGGGTGGCATGTCGTGTCGAGGTCGTGTCTGGGTAACCGGCCGCTACAGGGACACCACGCGCTCCTACAGTAGCGTTGTGCACGTGTGTTGAGCAGTGTAACAACCATGCCCAGGAGCGCCGCGCGCTCTGCCAGGAGTGCCGCGCAGCGTTTAAAAAACTTCAAAAACCCTGCAACTTTCTCCAACCCGATTTGGAATTTGTCCTTCGCCTTGTTGAATCTCAAAGGAGCGTTTTGCTTGCTTGGGAGACTTTCAAATGGTTGTGCCACGGTTTTATTCAATATGAACCCCAACGTTTACTTTGCCCCCTTTTTTGAAATGCAAAATGAAAAAAGAAAGCCTTTTGGTTAGTCTTTGCAAGGGCTGTCGGAGTTTTTTCCTTCTTCAATAATACTTTTGGTGCTCTTGTGACACTTGTATTTTGGAATGATGTTGGCAGCGGGGGTTCTTTATGCCTTTCAAATAGTCTCAATATGAACACCCTTTTATAACAAGCAAACTTATTTTGGAAAGGTTTAAACTGTTTTTACCCATGCATTATAGGTTGAAAAGGTGACTTTTGATACCACTGTCTTCTTTGGTGATCACTTAGCACAGAAGCTCCAACTTTGAGAAAAACCCTAATGAACTGTGGATCATCCCCTATCACTTTGTTTTAACACTGTTGATGATATTTATTATGTAAAACTCACTTTTAAATCTGTCAAGAAAAACACTGAAAACTGCTCTGTTATTAGAAAGGATAGGGCTTGTCTTTTTAACTTGCTTTGTCAGTTTCTGTCTCCAGGTGTCTCTTCAACCTCTTTCCCACTGTAGGTATCAAAAATTTGCTGCATTTATTTGGATTTTGCCATGGTCCTTTGATTAAGAAGGGCGCCTTTTTCCAATACACTTCTCTGCTAAAAACATATCATTATAATGTCTCTGTCCATTGAATAATGAAAACCTATGTTTGTTTCAAGCTTTCTAAAAAACTGACAGTCTGTCAAAACACCTCTTTTGCCTATGATGAACAATAGTTTCAATGGTGATGTCTCTTGATGACATAAACCTAGATTGTCTGTGTCAGCTGTTATAGCATATTTGAAAAGGCACCTGTTTATGAATGGAGCTGCTTTCAAGAAAGACATGCCTGATTAGCTTGGCATGTTGTTCCAGGGTTTTTTAAAACTCAGATCATAACCTGTTTATGTCTTTGTGTTGAGGAGGCAAGTATATGAGATGTGGAATAACTGTTGGAATATTTCATAGATACCAAGGCGTTTATTAGCCATCTTCTTCCTAATGAAACTCTGAAATCACCAAACCTGCTGCATCTGAAGGATACATTTGTCTTTGTGGTGGAGCGTAGATCGCAACACCTGAACTTGCGATGGCGCTTTGAATGATATCAAGATGGCTTATGTCTGGGGTTGTGTACAACTTGCCTGCCTTTCTCTATGTTTATCTGGAAACCATATACTTTATCCCACAGCCCAACAGAAACATGAGATCATACAAAGGTCCTTTTTACTGAAATGTCTTCTTGCTCAGCACTGATGTGAGCCATTCATATTAACACCCCTGCAGAGATATTTTGTTATGATAGCTTTGATCAATGGAGTCTCTTTTTGATGCGCCATGATGATGATGCTGGAAATTTCAATTTATCTTCTTTCTTAGGACATAAGACCAAAAACCATGCTTTCTTTTGTCTTGCACATTTCAGATCTTAGCCCTGTTTTGATCATCACTTTCCTTCAGAAACCTTGAATCATTGTTTCACTATCTAGTAAAAACAAACCTGTGCTTATAGTCAGTTTTGTAATTTCTTCAAATCAATATTAGCCATCGCCCTCTGCTTGTAGATGAAGGAGGCGCCTTAACCCTCTACTTGTAGATGAAGGAGGTTCTTGGCCATGACAAATTACAAGTTTGTTTGACAGTGTTGTCTTTCTTCTACTGTGTTTTCATGCTGAATGGAGCTGCAAGGTCTTTATGAGAAACTCTTGGTCTTGCAGATATATCTCAGGCTTATGTTCACATTGGGAAGCAGTTGTTCTTCTAAATGTGGATTCAAGAATTTTCTCTTGAGATGATGACATGTTTCCTGTCTCTCTAAAATCCATAAAACACTGTAAAACACCTAAAATCAGCTTGAGACTGTGGTCTATGCATTGCTGAGACTTAGGGGTGTGTAAGTGGCGCGACTTAGGGCTGTGATCAATTTCATTAGCAAAGTGGGAGGTCTATCATGATTGGTCTGCAACATATGGAGGTTTTTGGCCTTTTTATGGTTGCCAAGGGTAAAAATGCCTTAAAACGCCACTTCCTAACTTAGGGGAGGTTTTTAGATAGACTTGGATTGTCCTTTTAGAGCTGATGGGCAGACTAGTAGGGCTAAAGCTAGATGGGATAGTGATAATGAGGTTTCACCTTGACATGGGCAGGCTGAAAAAGTAGGAAGGCGAAAAAAAAATTTATGAGGGTTTTCTAGATGACAAATTTACATATGGAGATCAGCTTCTAGAAAACTCAGCTATGGATTTATTCATCACCAACAAGTGAAAAATACTGATGACTAACAGGCCCAAACCAATGGACCTCTTTCAATGGATATTTAAGAACTGGAGTATGGAGTGCGAAATACATCTCTGTTCAGAAGGCTTCTTCATAGTTAAATTTCAACACTCGGAATTAGAGACTACTTCTTCCAGGAGGGTCCATGGTTTTTGGGATCTACCTAACTTTATATCACCCTTGGTTCCCAAAATTTGATGCTAACACTATGGTTGTCTCCAGAATTTTTGTTTGGATCAAGCTATATAATCTCCCCCTACATTTCTGGAGTGACAGCGTCCTACAAGGCATTGGGAATGTGCTTAGGCGATACATTAAAATAGATACACAGCGGTTGGAGGATATAATATTCACCTTCGCACGTATATGTGTTGAGTTAGACCTTAGCAAAGGATTACCATAAAGAATTCAGCTGGCACACAAACAACAAAAATGGCTGCAACATATAGACTATGGAAACACAGCTTTCAGATGAAGAATATGCAGATAGACTAGTCATCTACAAAATACCTATCCTGAAGCAAACAGAGATAACCAAAGAAAGAAGAGGACCAGAAAAGCACCCAAAGGATGGCAATACCCCTCATGTGACCCAGAAGAGGAGATAGAGGAAAAATAAAATGCACCCACATCAGATGGGAACAAAGAGAACAATAGTCTCGGATGCACAAGAAAAAGACACATTGGATCCATTTGATATACAAACCCAACAGGACCGGCCCACACAGGAACCAGTTGTATCTGAATGTGGTGGGAACAAAAGGCATCACTCATCAATAAAATCAGACTCAGACAAGGAAGTAGGAGCAACTACTGTTGAAAATCAGCTCGCACTTGTCTCCCCCACATCATCACAAGGTGCATGGCGGAAGCTGGAAAAAAAGAAAGGGAGAAAAAAATTAGTTGTCACTTGCTTGTTTTTATGAACGATAGTCTTGGCTGGTTGTTTAAGCCTATTTTCTGTTGATGCAACATGTAATTTTGTTTCTTTTAATAAAATTACGATTTTTCCTGAGGAAATAAAAGTTCTAGGAAATTCGGAATTATTAAGCATAAAACATTCAAAAATATGGGCTCTCCGGGAGAAGGTAAGTTTTGGTATATTTCCATGAGTGCATCAGTGGAAAATGAGTGTAAAGAATTTTGAGAATTAATATGAAGGGCTTGAAAAAATATTTCTGGGGTAATTGAAAAGAAAATTTGAATATTTTGGGCAATTATCGCCTTTTGGCTGGGAAGGTACCTGAGATCACACCATGTAACAAATTTTGGAAAAATATGAGTCTGGGGAAAAATAAATTGAGGCAAACCTGACTCCCGGATGCTCAATTCATCACTATTTTCTAGAAACTTTTGATTTTCCCAATTATGAAGTTCGTATAAATCGAATTCACACTAGTTTTCTACTATCTTATATTGGGTATCGACCAAAGGGAACTTATCTAAATCACGAATAGGAGGTAACATAGGATTCTCATCAATAATTTTCCCCATTCCTTTGTGCGAAGACATCTTTAATTTCAATGTAAAATTCAAGGAGACAGTGTTACCATATCGTAATTGATTGGTTGTAGAAAGGAATGCTTTGCACAGGGCGCTATTGAATTATAGAAATCTTCAATTTGAACTTGCATGGATTAAGAAACTAGCGAAATGAGATAATGCGGGTTAAAATGGGATTTTTATAATGAGAATTGAGTGTGGGGAACAGAATTATTACCGTTTTGGAGTGTGGCATTAAAGAATTAATACGTTGGTGGGAGAAAATTAATGGCCAACATCTATATGACTGTTGGCTGTATATTTGAAGGCTAACGATTATATGATGTGGAGGATGGGGTGACATGTAAAAAGGGATGGATGACGGGTGGCGTCACGAGGACAGAGCGGGATAAAACTAGCGGAAAAAGCATTGAATGGCAGTTTTCGGTGGGGGTAAGAATGGTAAGCGATAATGGGAGGAGACCCCTTGAAATAATTTTGGAGATGCCATGTTGCTTTAGCAGTTTTATTATAAACAAATTTTCAATCCCCCTCCCCCCCCCAGCCCTTGTTAAGTCCCGAAAGGTCAGGGGGGTCCAAATCTCATCCCCCATTTTCAGTCTAGGCAGGGACAATCTCAGCCCTTCAAAAGTGAAGGCGCTTTATGGAGAGTGAAAAAAATGTCAAATCACCTTTATTTCAAATATTTAAAACAAAATTTAATATATAATTTAAAATATTGGTGGAATTTGAACTGGCGCGCCCCTTTAGGGATTTTTTTCCCCTTTTTTAAAATTTTTCTTCATTCCCCTTTATTTTTTATTTTTCTTTCTTTAGAATTTTCTTTTCTCTTTCAATTTTTCTATTTTTTTTTAACAACTAAATATCTTAAAATGAAAAATAATTTAGAACATTCCATTGGGATAAATGGCTATATAATCATACCTTGATCACTATATTTATAGGACCCTAACAAACCCCACAAGATAAGTTTCCAGTTTAGTTCCGTTGCAGGGTGTTGTCAAATTTGAGCTTTAGTGGGGCATACGATATATTGGCATAGCTTTTTTTCACAATCATATTCCATATGATATATGGAATCGATCCTCCTTGCATGACCAATCGGGTGAAGGATTCATTACATGATATCGCAGATTGGTTTGTTGTGCTAGAAGATATATACATCTGATGCTATGGATTTCAAATTTTTTCTCATGTCATGTGGTGATATGTAACTAATGAGGTGGTCCTACAAGAAGTGGCTTATTAGTTGAATAAAGGCTTATCAGGAGTTCTTCACGGAAGGAAGAAGGCCCTTTGGCCCAATTTCCCTTTTAGGATTGGATTGTATGAGCTGAAGAGATATAAGGCGATGGAGGCAGAAATATAAGATTTGGATTGCTTGCACTTTGTAGTCAAGGACTTTCACGGAAATTATAAAATAATAAAATAAGATTTGATGACATCATCAAATTTTAGAGGGAAAAAAGAAAAAACTACTTTTTCAACTCGTATTTTCAAATTATCTCCCAAATTTTCTACTCAAATTTCGAGCGAGATTATTTTTTCGATGCAAAATTTAATTTCGCATCCAAGGAGTACCCATGTTGTATAATTTCGATGGACCCTACTACACGAAAAATGAGAAAGACATGAAAAACGTGATTGCAATCACGTTTTTCAAGTATTTCTCATTTTTTGCGTAGTATAATCCATCAAAAGTATGAAACATGGGTATTCCTTGGATGAGGAAGTAAATTTTTCATCCAATGAGTACTCCCGCTTGAAATTTGAGTAAACAATTTGGGAGATAAGTTGAAAAAATGAGTTGAAAAAGTAGTTTTATTATTTTATGATTTTTTAATCTCTTTGCCCTTTTACTTAAAAAATGGTGAATCATCCCCCATAGTTGACATCATCATCTTGAATCCTATTGGTTCTTATAAAGTTTATTTTGGTTGTACATTTTTCTTAGGAGGCCCATTTTAGACCTCAAATTTCCCCTAATGATTAATGACTACCACAAAAGGTGAGAAGTTAAATAAATTATACAATGCACTAAGGAAGACACATCCATGAATTGAAGTCAGTTCATCCCAATATCTACCAACTCAAGATGTATAGGTACAAGAGGCACCACAAGAAACTACCCAAGAAAATATTGCAACTCCTAGGAAAAGGATCAAGCATGATCCAATGGCAGAAAGTAGCTGGAAATGGAAATTTGATCCTCGAAATAAGAAAGCTATTCAATCCAAATAAGAAAGGAGAGAATTAGAGGAAAATATGCAACCAGAAGAAGAGGAGAAGAGAAAGAAATATGAATTGCTCGAAAAGGAACAAGAAGAAGAAGAGGAAAGGAGAGTAGAAGAAGAGCGGAAAAGGAAGTCACAAGAGGAGGAATAATCACAAAGGTTGTAGGAAGAGAAATTGACTCAAGAAATAGAGGAACAATTGGAATAATATGATACCATCCATCCCATAGATTATGGCAGAACCTCCTCTTATGGGTGGTCATCTCCCATTTGATGAAATGGGAATCACACCTCAAACTTAAGATAGATTCATGAATGTGTGTAATGTCACATTTGATCAAATCAAGAAAAGGATCTTGCAACAAAGGCTAGATACTTCCCAAATGATCCTCGGAATCTAGTCTTTGTATTCACAAAAAATGTGATAACTGCTAATAATAGAAGGAATCCTTGGGAAATCATGGCACCTAATGTTTCTTTAGCTACAGTAGCACCGAATAACTTAGAGTATAAGTTGAATGATAATGCATGATTAAGGAAAACATTGGTTGTAGTAAAGCAACCAATGGAACATCTAGTTTCAAAAAACTAGTGATTATCTTCCCAGAGCTTCAACACAGCAGAATGGAAATCATCTATACTAGAGGAATTTGTACCAATGGAGGATACCATGGCGCATTTGTATTATGAGATTATACTTTTGCATGAGTTAGTTGCACCCCTTGTTGGTATTAAAAGTAAAACACAAGAATTTTTAAAGCTCCTGAAAGTGGAAAACATAGTTTTTGATCAACTATAGGAATGGGTTGTCAAATATCTAGATGTTCTGCAATAGTTGGTTAGAAAGGAAAGGATTTATGCTATTATAGAAAGAGTGCATTTGAGACTCCATCATAAAAACTATATCCGACTTGGATAGCAGTCATCTAGCACCATTATCGCTTATAGTCGATTGCACAACAATTTAGAGTCTCTAGCACAGAAACATGGGATGCCTTAAGTGGGATCACTTGGAGAGATAAGAGGCATGGAAATCATATTTCCATAAGTGAGGAAGTACATAGATAAAATCAAGCAACCATCAAATCAAGAAGGCTTTGAGATCACTAAATATATTATTCTACAATATGCCATTGCACACTACAAGGAAAATACCTTCTAGTGGAGGTTATAATGCAAGTTTTTGGTGTTACAAAATTGGAAAAATTTGTCAAAAACCACCCACTAAAACATCCATTTTTTATTGCATGTTTTAGAAGAGATTATAATGGAACTGCATCACAAATAAAAAAAATATGGGCGCCATAGGTTTTAGCCGCATTTTTTTTTTGCGATGCACTTATTCGAAAAAGTAGCATTGGTGCACTACATATATCAAAAGTAACAGGGTTGCATACATAACTAAAAGCACCAACAATGAATGCAAAGAACACTGATGCCTAAAATTTATACTACAATAGTGCATATATATCAAAAAATGATTTAGGTATTTATTACAAGGAACGAAACCAGGGCACGTAAAAAAATATTTCAGACCTGGTGATTTTATTTAAACTAACAGCCCGGATGCATATTGTTTGTATAAATGCATCAGTGTGCTAAGGATAGAAAAGAACTATTGCTTTTCATTTGAATAATGCACCGGGGCTGGAAATTATATTTTGTAGGATCGGGGAATTAGTTCTATGAAAGCAATAGTGCATTCAGAATTACAATGCATGAGGGCATTAATTTCAAACAAAATCGGTGCTTGAAGAATTAAATGTCTTGGTGATATCCTTTTTAGAAAAGACATCGGTCATGCAAAAAAAATGTCGTCATGATGCTTTTATACAACATAATGCACCAGTGTGTGTTTATGTTTTCGACGCATCAAATTTTTGTATGAGATTTTCTCTTTTTTGGAAACATCAACCTGTGAGAGTGCAATTATTTTAATTTTTTAAATCCATTATTCATCGAAAAATTGACATATCTCTTATAACAGTATTCATGTAAATTAAAGTTTTATTAGTACAATTGTATATTTTTTGGATCAATTTGTTGTATTATCATATTTCACATCTTTTCATTATAATATTTAATCATCTGTATATTTAATCAGTGGTGTAACATTTCACAACGACATTGGATAACACTATAGAATAAATTAAAATGTATTTTATTATATATTGATAAGAGGCTCTTTTTCTTACAAAATGGGATTATTATTGGTAATCTCTTGTATTTCAATTGGTACAATGTCCATTACATTAACCAAAATGCTTTATTTTCATAGATAATTATTTCAAAAAATACAATAGGTTGCACTGATATACAAATAGATCATTATTCTTCATTGGAAATGCTGCCAGTGCTCGAGATACTTCCATGACTTGGTTTATTTGGACAAATGTTTGGTTGATTTCATAAATTATTTTTGTCTTCTTGATCTTGTTCCATATGCAAACATAAAAATAAAGTGTAATGATTGTATCTACATTGGTGAGAATAATGAAAATTGAAAAAAAAAAAATATATATATATATATATATATATATATATATACATCAATGTAAATCGAATATCAGTGTACCATAGCAAGAAATGACACATAAATTGTACACATGTTTTCAAAACCAAGTCTCATACCTTGTTGCAACAAGTCTTTTGTTGGCGTAGTTCCATAATTTGTTGCATGCATGTTTTAAACCCCATTATAAGTAATAGATTTAACATAAAGGATTTTTTGGTTCTATTAATTATAAAATTTTAGAAGCAAAACAACATAGATACTTACAAATTCCACAATTAATTTTTGATGTGCCAATATATACTCACAACCCATATTTAACCCAATGTCAATCAATTATTCCTATGGCTCTTCTTTGTATATTACCACCTATTTCAAGACATTCAAGGATGGTTATTGTAAAACAACTTAAAATATACAAAAATGAAACATTGAGTTGTTATAAGGAAATATTAACAATTACTCACAAAATTTGATATCAACCCTTTTCTTCCTCGTCGTCCCATTTTATGTGTTGAATGAGTTCCATTTTGTTTTGTTTTCTGCAATAAAATACTTGAAATTTAATATTTAATGCTAAATGATTTTTTATATGTACAAAGTCAATCATGATTACATACATTTGAAGCACGTTGTTGTTGATATGGCTCCTTCTTTGATGCAATTATTTCCATTTATTTGACCATCTCCTTGTACACTTTTTTGGACATTCCTGCTAGCATGTTTCGCATATCATCTCATTGATCATTTGGTATTTTCATAATCTTGCTTAAAAAAGTAATAAATGGTTTTTATATCGATATAAGAAAACTCAATATAACAAAATTTTTATGAATAAATGAATGGTATGTAGTTAAATATACATATAAATCTAGGAAAATCATTTTAATTAGGAATATCACCTTTGGAATTATTCTTTTTTTTTTGGTATGTTTTTGTTATTGCAAGTCTAACATGTCTCATTGACCGTTGATCTGGAAATGCTTCCTATAGTTTAGATAAAATTTGGTTTTTAGAATCATTGGGTTGATTTTTGTATTGTAAGTGGAAATTATGTCTATACATTCATTCCACTAGATCCCTCATAGTTTTTTAAAAAAATTTCCCCTTTCATTAACCTCCAACAACACTCCGGATAAGCTAAGGACCAATTCATCGTCATTTACATGTTCTATATGTTTTCTTTTCTTAGATCGATCTTTTCCTTCATTGTTTCTCCCTGTAGAACATTAAACATATCTTAATTATATACTATTCAAAACATGTTAAATATAATATTCTTAATTATATTATTCATGAAAATTCAAAAAAAAATTACTCATATTGAATAGTATTTTTTCATTCACTTCATTCATTCTTCTGCAATTTTTCTATCAGGATTTTATGCTCTTTTGCACTTATATTAGAAACAATCTTATTGACCTTCTTCATTTTGTGGCTCTGCATGACACACAATAACCAATAAATATTAGTTAAACTTACATATAGTTCAAACATATTAATCTTGTAAAGAATTTACAAAGAACTTGATCTCTCTTTTTTTTTTTTTTTCTATCATTGTGTCGATTAGTATTTTTGTTACTTAACACATTCTCAAATAATTTTTATCAATATACATGTACCATTCAATGCAAAATCCATTAAATATATTTCATACATAAATCAAATAATTTTTAGCCAAAAAAGAGCCCTGGTAACCGGTGTGTTTATTTTAATAAACGCACGGGTGTGTTTAGGTCATTAAACGCACCGTGCATTTAATTGTTCAACACCATCATGGAAAATCATTTTTAAAATAATTTTAAATTATGACGATGTGATTTATAATGATAAATGCACCACAATGACTTAATGGTGCAATTTGGCAGAGGCATGTCAGTGTATTATATTACGCCAAGAGCACCAATTAACAGATTGTATAGAACTGACAGGGTTATAATACACCAATGTGTTGCATTACACAAGACACACTAGAGCATTATATTACATTAGTGCACCACGAAACATACGTCATTTAAAAAAAAAATAGAGAAGGTCGACTAGGTTTGGATCTAATTCAATAAGTGATCCCCCTACTTTACATTTCAAACGCCCTACATACAGTAAGTACACAAACCCATTAAATGTAAAATGCCTAAAATGAAAAACCCTAACAGCGAAGTGTTAGAGGTATTTAAACCCTAAGGTCAAATTTTGCAATCACATTAACAAGAAGAAGCAAGGGTTTCAGGTAAGTATTGAATATTTTTGTTTTTTTCTGAATTTTAATTAAATTTAAATAGAAACAAAGATCATGAAAAAATTTACTAGTAAAAACATTAGAAAATTTTTTATTATACAAGGTTCTTAAATTTTTTTTTCCTGAATTGTGAATAAATATAACAAAAAATGTGAAAATTTTTAACAATATTTTTTACATTTTTTGTTATATGCAGATTTTTTAGTGAATCACCATACCTTTCAAATTCTGGTCTTTATGCGGTTCCAAAATATTTTTCTGCTCTACAGTGCTCCTAGTATGTCTCTCTTGCAAATGATCTGTCTTTTAATTAAATCATAATAGAAATTGTAAAAAAAAAATATTAGTACAATTAACAATAAAATTTAAAACATTTACTATGTAGGGTTTTGAGTGAATCATTATACCTTCCCGCTTATAATCTTCTGAATAGTTTTGCTGCTCAAAAGTATTTTGTTGTTGCACATTGCTCCTGGTATGTCTCTCTTTCAAATAAATCTCTTAACATTTTGGTAAAAATAATGAAATAGTGAATATGTTTTTACTATTTAAAAAACTTTATGAAATTAGATTTCAAAAAATCAATTGCCGCTCATTTTTTATTTAAGAAAAAAAACTCATTTTTTCACATAATTTGTAAATCGATGTGTTCGATAGTAAAGAGCACCAATGCATTTACAAGTAAAGTGTTCCGACATTACTGAGGCGCCAATTTTTTTTAACACACCGACGTGATACAAACAAAAAACGAAATCTTGAAATTGTGTAATTAATATTTTAACACAAGATGTGGTTTTTATTTAAATGCATTGGTGATGTAATTGTTATAAGAGCACCAAAATGGTAGAATTAGTTTTCATTTTCAAATTCTTGAAAATAGGTGTGTACAGGTGTTGTTTTTATTTAAATGCATCGGTGAAGTTTTGTACAACAACACCGATATGATATCATATTTTATATTTTTTTGGAATGCCATCAAAAGATACGGGTATTATTCGAACACCCTGGTGTTGTGATGATTTAAACACGTTGGTGTGATTTGTTCTAATAAGTGCACTGGTAGGGTTTAGAATTTATTTGAAATTTCATTTTCACATAAAATGGCATATTAATCTCAAAATATCCTTTAGGACGCATCCACATGAATTAAAGTATTTCATTGTATACATTTTTCGCTTAAAGTCACCTTATTCTTGAAAAATGTTTTGAAAACTATATTGAAATTTAGATGGTGGTTATATGGTTCTCGAAATTAATTTTAGATATGCACACAAATTTTTTTTCTGATTTTTCTCAAATGCAGGAACAAAGTATAAATAATATCAAATGGACAATTCTTCAAATTATATCTCGTTCGATATTGTTGATCAAAGTCATTCTTGGAGTTATCCCTTTCCATCTCCAGTAAATTTAGATTTTATTTATATTTTGATTATCTAATTAAATTTTTTTAATTAATGTCAATTTGAATAAAAATGTATCCAAATTTGCAGGATCATAGATTTGGAATCGAGTTTAGATACAAAAAATATTCCTCAATTTCAAAAACACCGGAAGCTCTTATTAGGAGCAGCATATCGCAAGTAGTTGGTAGATGAAAATGGACAACCTCTTCACCCTACTAATTGGAGCATGGCATTTTCCATCCGCAATCTTGGATCAAAAATGGTAATAATTGTTTGGTATAATGTAAATTCAATAAACCACTCACATTGACATGCTTACAAATATCATTGATATTGTACTAATGACATTTAATATTTTTTGAAATTAGGATTCTAGTGATGATGAGTAATCCACCTACCATCTTCTGGTGCACCCCACTAAAACATAAAATCATGAGAAGGTTGCATTAAGAGAAAGGATCGGAGAGGAATCATACAAAGAATGGTTTAATCAACCACCTATTCAATTCCCACTACGTTTAGATTCACCAATTAGGAATGACTATAGAAATAATAGTTCTTCATCACAAGTTGGAAATCGAGGCAATCAAATAGAGGTTGGTATGGATGATTCTTATGGGATACAAATGCCATGGAGGAAATGTTGTTAAATGAATTCTAGCATGATGAGCTAAGGGATGATGCTCATATCATTGGTACCTTATTTGAAAGCTTAAAATCTACTTCCACCACCCCTCTCTTTGGACCTAGTGACAAGTCAAAGTCTACTCATCTAGGGACAAAAATGTTGTTGTACAACTTGAAATCAAATTTTGGCATGTTTAATGCGTTTCTCAGCAATATTAAGTTAATTCAAATGCATGATCGGTCAATTCCCTTATATTTTGATAAATCTTGTCACACAATCAACATTAAAAATGGTCAATTTTTCGAACATTAAATATTGACATTGTATAATTATACCCCCCACTAATTGTAGGTTATTCAAATATAAGGTTATTCTGAGTGATAATGTCTTGTCAAGTAGCTACGAAGAGGCAAAGCAGTTTTTGAAAATGTTGGGTGTTGAGTACATATCATATCATGCATGTCCAAATGAATTTATTCAATATAGAGGATAATATGCAGACAAAGAGATATGTCTAAAATGTGGGCATGAGAGATATGTATGAATTTTTGGCATGACATGGTCCTCCTCATAAGATATTGAGGCACATGACTATAATCCCAAGGATTGAAAGGCTCTTTCTTTGCAAATAATTATCTATCTTGTAGGGATGGCATGCCTCACAAAAAAGTGAGTTAGGAGTTATGTGAAGCCTAATATATTCAATAGCCATGAATCATATATAGGATACATAGCATGAAAAATTCAAGGATGAAGTATGAATTCTATGACTCATCGTATCCATGGATGGCGTCAACCCATATTCCCTCCAAAACACAAAATATTCTTTTCTGCCTATAGTAGTGATCAATAACAATATCCCCCCATGGTTTTATGTGAAGAATGACCATATTATGTTGGCTCTCATAGTCCCTGGTAGAAGACAAGTAAAGAATATGGATGTCTACTTACAAGCATAGGTAGATTAATTGAAGGAATTATGGGAACGATACATGTGTATGATGTATCAAGAACCATCATAATAAAGAGGAGTTTTACATTGTATGGCATGTGTGCTTACACCATACATGAATATCCAGGCTTAGGAGTTTTCTATGGTAAATTACCTTTTTATTGATTTTTTATATACATAAGAATATTGTTTCGCATATTAATTTAATTCAATGCAATTGTTTTGATATTCATGGTCACTAACATGTCAGCCTGTATACAATAATTTCATAGGTCTTGTAACAAAAGGGTATCATGGATGTAAATTTTGTGGACCTTCTCTAAAGGCTAGGTGGTCTGACCACCTGCAAAAATCAGTGTATGACTTCTCCAAAGTATTCAACCCAGAATAACACCCTTACAGAATAGTAACATCTGCTTTTAATGGTAAACCAACAAGAACCCAAAGTCCTACAATAGTGACACTAGTTAAATGGCTTAGATCATATGAGAGATAGAAGGAGAAGGAGTTTGAATAATGTTCGATTCAAATGGGGAGCCTATGTTCGATTATCCATAATTATTCAATACCTATGTTGAGAAATTTCCCGTTGGGATGAAAAGGAATTGTGCCTTTTATGAGCTCCCATATGGGAGCATCTTAAGATTTCCCACTTACTAGATCCCATGCATATATTTAAAAATTTTCATATTATTCATGAAGGTACATATCATCAAAATAAAATGACACATTGGTTGTTATGAGAGATCTTATTTATTCAAGAACTAAAAAGAAACCTTGTCCAAGACAAGAAACTAAAGGAGAGGTTGGTCTCTCTTGGTCTTTCAAAGATGGTGATGTCCCATGGATTTTAAACAATGGTGATATTTATTTATATGGGTCTTCACTACGATGGTTTTTCACTGTGGAATATCATTTATTGAGGTTGAAATAGCATGACCATTTTAACTTTCTAAGAGTACGTATGTCAAAAACATGATTTTGTTATTTTATTTTTTATTTTTATGCAATGGGATAGTTTATAATTAATTTTTGTATAATTTAATATTTATTGTACAATGTCATTATCCTCTGCTCATGTGTGGGTGTGTGAACCATGACCTTCCCCAAGACCTACAACGTTCCATATCTAAATTATATGCATTTGTATGTTGGATCACATCAAAGTAGATTCATATGGATAGAATTCCATGGTGGCATCAAGAGATAGATGAGATTGTTTGTATGTTTGAGAAGGAATTGCCAAAGAGTTTCATGGACTTGCAGGTTCATCTTCTAATTCACCTAGTATATGAGGTTGAATTAGTTGGGGTGGTTTCTTGTCATTGGATTTTCTTCTTAGAGAGGTACATGAATAAATTGAAAGGTTTTGTTCGGAAAAGGGAAAAACCCGAGGGGTCTATGGAAGAAGGGTATGTATTATATGAGTCTTTCTATTATGCTAGTGAGTACATCAAGCAGATTGAAAACACATTAGGTATGGTCATTTTGGAGGAAGACGGGGATGAATACAAAAGCAAAGGGAATCTTCTCAAAATGAATGGAAAGAGGTGCATGATAAAGAGTGAGTGGCTTATCATTTTTCAAATTTATACACATTAAATATTCACACTGGACTTCAGATTAATGCATATTTTGATCTCATATGTACTACATATCTTGTTTGATTTCATCAATGAAATCATAAAATGAATCCATCAATAAATTCATTCTTTACAATATGGAAGTGACACAACCATGGGGCACATTGTACAAGCAGAAGAAGAGGAAATTAGAAAGTGACAGGAAAGAATTCAAATGGTCAAATTGTAGAAGTGTGCCTTATCCTGATCATTTAAAAGAAAAATATGCCAATGGCATGCCCTAACAGTTGGGTAGCTTATAAAGTAGAAGAGAAATATCATTGCATCTGGTCATTACCCATGTGCTGAAGAGGATGTGCAACTCAGTAAATATAATATATTTATGTACCTTTTTAACTTCATTGTGCGCATTTGAATTGTAACATCTATATGAATTTTATAATTTTATTTATGTTCAAGTTATTAGACACATCACACTATAATTTTTTTTATCTTTTTATAGGTGAATTTGTTTCCATCTATGTGGGCATATGGACATAATTTTCCTAGAGATGATGCTAGTGATGGATGCATGACATAAGACTGTGGAGTGGAAGTCGAGTGCGACCAATCTAGTCGTGCTAGCCACCGCGATAAAAACCTAATGTAGGGTATGTTAGGTTACGTTGGAAAGATACAAGAGATCATTCAAGTGGAATTATATTCATTCCAATGTGTTATTTTTATGTTCAAGTGATGGGACACATTTTATCATAATAATGTAAAGGAAGATCACAATAGTGGGTTGATATTTATCAAATCTGGAAAGATGTGGCATGAATCAAGGGAGCATTATGTTCTCCCAAAACACTGCAAGTAGGTGTTTTTACCCAAATGTGTTGGATAGGGATTGGTGGTTCGTATTAGGACACAACCCTAGATAAAAACATATTTTTGAGAACAACAATGTTATCATGCCAAGTGAGGAACATAATCAGGTTGATGACAATGGAGAGTGATATGTACTTGTGTTATTTCATCATCTATACTATTGTTGTATGTTTTTTCTTTCTTTATTTCGCTAATTATATTGGTATTTTATTCATCTTTTTGGCATTTTACATAATTGGTAAGATTCACAAACGTTTTTACACATTTTTTTGCAATGGAAACACTTTTACACTTAAAACTAAGTATTTCCATTTGTTTACAATATCTATGATACTAAGGATTCAAGGTCACAATCCTTCTCAAATATAAAAATGAGAAGAATATAACCAAAATAAAAAAATAATGAATTTAGAAACAATATTGAAGATTTATTCTCTATTTAGATACTTTTTGGTTTATTAATCAGTTCACGTGTTGTTTTTTTTAGTAGTTCAAAATCAATATAAATCATGTAGTGATAACTCTATGAGGACATTAACAATGAAAAAATTATGTATTAATATGTAAGATTAAATTCTTGACATGAGAGGTAAAGTCGTGTTTACTATATTTAAATTGTATTTCTTGCAACATTATGTAAACTAAAAGGAGGTCTTATGCATGTATAAAATTTTGATTACATCTTTTTATGGACCATAAGAGAAACAGATGGGCATACATGGATGCATGAGAGGTTTTAATTTTTTTTCATGAATAATGGAATAGTTTTTACTTTTATTTTCAATGGTAATTATAAATAAAAGTTGAATTAAAAATTACTTTATGGCTAAGAATTAAATGATAAATAATGTGATGGTGATTAAGAGGCATTTGTTTGACTTTCTAATAGATTTGGTGATGCATTTTTTTTCCTATTTAGATTATGTAAAATAAATATCTATTTTTATGTAATTATAAGTAAATTATTTAATGTCAAAATGTCTTTATCATTGTGAACATGATGTAATATTAGCTAGGAGAGATGTGAAAACATGAATAAATATGTGGAAAAAATAATATTTCTTGAGTTTTTCATTAAGAAATAATCAAATATATTATTTGTCAAGAGTTTAAACCTAATATAGTATGATATGTGTATTATTTAACTCATATTTATTATTAAAATGAGTTAAATTAATCTAGTACAATAGAAAATAAAGAAACAAAATAGCACCAGAATGTTATATCTTTATTATTAGAAAAAAAATCCCACTTATTTCCTTAATGGAGAACTTCCAATAGAGAAAATCCCCAACTTTCTGCTGAGCGCAACTATGGCTCCGAAAATCGTGTTGATCAGTGCAGTTGTGGTTCTTCTTGTGAGATTTTGTCTGATTGGTGGTAGATCTGAGTAGCAGACACATCAATTTTTCAGATCGGCGGGGGATCTAAGTTGTAGACACAGAGATCGTGCCATATCAGTGGAAAATATGTGATCAAGTTATGGTATGTACTAAGTTTTTTTTAGTGTAGCTTGTAGTTGTTCACTTGGTTATAATCAACTGAAGATAATATTATTTGGAATCCGATCAGCCCAAAATGAACAATTTTACAGAAACTTATCTCAACGATACTAGAAAACTTGATGGGACCAATTATACGTATTGGAAATTCAAGCTACAGACGTTGCTTGAAGGAACGAGCACATGGTCGATCATCAGCAGTGATTCGAAGAAGCCGAACAATGCAAAAAGTGCAGCTACACTCATACAATATTGGGATAAAAGGGGGAACAAGGCAAAAAATTTATTGGAGATGTCTATTAAATACAATATTATCCTACACATCAGAGACGATAAATCATCCACTGAGATCTAGATGGCACTCAAGAATCTATACCAGACATAGAACACCAATCGCATCGTGTCACTGAAAGGAAATTTGTTTTCGATGAGGATGGTGGGGAATGAATCTGTTGTTGGATTCATTGCAAGGGTCAAGGACTTGAAGAACAGATTGGGTGACATCAGGGAGAAGGTGTCTAGTTATGATCTTGTCACAATTACTTTGAACGGGATGATGGATGAATACCATATGTTCATCACAGTCTTGTCTGCATGGGATAAAGCCCCTACATTCAAAGATCTGATAGGAATTTTGTTACATGAAGAAGAGCATCGTAGAATTTGAGACCACAAAGTGTCGATCTTGCTCTGATGGAAAAAAATAAGCCATACAAAGGGAAACAGTGACAACAATAGAAAGGTGATGGAAATTTTCAAAAGAGACCATTTAGAGGTATGTCTACAAGTAACAGTAGTAACTATTATGGCATTAAATGTTTCTATTATGGGAAAACTAATCATCAAGCTAAGTTTTTTCTTAAGAGACAGACAGATGAGGCTATAAATAAACAGAGAAAGCACATAGGAAACTTTGTCGATGAAGGTCACAATCATGATTATCGACTATTTGTAGCTAATTGTGATCTTTCAGCTTCTGAGGAGGATGAGGCCGAAATATGGTACGTTGATTCAGGTGCGTCTTCACATATGACAGGTAATAGAAGTTTGTTTTAGTTTTTTGAAGAAGCTGCTTGTGGAGTTAAAATTTATCTAGGTGATGACAGAGGTTATGAGATTAAAGGGTACGGTGACATTCTGGTGATGATGCCTGGAGGTGATATCAGACATATTAAATGTAGAAATTATACAAAAATCATGTATATATTAGATTCACCTGATCTAACAATGTACTCAAGTTAAATACTGAACGACTTCTACAAATATTTTGTGGAATTAAAAACACAATCGCCAATCACATGAACATGAAGAAGAATCAAATCACACATAACACAGATAATTTACCGGGGAAATATTACAGCTAAAAACCCCACTATATATTGTATAGTAAGCATGGATCATGAAATAAATACAATGTCTTTCTAATCTCACAAGAGCCTCCAACATTCAGCTATCTGTCTCACACTGTCCTCACATAAAACTGACCAATACTTAGTTAATATCCAACCTTCTGACAGCCTGCCTGCCTTGCGCAATCCCTGATGGTCAAGATCCCTAAAAGATAGGAATTATTCTTTACCTTGACTGTGCAAGTATCATGGGTACTCCAATGGGTGTTTTCCTGCATGTGTGCAAGCAAATAATGTCACAACTGATAGTCAACCTCCCTTTCACCTAGAAATAAACTAGGTATCCACTAGATCTGACATGCATGCAACTAATAATAGTAAATCCTCATTTTCATGTGAGATCACTGATTGTGAATTAATCAATATTTAATTCACTAGTGTATCTTCATTTACAACTAGCACAACTGAGTTTAACTCACTTAACTGAGTTAAACTATTTACAACTTGCACAAACTCATGCACCACTGCACTTCAAACTCTATTACAACTAGAATTACTCTGCATGTCCCACCAACCAACCTCTAACTTTAAATTCACTAGCTAACTGAATTTTCCACTTCAGTTAACTATTTCAAGTCCACATTGAGAATAGATTACAGTTTAACGTCCATCTAAATTAAGGGATAATAAAAATAAAAATGCACCCAAAAATAGCCCTATGGGCCCCACGCTAGTGTAGGTGCTGAATGCAACCATGTGCTTAATGCAGTAGTGTGGGTGCTAAATCTTCTTATTGAATCTCAACACTCCCTCTCAAAAAGAAAGGGACTATCCTTCACCCCGATCTTGTCTCTATGGTAGTCGAATTTTCTCTTGGTGAGCATTTTCGTTAGAATATCTACATCCTGATCTTCCATGGGAATCTACTGAAGAAACATGATCCTCCTCTACACACAATCTCTGATATGATGGTACCGAATATCTATATCCTTGGACCTATCATGAAACATAGTATTAATCAAGAGTTTAATGCAACTCTGATTATCCCAATGAATCACTATCGGATCCATCTGAGAACCAAACAAACCAACCAAGATCTTTCTAATCCAGATAGCCTCGCATGCAACTTGACTTGCTGCCATGTATTCCTCTTCCACTGAACTGAGTGTCGCAGATCGTTGTTTCCTACTGTACCAAGAAACTGTTGTCGATCCAATACTAAATATCCCCCCTGATGTGCTCTTTCTATCTGATGGACTACCATCCCAATCTACATCCATGAAGTCATGCAACTTCACTCCATCCATCCTTCTGTACCATAGACCATACTCTAATGTTCCCCTCAGGTATCTCAGGACATGGTTCCTTGCCTTCTGAAAGAGCTTGGTAGGCTTAATAATAGCTTGACTCAGTTGGTTAAATGTGTAGCAAATTTCTGGTCTCGTTTTCACTACATACATTAGTGAACCCACTAACAATCGATAGACAGTAGCATTCACTACCTCTCCAGAAATAGCATCCTCTTTCCTCCAGTTTCCTGGGAGAAGAGTATGCATTGGTTTACAACTCTCTGTGTTAAACTTAACCAGTATCTCCTTTGCATACTTTCATTGATACAAAAATTTCACCATCCCGCTGCCATATTTCCAATCCAAGGAAATAATGAAGAAGGCCCATATCCTTCATTTAGAACTCCCTTGCAAGATCCTCCTTGCATGAGTGTATCAGCTGCTCATCACCAGTCAAAATTAAATCATCAACATAAAGAAAAATGATCAATAGCTTACCCTCAACCATAATCTGGTACAATTTTGCATCTGCTTCACTTTTGGTGAAGCCCAGTCCAGTGAAATAGTTGTCTATCTGAGTGTACCAAGCACGAGGTGCTTGCTTCATCCCATATAGTGCTCTTTTGAGTCTGCACACATGTGAATCATTGTTGAGGATCTAGAAAACTTCAAGCTTCTCTATGTACACCTCTTCCTCAATGATCCCATTGAGAAACATAGTTTTTACATCCATCTGATGAATGCTCCATCCCATCTGCGCTGAGAGTGCAAGGATGGATCTTGTGGAAGAGTACCTTGTGACAGGCGCAAAAGTCTGATCATAATCTATCCCCTCAATCTATTAGAAACCCTAGGCCACAAATTTGACCTTGTATTTCTTCACACTCCCATCAACAGCTTGCTTTACCTTGTAGATCCATCTCGAACCTACCACTAATTCATCAACCGATCTTGGGACAATTTCGCATGCATTTTTTTTGACAATGGAGTCATACTCCTCCACCATTGCTTCAACCCAAGTGGGTTGTTGCACTACTTCCCAAAAGGAAGATGGTTCAGTAACAATACATTTTCTCACAAGATCCATGTATCCATTAAATCGGTTAGGAGACTGTCTTTGTCTATGTTGTGAAGTAGGGGTTCCTAAATTTTGTGCAGCATCAAGTCTCAACCTATCAGCTTCTATGGTGCGTCTTCTGCCATTTCTGATGGATGTCTTTGCATGAGTGATTTCCTCCACTCCATGAACCTCCTCATGTGGTTGATTCACATCTTGAGACTCATCCTTGGCAACCAGCGGTTCCTCCTCTGCATGCAAGTCCAGCTCCCTCTCAAGGGACAACCACATGGCTTTCCCCTCATCAAATGTTATCACCTGTCGCACAATAGTCGTTCTATTGTTTGGAAAATACTCATGATAATTATGGGGTGTTTTTGTGTACCCCACAAAAAACCCAACTTTAGCAGTTGGTTCCAGCTTCTTCCTAGTGTCCTTGGTCACATACACATAAACAGATGAGCCAAAAATATTAAAGTGTGAAACATCAGGTTTCTTACCAGTGAAAGCCTCTTCAGGTGTACTCATGCCAAGTACTCTAAGAGGACAATAGTTTTGCACATAAACCGCAGTGTTGCATGCTTCTGCCCACAAATGCATTAGTAGGCCCTGATCATGCAACATCGCTCGTGCTGCACCCACGATCATTATGTTCTTCCTCTTCGCAACCCCATTCTACTGTCGATTATGAGGTGCTATGAGTTCTCCTCGAATTCCTTCTTTGCTGCAGAAGTTCTTGAATTTGTTAGAGATTTATTCTCCACCATTATCACTCCTAAGAGCCTTCACTTGCTTCCCCGAGTCTTTCTCCACTAAAGCCTTAAACTCACAGAACTTAGAGAATGTTTGATCTTTCTTTTGCATGAAGAAGATCCAGCATTTACGAGAAAATTCATCAATAAATATTACATAGTACTTATGTTTTATTTTTGAAGCGACCGAGAATGGTCCACACACGTATGTGTGAACTCTCTCAAGGATACCTGAAGCTCAGTTCTCCTTCTCATGAAAGGTGGACTTTACATACTTCCCCATGGTTCAACCCTTGCACTGATCTAACTGATCAAGTGTTCCCATTGGAAGTCCAGTAGATATTTGTTTCATGACTTTCAAGGCTCCATGATGAAGATGGCCTAATCCCCTGTGCCATAATTTTCCCTCATCCCAGCTCACCACTTTCTCTACCTTTCCCATCATGGTAGTGCAGCCATCTACCTCCATCTTTTATATATTCTTAACTTCAATCCCTATCCTATTGGCTTGACCCATTGTTTTATGTCACAGGAAAGCTTTTCCATCACTAAAAACAACGTCATAACCTCTGTCCTCCAACATTGTGACTGAGATCAAAAATTTTCTTCATTTATGGTACATGCATTACATATTTTAATTGAAATGGTTTACCTAAATCCCTCTGAAAGGTAATGGTACCAATCCAGGTAATGGTACCAATCCCGGTAGCACTGTACCACCCGTCGTCGCCCATCTCAATATGCATCTAGAGATCTTTCTCCTCCAAGTCACTGAAAAGTTCCTTATCTCCCATCATGTGAAAGGAAGGGCCACTATCCAAATACCACACCGATCCCAATGAACTTGACACCATGCATGAAATAAAGGGGAATTCAAGCTAAAATTGCGAGGCAAGGGCCTCACCAGCTGTAGATCTAGCATCCTTCCTTTTCTTCTTCTTTTGTGGACAGTTAGTAGCGAAATTCCCATGTTTCTGACAGTGAAAACACTTCACCTTGGACATGTCTTGCTTCTTGCCTTTAGACTCGGATTCAGAATGGAATTTATTCCCCTTCCCCTTCTTTGCCTTGGAATAAAAAGCACAATCCTCTTCGTCATCATGCTTTGATGAAGAGCCATCTCTGGTGTTCTGTTTGAACTCCTCTTGCACCAAATCCGACCACAAATGTTCCCAATCTGGAAATTTTTCCCGTCCGTTGACAGAGTCTTCATAACTATGCCAAATCTTAGGAAGTCATAGGAGAGCCAATCTCACCAAACCATCATCAACGATTTATATTCCCCCACTCCCCAGTTCATCCTGACATTGGACAAACTTCGTGAGATATTTTGGAATGATGTCGCCCTTTTCCATCTTGATCTTCCTGAGTTTATCTTTGAGCACAAATTTCCTATGGTCGCTACTACTTTGGAATAGATCTTTCAAAGCCTTACACATAGAATATGGTGTGGCTTTCCCATGTAGGCTTGAGACAATGTGGTCTTGCACTCCCTCCAACAGGATCCTCCTTGGATTTTCCACTTTCTTTTGCCATGCATAAAGATTGGTAGCATCTGCAGCATCTGGCTTAGGAACATCTTTTTCAATGAATTCCTTCAAGCCATTGTCTTTGAGTACTACCTCCATCCTGTCATTCCAAGTAATTTAGTTCAATATTCCCTCGAGTTCATACTCTAACCTCAAGCCATTGAAAGCCATTTCTATCTTGAATCAGCTGTAGCACCAAGAAATTCTTTCTGCAAATCACAAACTCAACTCCTGCTTCACTTCTGTAATTTCCTGTGCTCTGATACCATGTAGAAATTATACAACAATCATTTATATCTTGGATTCACCTGATCTAACAATGTAATAAATTTTAATATTGAATCGCTTCTACAGATCTTTTGCAGAATTAAAAACACAATCGCCAATCACATGAACATGAAGAAGACTCAAATCACACATAACACAGATAATTTCCCGTGGAAAGATTATAGCTAAACACCCATTATATATTTTATATTAAGCATGGATCATGAAACAAATACAATATCTTTCTCTTCTCACAAGAGCCTCCAACATTCAGTTATGTCTCACACTGTCCTCACAGAAAAATGACCAATACCTAGTCAACTTCCAGCCTCCTGATAGTATGCCATGATTGCACAATCCATGATGGTCAATATCCCTAAAAGATAGGAATTATTGCATGCCTTGATTGCGCAAGTATCATGGGCACTCCAATGGGTATTTGCCTTCATGTGTGCAAGCAAATAATGTCACAACTACTAGTCAACCTCCCTTTCACCTAGAACTCAACTAGGCCTCCACTGGATCTGACATACATGTAGCTAATAATAGTAAATCCTCATTTTCATGTGAGATCACTGATTTTGAATTAATTAATATTTAATTCACTAGATCTCTCACTAGTGTATCTTCAATTACAACTAGCACAACTGATTTTAACTCACTTAACTGAGTTAAACTATTTACAACTTGCACAAACTCATGCACCATTGCACTTCGAACTTTGTTACAACTAGAATTACTCTGCATGTCCCAGCAACTAACCTCTAACTCGAAATTCACTAGCTAACTTAATTTTCCACTTCAGTTAACTATTTCAAGTCCACATTGAGAATAGATTACAGTTTAATGTCCATCTAAATTAAGGGATAATAAAAATATACATGCACCCAAAAATAGCCCTATGGGCCCCACCCTAGTGTAGGTGCTTAATGCAACTAGGTGCTAAATGCAACCAGGTGCTTAATGCACTAGTGTGGGTGCTGAATCTTCTTGTTGAATCTCAACATTAAAATGTAGTGCATGTACTTGGGATCAAGAAGAACTTAATCTCCATGTCAATGATAATTGATTAGGACCTGTAAGTTGAATTCTTCAAAACATATTGTGTCATACAGGACATCAAGAAGGAACCAATTGCATCAGGAGTGTGTGTGGGAAGCCTGTATAGATTTAATGTCAAGAGCATGCCACACCAAACTCTGGTTTCAACAGGATTGACAGTCGAGAATCTTTAGCATCAGAGATTCGATCATCTTAACCTACAGGATCTCATGTTGCTTCAAAGGAAAGGTATGGTTGATGGACTTCCTGATTTTCATAATGTTCATTTAGATTTTTATGGATGTGCATTAGGGAAAATGCATAGGGAAGAGTTTCCTTTGAATGCTGATAGGAAGAAAAGAGATATTCTAGATCTTGTGGATACAGATGTATGTGGACCTATGCAAACTAGGTCACTAGGTGGTGCATATTATTTTTTACTTTTTACTGATGACTGCACTAGATTCCATTGGATATATTTTATCAGCAAAAAGAGCCAGACATTTCAATGCTTCAAATAATTTAAGAATATGGTGGAGAAGCAGACAGGGAAATTCATAAAGATTCTCCACTTAGATCAAGGGGAAGAATACAAGTTGGGAGATTTCATGAAATTTTGCAGATATCATGGGACTATTCTATAGTTCATAGTGCCTCAGACTCCACAGAAAAAAAGGAGTTGTAGAACGAAAGAATAGAACCCTTGTGGAGTGCGCACGAAGTATGCTTCAAGGTAAGGGTCCATCAAATGGTTTTTGGCCTGAAGAAATCAACACTACAGTTGATTTAAAAAATAGGAGTCCAACTAAATGTCTTAATTTTACAACTCCTTTTGAAGCATTTTATGGATATAATCCAAGAGTGAATCATTTTAAGAGTTTTTGGGTCAAAAGCCTTTTCCCATATCCCTAAGGAAGATAGAAAGAAGTTAGATCCTAAGGCCATGAAATGCATCTTTGTAGGATATTTCATTGAGTTTAAAGCGTATAACATAGTTACCGATAAAACGGGAACTATTACCTAAAAACAAGAACTCCAACCAAAAAACCATGAAAAAACAACCCGAAAATGAAAAGTTGTATTCTGGAATAAAAAAAAATTCGGGGTAATTTTTCAACATTTTTTAAAAATGGAAGAGCCAATTTTTTTTGGTGCAAAAAACACCCCAAAAATTAAAATTTGTATTCTGGAATAACCTTTTTTTAGGGTAAATTTTCAACATTTTTTAAAAACAGAAGTAAAAGCCAATTTTTTTGTGCAAAAAACACATCGAAAAAGGAAAGCGTTGACACAAAAACTTTAGAATATTAAAAATAAAATAAAAATGAAAATGAAAAAACATTTTAAAATAATTGAAGAAAAAAAAACAAATTCATTATATTTATTTAAATTAAAAAAATAAAAAATAAAAATAATGCGACGGTTGGCAAATAGCAGGAATTGATCGGCTTCGTCGAGGTAGTTTTCTTCATGGGCTCAGTTCAATGGGTGGGGTAGTTTTCTTCGTATAGGGTTGGGTTTTATTTCGTAACTACAGGCCTCTCATTCCGGCTTCATCTATATATCATTACACCTTCTGTCACCTCGCTATTCGCTCATCATCTTTCTTCATCCTTCGTACTGACGTTGTTATGTATGACGAAGACTTGGATTTTTCATATAGCCCTAAGACGAGACAGGTTCTACCCGGGCAATATGAATTCATGCGACGGGCCTCATAGAATGTTAATTCCTCTAAGCAGTGCTCGCCTGACAATGCAAACTCTCCGTCCGCCACCCTCGAGCATGATGGTCCATCCATCCCCACTTCTCTTGCCCTGCATGCTGCTTCTACGAACGACGACAAACAATCGGCGCCTATTCAGTCTGCGCACAAACGAAAGAGCATCCGAAAAAAATCTGACACGGTGAAACTGGTGGTTGGTGTCGATATTCCCTTATCTGATATTCCAATCTATTTGGAAAAGGCCCTAGTTGGACGTTTTTGTGGAAGGATGGATTCAAAAGAATCAATCCAAATATGGCTGGAAGAGAATTGGAAACGAGTTCTCGAATACGTTCCATTTTTTCATAAGCTATCACATAGTTGGCTCCTGTTTAAAGTTTTATCAAGAAATGACAAAATTAAACTCATCGAACGGGTTTGGAATTGGGGACTGGCGGGTTTAATTTTATAGAATTGGGATATAAGTTTTAATGTTGAACGAACCCTACAGCACTTACAAAAAGTGTGGGTAATTCTCCCTGGCCTTCCTCAATTTTTTTGGCAGCAAAACATCCTTGAAGCAATCGGTAATAAGTTGGGTTCCTTTTTTGCACTTGAAGAAGACTGGGATACGAAATTTGACAGGCGTTGTGTTAAAATCCAAGTCGAGCTAGATGTTTGTGATGGCCTTTTTGAAGGAATTGTTTTGGAAATGCATGGAAGCACTTGGACGCAGAAATTAGACTACTGGAAGTTTCCCTTTAGATGTTTTTTGTGTCGACAGGTGGGGCACTTAGCTCAAGATTGTCCTCAGCCGGATCGCTCTCGTCCACGCTTCAAAAAATTCTGGAAGAAAAAATAAATTTTGAACAACAAACTGGCCAATGCATATTGTCTTGATCCGATGTCGGCTCCTCTAGATGATTCAAAGGCAGAGCAGCACATTCCTGTAAAATCCTCTCTTAAAGAAATTAGGGCAGAACAGCGCGTTTGTGATGAGGATGCCTCTTCCTCAACTAAAGGTATGCCCTTTGGTGGTCTTGTTCCTCCCCTAATTTCTTCTATTCAAACTCTTGTTAATGAATGTATGGGATGCGATGAATTTTCCCCTTACTCTCCAAAGGCTCCCCTTTCCAAGTTCCCTCCCTCCAATTTCCCTCGTCTTGTTCTCCTCCCCTCAAGTCTCCTTCACGAGTTTTCCTTGTTTCGAATTTCCCATGCCCTTCCTCCAACCCCTACACTTCTAAGCTGCATTCGTGCTCCTCATCCTGAATTAACCCTGATCAATCTATCAAAGGCGGTCTTTCTCTGGCACATGCTCCCAAGATCACTCTTAGGCCCAAGTTTGCGCTGTTAAAAGCTCAAAATCAAGCTTATTTGGATATAAATGATGGTAAACAGAATACGATACATTGGGCTCTTAGAGCAGGGGGTGCCCACAAAAAGGGCCTTATATGATTCTCCTCTCTTTCAATGCGAGGGGTCTTGGGGGCACCCCTTCCCAGCTCACCCTCAAATGGTTGTGGCAATCTATCACACCCGATGTCATTTTCCTCCAGGAAACAAAGATGTCAGGTTTACGTGCTCAAGAACTTCTTTCAAAATGGCTCATTAATTGGTCCTTTACTTTTGTGGATGCCTCGGGGTCAGCAGGAGGCTTAATCTCTGTTGTAAGCCCTTTCATTACTGTCATATCCTCTGCATGTTCTTCACCTTTTATTAGGACGTCCATTTTTTATCCATTTTCTGGAGATTCCCTTACCCTCTTTAATTTATATGGCCCATGTGATGATAAGCAGTCTTTTTGGGGGAATGTTTTTGCTTCAGAATTTGGGACCACAGACAATCTGATCATGGGTGGTGATTTAAACTTCACCTCTATTTGGGGGTCTTTTGCAAGACCTGACCCTCTTGCCCCTTTTTTACTTTCCTACATTGATAGAATTGGTTTGGTCGATGTTTAACCATCAAAATTGGATCCTACTTGGCGTAACAATAGGAAAAATCGGGATGCAATAGCCAAAAGATTGGACCGTTTCATAATTTTTGAAGCTCTTTTAGCTTCCCATCTTCAGGTGTTGGCGTGTGTTGAGACAGGAAGCATCTCAGACCACATGCCTATTTTGTTATCTTTGGAATCTCCCAAATCCAAGCCCCCTTTCCCATTAAAATTTAATCCTGCTTGGTTGGTGGAGGAGGATTATAAAGCCCTGGTGATCTCTTCCTAGATCCATTTGGTTCCCTCTTAGTCTATTTCCTTCATGCAGATGTGGGCTGACAATATCTCAAATCTTAAGAGGGTTACTAAGTCTTGGGCAGGGGATTTTCATGCTAAACAACAAGCTCTTTTAAAATCTACTGAAGCTACTATTAGTGAGCTTTATAAATAAAATACCTCAAGTATTCTGACCGATTCAGAATTGGAGTCCTTGAAGATTTTAGAGTTAAAATGACACGAGCTCTTAAAAAAGGAAGAACAGTTATGGCGCCTAAAGATCCCAGCGACTTGGATAAAAGAAGGGGACAATAATAATAATAAATTCCATCGTTTTGCAACTCATAGAAGAAACCAAAACACCATTCTGGAAATAAAAGTTGAGAATGGTGTTATGGTTCATTCCTTTGAAGAAAAAGCCAGTGAAGGGGTCAATCATTTTAAAAAAGTATTCTATGCTCCTGAGGGATGCCCCATCCAAGAGATTCTTCAGGTTTTACAACTATTCCCTCGTTTGATCACTGATGAAATGAATGCTACCTTTACTAAAGAAGTGGATGAAATTGAGCTTGAACATATCCTTAAAAGTTTCTAAAAGGGAAAGAGCCCTGGCCCTAATGGTTTAAAGATTGAATTGTTTCTCGGTTTTTATGATTTATTGAAGGATTATTTATTATTAGTAATAAATGAATCACAAAGATCTGGGAAAGTGTTGGGCTCAATAAACTCGACTTTCATTACGTTGATTCCAAAAAAATCC
Source organism: Pinus albicaulis (assembly GCA_034641835.2). Lineage (NCBI taxonomy): Eukaryota > Viridiplantae > Streptophyta > Pinopsida > Pinales > Pinaceae > Pinus > Pinus albicaulis. Next base: position 1,393,899,140 of record CM076581.1, read on the forward strand.
TCACCCAAGGATTTCGATGAGTTTCGACCAATATCTTGCTGCAATCTGATTTACAAGTTAATCTCAAAAATTATTGCTCAGTGGTTAAGACCTATCTTAAGTTGCATCATTTTTGAAGAAAAATTTGGTTTCTTAGACAAAAGACAAATCCACGAAACTGTCTCTTTGGCTCAGGAATCCCTTCATTCAATCCATTTGAGCAAAAATCCTTCTTTCGCTCTTAAGCTGGATTTTTCAAAAGCGTATGATAGGGTAAATTGGACCTTTCTCAGGCTATTAATTATTCATATTTGCATGGCATTGGAAGTAGTAGAATGGATTATGGGTTGTATTCAATCAGCCTCATTTGCTATTTTGATTAATGGCTTTCCCTCTACTTTCTTTCGCTCTTCAAGGGGACTCAGACAAGGGTGTCCACTCTCTCCTTTTCTGTTCTTGTTGATTGCTAAAGCCCTGAGCCGATTATGTCAAAATTCCATCTCCTTTGGCAGTCTAAAAGGTATCCATATTGTTGGAATCGAGTCTGTCACCCACATCCTTTTTGTGGATGACATCCTCCTCTTTTGTAGCGCTTCCATTGAGAATGCCAGAGCCTTGCAAGATATATTGTGTCTCTTTCAAAAAGCATCTGGGATGTAGATTAACATTAATAAGTCTATTTTGGCTCATAATAACATTCTTGATCATCTTCTTTATCAAATAAAGCTCTCTCTCCCTTTTCCTAGATGTGCTTGGGAGTCGGGTTTTAAATATTTGGGTTTCATTTTAAAACCAAAATCTTATTGCTTCAAGGATTGGTTATGGCTCTACCAAAATGTTGAGAATCGAATCTCTCATTGGAGAAATCGCTTTCTTTCACGGGAAGGCTGATTATTTCTTCTCAAATCTGTTCTTCAAAGCATACCAGTGTACTGGGCCACCATTGCTTCGATCCCTAAAGGAATTCTTCACAAAATCAGGAAGAAATGATTTTCCTTTCTTTCGACTACAAGAAAAAAAGTTGAAGGTATGCCTCTTGTTAAATGGGCAAATGCTTGCCCGACATAAAGATTTAGAGGGATGGGGCATAAAAACCTTCCGAATTTTTGTCTTTCCCTCGCTGCAAAATATTTATGGAGACTGTCTAAAAACTCGGATTATCTTTAGATCAAAATCATGTGCGCAAAATATTTTCCTGGCCAATCTATTATTTATTGGTTTAAAAATCCTAACAAATCTCACAAAAATGCTTCCATTGGATGGAAGGCAATGGTCTCATCTTTCCCTTTCATTGGTCAGTCGACATCTTGGATTATCAGAAATGGAAAATCAGTTCGAATTGGGATAGATTCGTGGGTAGGGGCGGGAGAAAATTTCCATCTCTCAGAAGGCCTCCACTCTATCCTTAAATAAAAGCACATCCTTACCATTGCGTACGCTTCTGTAACCTTTCCACAAGCCTGGGGAACTCCGGGTTTGAAAAACGCTATTATTTAGGACTGCCAAAAAACCTGGCAGCAGAATGGACTTCATTTATAACTCTTCTCGTGAGAAATTTCATTCACCTGGAATTGGAGGTTGAGGATACGCTGGCTTGGTCAAAGAATAGTTCAAATGGCTCATACTCTGCGAAGCTCGGTTACAATGCAATGATGGAAGCCTCATACAGTGAAGAAATGATGTTCTGGTTGAATCCCCTTTGGAAATCCCCTGGCCCAAAAAAAGCCAATTTGGTACTTTGGCTCTCTCTCAAACATCGCCTCCTCTCCTGGGAAAATTTACAGCAGCGGGGTTGGGAGCGTCCAAATCACTATTGCCTCTGTGGACATGCAGCAGAAACAACTGCTCATATTTTTTTCTCTTGCTCTTATGAAGAATCTGTTTGGACCCGTTGTTCATCCTCAATTGCTGCTCCTCCAATATCCTCGGTAGACTCCTTTCAATCAAGACTGAAGCAGTGGTGGAAGGAGCCTGGGGTAAAATCCTATTCAGCCTTTCCTGCATTATTCTCTTATGGCATTTGGTGGGCACGTAATATGGCTATATTTGATGAGAAATTTATTCCGGAAGAGCTGACAACGGCATTAATTGTGAAATGGGCTTCTGAGCACAAATGAAATCCCAAAACACCCAAAATTCACTCCGCGGTGCATCTAGTAATCGACCAGAGTTCTTCATGGGTGTTTTTAGATGGTGTGTGTCAAGGCTCTCCTCCTTTGCCAGGAGCAATGGTTTTCCTTCATGTTTCACTAGTCTCAAAATTTCACATCATTTTTGCTTCAGGCCATGGATCAAACAGCAAGGCTGAGCTGGCTGCTTTATGAGTTTTTTTTCATGTGGAAAAATCAAAAGACATTTCTTCTTTACAATGTTTTGGAGATTCCAAAATGGTTATTAATTGGGCTCTTCAGAGATCTCAAATACACTCTCCTCACCTTCAAGCCATCCTTCGAAACATTCGACGCTTATCTCAAGGCTGTCATTTCCTCTCTTTCAAACATGTGTATCGAGAATTAAATTCGGAAGTTGATGGTCTATCTAAGGTGGCTCTCACTCTTCCTCCATGCACACTAAAAATTGTGGATATCTCTTCTAATCTGGAGGAGACTCTCCTGGTTTAATTTTATAGCAGAGAATAAATATGCCTTCATTTTTTACCTACAGTCTGTATTTTGGTTCAATCCTGAATAGGTGATTATATGAACGAATATGAAGCGTGAAGAATAGTTGGATCAGCAGTAGAATCAATCCAGTAAACAAGAAAAGTTATGTTTTTATTGTTTTTACTTTTTGAACTATTGGTCAAAAAGAGGGATACCCATCAGGACTTTATGAAAAAACTCTTATAAAGAGTCCAAACAGCTCAAGGAGCAAATGTAAAAACCCCATTAAGGGGCCGGTCTGTTATTTTTCTCATAAAATAAATATTTTTTTTCCACAGAGAAAAAAAAAAACAAAAACAAACAAACAAACAAACAAAAACACACACACACACACACACATATATATATATATATATATATAATTAAAAAAAAATAAAAATTAAAAAAATAAAATAAAATAAAAATAAAAACAAACAAATTTTAAAAAACAAATCAATTTTAAAAAATAAAATTAATTTAAAATAATCAAATTAAATTTAAAAAATAAAAAGGAAAATTTTATTAAATTAAAAACAAAAAAATAAATTTTAATATAAAAAATTTAATTTTAAAAAATTTAAAAATTTAAAAACAAAAATTAAAAATTAAATAAAATAATAAAAATTAAAAATATTATTTAAGTTAAAATTAAAAAATTAAAATTAAAATGAAAAATGAAAAAATAAATTAAATTAAAAAATTATTAAAAACACAAATAAATTTTTAAAAATAAATTAAATTTAAATTATAAAAAATAATATATATATATATATATATATATATATATATATATATATATATATATATATATATATATATTTATATGGATGGATGGATGATATTAATGTCCATTTATATTCATCTTGTATCATCCACGGCAAAAAGGAGTTGATTAATTAATTTAATATTTACTCCATGCAAAAGCTAAGAGAAGCCTCCTGCCTATCATAATTTCAACATATCCTTAGCATGTAGAAGGCTTTGATTTACCAAAGATTTAAACCCAGCTCTCACTGTATTCTGAGTCACAACTCTAAGAAGAAGTGATTTTCATCCTCAATGTTCATATTCTCACAGATATTGCAAATCGTTTCAACCCATGGTGTTTTAGGAACTGGCCAACGACCAGTTTTACTATGGAGCTCATGACAGTTCCTTCTTATATAAATTTTTTTCTTTGAGCTAGTTAAAACAGAGAGATACTTTTGATCTTCTAGAGTATGGTTGATGACCTCCTTATAATACCTTAATTTTCTTTTAGCCTCAAAATCTTTCTCACACCACATTTTCTATTTAAAATTAGAAGTAACAATATTTTTAATGTTATTAATATTTTGCAATGCAACATTCTTGTCGATCTCCTAATGGTTTAACCAGGCCCTGGTGTCTTTATACCAACCACGTTTAAGCCTTAGGTGGTTTTGGCTAGAATTTAAAGCTAGCTTAGGAAGTCTATGGTCTCCTATGGTATTGAGCTTGTGCCTGTACAACAGAATCCTAGTCATAGCTAGGCTCTCAATAGGGGAAAGACCCACTTCTATAAGGAGAATAGGATAGGGTGTATTGATTTTAATTTTAAGGTTATACGTTATAAAATGCTTCTGGATTTTCTCAATCTTTCACCAGGATTCTCTAGAGATGTTGCAACCCCAAACCTCACATCCATATAAGATAACAGGAGTGACTAAATTTTCAAAGAGGAACTTCTTTCTATCCCATATTACGAGTTTTTCCATTTTACAATTATTTTCAAGACCAAAATAAGCTTTCCACCCCCCATTAATCATTTTCTGAATGCTATAGTTCTAGTTGAGCCTGTGATGAATATCAATTCCTAGGTACTTGTAAGAAGACACTTCCTCCAAGTTACTATTGTCATACATAAAATTAGCGTAAGTGTCCTTCTTGGATTTGATAATCATAAATTTTGTTTTTTCAGTGTTAACAGACATACCCATGGTAGAGCAGAAATCCTTAAGAAGTCTAAGTTGCTTATCAAGATCAGATGGGCAGCTTGTGAGAAGAACAATATCGTCAGTATAGAGAAGAAGAATGATGACTATCCCAGTTAATATCGTGCCAGCACATCCTGCTTATTCTAAACAACCTTCTAGCTTGTTGATGTAAATTCCAAATAGGGTAGGGGAGAGGGGGAAACCTTGTTTAACTCCGATATTGCACTTAATATCTTTCGACCACCCCTCATTTCTCTTTAACTTGGAAAATATATTCTCGTATAACCTTATAGCGGCCGCTCTTAGCTCGAAAGGAACATTTAGCTCTTCTAATCTATTCCAAAGGTTATTTCTAGGAACTGTATTGAAAGCCTTTATAAAGTCCACAAAGCAACATAAGAGATTGGATTTATCATTGCGGCATTCCTCCAAAATGATCATAAGCACAATGAGGTGGTCCGTTGTTGAGTGCTACCTTCTAAAACCCACTTGGCCTTTAGTCCGCTTAACTTCACTTTCAAGCCAAATTCTCAACTTCTTTTCCAAAATAATACCATATAACTTGGTTAAGAGAGGGTTGATCATAATTGTTTGATAATTAGAGGGGTTATTTGTATCCCCACTTTTAAAAATAGGGATAATGAGGCTCTGAGTCCAAGGTTTAGGGAACCCTTGCTTGACCGCTTGGTTGAAAATCTTGTGTATGTGGGGGATGAGGACAAAACCTTCAATTTTTAAGACTGAATATATTCTGAAAATAGCATTTCGAACTCATGAGGGTCATTATGAATTTTTGGTCATGCCTTTTGGCCTTACCAATGCACCTTCTATATTTCAAGGGTTGATGAATTCCATTTTCAAACCCTTCCTTAGAAAATTTGTGCTAGTATTTTTTGATGATATAATAATCTACCAGGTCCTGGAAGGTTCATGTTCAACATGTTGACATGGTGCTCAAACTATTGGAGGAGAAACAATTATATGCAAAAACATCCAAATGTTTCTTTGGAGTACAAGAGGTGGAATATTTGGGTCATGTTGTATCTCACGAGGGTGTTAAGGTAGACCCTAACAAAATTAAATCCATTAAGGAATGGAAAGTCCCGACAACCATAAAGTAGTTGCACGGATTTCTCGGGTTAACAGGGTATTATGGCAATTTTGTTAAGAATTATGGGAGAATAGCAGCACCTTGTTGTCCTCTACAACAACCCCCCCATTTCATATAATTTTTATTCACAACACTATAATATGAAATGGGTCCCTTTTTAGTTTTAAGTGGTATCAACTTTGTATTATTCAAAGAGGTCCAAAAAAAAAAAACGAAATGAAAACATTACAAAGAGTTACCTTTTTGACAAACCAATAATGGCTTTATGATATAAATAATTAAATCTTTTATCATTGCGATAAAGCGATCGCAAGATCGCATATCGCAATGACAAAGGAGGCATAACAGAAAACCATTGGTTTGCTCCGACGCGATAACACGCAATAGGCGATCGGCGATATACCATGCATGCTTTAAAAAGAGCCCCAGTTAATGCTCCCGATGCGATGCGATATCGCTATCGGCGAACAAGGATTCCAAGAGATGCCAATATAACAAAAGTGCCTTTTCGCCCTGATGCGATGTGATAAAACCAAAAGCACGAACTTCAAAAAATTTGTTAAAACGGGGATATTACGATTAATTTGTATTAAAAGCCTTATCTTTCTAATAGAGATTCACCTGCGCTCAACCGCCAAAACGACCAAGGCACGCTTAAACAAATCATTCCACCAATAAACGACGTGATGGACATTTAAAAGATTGACAGGTTTTTACGGCCATTTAATGAAATAGTAAGTCTAAAATCTTTTCACGGATTGGATCCACGGCCACCTTAAGTTAATTCTTCATCATGCATTAATCAATATATTTCGCTCGTATTTGGTTTTCTCTGCCAATTCTCTGTGTTACGCTTATTTTTACTCCTGTGCAGAATTCTTCCAAGCTAATAGATGCAAACAAAATGGGGAAGAAGTCCAAGAAAATTGCAAACGCTTCCGCTTCGCCAGCCATAAAACAAGCCATCACTGATCCACGAAATAAAAAGAAAGGATTGATATCTGATACTACATGTTCAGGTCTCGGCAAAACGTCTTGGCAAAGTACCTATAATTTGATAGAAGCTAAAGAACCTGAAGTGACAACAGTAGAAGCCACAGTAGATACGACTCAAAAATCTAAAGGTACTTTAAAGGACTTAGCCGACTCTTTCCTTCATCGGATAGCAGCTCGGGAACAAATTCTCCCATATACGGATGTAGTAAGGTGGGCAATTGAGGAACTCCCAATCACAGACAGAACCTTCTGCACCAGAGATGGGAGAATCTTCGATTCATTTCAAGCTAATGATTTGAGGCAAATGTATCATTTGCCTGAGCCAGAGAAGAAGTACAACAAGGCATTTCTGGAGAAATTCCGAAATGAGAACGAAACCGAATCCGAACCCATTCGGAATTGGAGGCAGAATCCGGCAAAACACAAGCATAAATCTTCCGGTATGTATTCTGTTGATTCTCTATGTTCTCCTTATTGTTATGCTAGGATCATGATGTGTAGATTATGGGGTTTGCACGACTCCTCTAATTTCACTATAGAAATGGTTCCTTTGATAGAGGCAGCGTGTAATAGTGAAATTATGGATTGGGGAACTATACTGTCCGATAAGTTAGTCACCGCAGTTATTGATTTCAGAAACAAGACCCGCATTACTGAAAGGCTTATTCCCCCATTCTACTACAGCGCTTATATCCTGGACACCCTGTGTTTTAATTCTGAATTTCCCATGCTCGGCTGGAGGTGGACTCCACAAGACCCCATACCCATTCACATATACCATCAGAAATTGTGGAAAACCTCCCATAGGCACCATTTATACCAAATCTGCAATGGCTTCATGTTACCCATTCATTACTCTATTTTTGATAAACCTGCTCCCAAGATTTCCTACCAAGAAGGGATTGATTTAACTGGCCTAGGGAGATGGTTTGCAGAGGAAAAATTTACTTATATAAGAATTTTCGGCAGCCAAGCCAAACCTCATGTTCTTCCTTTGTACATACCTGATAAACTACTGGCAAGGGAGATAGCCTATCAGATTATTTCCGAGGGCGTTACACAAACTCTAAAGAAAAATAAGAAGCAGGTCTGGCCCTCTTTTCCTCTTAGATGTGGTGTTTACACCTTGAATGATCTCAAACATGCAGAGAAAGAAGCTACAAAGATGAAATCATTAACTCTAGCAACTCTCCCTAATAGGCAATTTGATCCCGACAAAGTTGCCTATAATGCCCTTGAACAGGCCAAATTGGCAAAGTTTGATCATAAAGAAGATATGTTTGATGACCTGTTCTCCTCAGCCGAGTCGATGTCCCAAGTTAGATCGCTGGCCAGAATGAAATATCAGGATGAAGGGTTAGTTGAATTCAACAGACTTAGAGAACAGAGGTTGCAAACTCTGCCCCTAGATCTGTTAGCAACAAGCCCAGCAGCAGGATCAAGCGAGCCTGAACAGCGACATACTAAGGAACCTCCGGTTATAACAAAAGAACAGGAGAAAGTGCAAGAGGAAACCCAGACGAAAGAGCAGGAACAGAGCACCATAAAGGAAAATCAAGATACTCAAATTGATCCCAAATTGCTCCAGGAATGGCAGCAATTCGATTCAATTATCAACAATCCTGAGGGTTCAAAGGAAACCCAAACATCAAGAGTAGCAGACACACAGGAGACCATTTCAAAACAAGTTCCAGGTGAAACCAGCGGCCTACCCGGTTCTAAAGGAGTAGAGATAATCCCAAAGTATCCCTCCGATCAAATTATTTTGCAGATAGAAGAAATTCCTCCCTTGGATGTCTTCTATAGCCCGAAACACAAAGTTGTGGTAAAACGACAAAGGAAGAGGAGAAGAACTGATCAGCCTTCCCTATTTCCAGAACAAACAGTGACGGGCAATATAGTTTGGAAGGAGGAATTTGACCCCTCTGACGACCTAACAAAACTATCAGAATTTGCTGGAGCCTATTCGGCAGCAACAATAAATAAGGCATCAGAGGTAAGTCTTTTATTAAAAACAAAAGACCAAGAGATTTCCTCATTACAAGCACAATTATCAGAAGCACGGCAGAAGACAGAGCAGGCAGAACTGCAATTTTTAACACAACAGCAAACCAATAATCAATTAACTCAACAATTGCAGGAGGAAAAGCAGAGGATTGATCAGAGTGCAGTCCAGAAGCAGAAAGAGTTATCAGAGGCATTGGCACAACTCAAGACAGCCAATGAACAAATGCTAAAGATAAAAGATGAGCAGATTGCTCAACTATCAGCCCAGCTTGAGAAAACAAAGAATCTTTCACAGGTAGCTGAATTCAGGGCAGAGGCAGTGCAAATAAACAAAGCATTATTAACACAGATAAAGCTGTTATGTCAACAAATCGCCCAGGAAGAACCTTTATGTGACTCAACAACATCTCTAAGTGATAAATCGGCTGATGCTAGAACAGAATTCGAGCAGGCCGATGAGACATTGACCAATTATCTTGAGTGGCAAGGTACTGAGGAAGGACAGTCAGCTAAATTTCCAAAGATCCTAGAATCGCATAAAGATATATTATTTATGGAATAGCAATCCCAGTTAATGAAAGCAGAGAGGGCAGTTTCCAGATGCAAATTAACCACAAGTAATTTGGTTGAATTGATTAATGACACTCTCTACTTATCTAACGTGATTTCTCAATGTACCCCAGGTAAATTGACATCAGCTAAAACATTGGAACAGTCATGTTACCCAGAGCTGGAGAAAACTGGCAGATTAATCACAGGAATTAACAGTTTGACATGGAACACCTATTGGATGTTCTTAGTCAAACCTTACAGCCAGAGAGCCGCCCTCAAATGCCTCTCAGATGCAATCGGGTGCATCATTCCCGAAATACAGGATGCCACCTATGATGCCCAACTCAATTCTCGCCTTAACCGACCACCAAAAGTGGAGTCGATGCTTGCAATATGCCAGCTCAGGACTAAAGACGAACAGCCTAAGTGATAAATCATGCTGCCGGTTACCAGATTGCCATAGAAGGAGATATTCCAGATCAAGTTACACCAACTTAGTAGCATTTAAATTTTGTAGTTTGTTAGTTTAATTTAGTATTTATAGACCCTTTCATGTATTTAGAAAAGGTCGTAAGTTTTTGTATATGACTGAAACCTGAAGTTGCACTACTGTACTTCAGGAATATTCTTTTATGAAACTGGACCAATTATTCTAATTTTGACAAGGAGACTTTTATGCAAATGTGCACTACTGTCTTTGTGTGAAAGTATTTTTGCGTTGAAAGAAGAATTTCAAATAGCGATTGATATTGGGGAGTGACTCGCAGCTCATATGGTACTATTATCTATGTCTGTATCCATTCTTTTTATATAAATTGTTGTTTGATTACTTTTGCTATTATTGAATATTTAAATGTGTTTTAACAACAATCTTTATACTTTCCACTACTGGATGTTTACAGTTTGCTATTCTTTCAATCATTTACGTATCAGTAATATAAATTGAGATAAGTGTAACAATGTTTTATCAATTACTTCATTCAACTAATTGAATGAATTAATTATTATTTAAATAAATATCTTTGTTTATTAAATAGTGTCATCTATATGCCTATTGACAAACATAGATCATCAAACGTTGCACTTAAGAATAGAAACTTCCCGGGATATAATAGTCATTTACATTTTCGCTTATAGATTAAATACTCCATTCATTATTACTTATTATTAAACCAATCACTCATTCACCCCTTTCTATTCTTTATCGGGAAACTGGTCCCATTATATCCAGTCGGAGCCACCATCCCAAACGGAAAAGGAGCTGTTTAAGGTCCGGACCGGGTGGTTATCCCCCAATGTTGTTGCAACGATTTTCGAGGCATCAACATTTTTGGCGCTAGAAGGAGGGCCATCAACTGTGAATGGCAAGCAAACCCAAATCTGCAAACCATTCTAAGAGTAATTCTCCCTCCACATCACCTCGTACTTCCCAATTACATGCCGGTTCTCCAGCATCCAAGAAAGAAGAAGAGGTATCCACTATCACTGCTCAAACCCACCATACTCCAGAACAATTAAGTCTTGAATCTCCTGAAGTTCAGTCTCTCATCCAAAAACTTCAGAGTTTCTCGATTTCACCACAGAAATCTGAGCTATCTCAAAGCAGTGAGACTTCGCAATTCAATCTACCTCACCCTCTCACTAGACTTCGGAGTGAAAAGCTCGGTATTGAACCTACTGAATTCCCTTTACCTAAAAGGAAAAGGGCAAAGAAAAACACTGAAGATTCTGACAGTGAAGCACTTTCATCCACATCCTCCATCTCATCCTCCCCAGTGCGAAGTCAACCATCCACTCCCTCATTACATATTGTTGTTCACCAGGAATTTGGAACTTCAACATCTCAACCTGCTTACTCCTCAACATCAATTCCTTCCCAGACATCTGGAATCTCAACAACAGTATCATCCACCACTGGTATTACAATGGCAGATCCATGGACCAGACCTGGTGCAGTCAACATGCCCGCACCATTACATGCATTACCAGATGCTCCTGAAAAATGGCTACCCAAGTTTAATCCAGAAAATGGAACCCAAGCTGAGGAACATATCAATAACTTCATGTTAGCAGTTAATTTGAAGGGAGTAATAGAGCAAGATGTCGTTGTTAGGCTTTTCCCTTATACGTTGCAAGGATCAGCAGGATCCTGGTATTTTTCCCTACCTTCTGATTCTATTACCAGTTGGAACATTTTCCAAGAACAGTTTCTCACTAAGTATGGAGATGACAGATCTTTAGCTACACTAATAAATGATCTCTCCAATCTTAGGATAGAGCATAGGGAACCAATTAAATAATTTAATGCTCGTTTCAATAAACTTTTGAATAAAATCCCAACGGCCTCCAAACCAAGTGAACAAATCAGAAGTGAGTGGTATATTACTGCCCTACCTGCCAATATAGCTATTTTTGTAGACAGGGCCGGAAAACCAACACTCGCTGAAAACATGAAAGAAGCACTTGATGTGGAGAAACGTATCAATGCTCTAGAAAAGAAAGCGGCTCTTGAGGAAAGAAAAACCAAAAAAGTTTCGTTCAAAGATGACTCAAAGAAGAAAACCTTGAAAGATCCATATGACATGGAGGGCCTCCAAAAGGTCCTCAAGACCATGTCAAATGAAATGGTTGAAATAAAGAAACAAGTCACTGAAACTTCAACCAAAAGGCCCTTTAAGAATTACAAGAAAACCGAATCAAAACCACCGAATGTCATATCTAATGCAGATTCAGATCAAGAAGAAGAGGAAGAGGAAACAATCTCACCAACTGATGATGAAGAGGAAGTTGTTGAATGCCATGGCATGTGGGATTTCATACTGCCCAACTCCGATACAGATAATGATGAAGAAGCTTTTCATGTCTCTACTAGGAGTAAAAGTACCTCCGAACCTGTTCAGACAACTTCAAAGAAACGGAGTGCAGGTGCTGCTACAACAAAGGAAAAAGTACCTACAAAGAAGTCACCCGCAGCAGTCCCCCAAAACCAACCTTCAACTTCAAGTACTCCTTCAACATCTAAAACATTAGTAGTATCTGATTCAATGGATTACAATATTGTTGATGATATGAAGAAAACTAAGGCAAACATTACTATGTTTGAACTTAGCAAATTAAAACATCAGCAGAAATTGCTTCTCAAAGAATTGAATGTTGTTCCCTCTTCACCTCTTCCCAGTGCTAAAGCTGCAAATGATTCGGGTCAACCACCTTCTGGTATGATAGAAGCTACTGATTCAGTCCTGATTGGAGATAGATCTAATTCTCATACTCCACCCTTCCTTTTGACCTTTGAGATCTACAACAGAAACCTACACAACTGTTTGATTGACTCAGGGGCATCATCCAATATAATGCCAGCTTCAGTTTGTTCCAAACTGAACATAGAACCCCAAAAGTCTTCCATACACATTGTATAGTTAGACAGAACCAAGGTCCAGGTTTTAGGAGAGATTAACTCTGTAACTATCAGGTTATCAGCTGATCCACGGGTAGTTCAACTAATTGATATCCTAATAGCTGATATACCTGAATTTTATGGGTTGATCTTGAGTAGGGATTGGTCTGAAAAGCTCCATGGGTATATTTCTACCGATTGGTCTCACATGTGGTTACCCTATAGGGGAAAGCCAAATCAAATAAAAATCAATCGAGAGAAACACATGACCTACACTGTAACAGATTTTGAACAGGAAAATCAACCAATTGCATTTAATAACAACATCTTGGGAAATTATTCATCAGAGTCATTTTTTGGAAATCTCACTGCCCAACCATCTCCTTTCTCAGTAAACAATTTAACATCACAGATTGAAAACTATTCACAAACAGATAGGTCAAGATGTTTTAATGATACTGGGGAAACTGTAAATAAGATTATTAATACTTCTTTATTTTGGTCTTTATATTTTGATGGCTCCAAATCTAACGAAGGTTCAGGAGCAGGGTGTATATTGGTTAGCCCGCAAGGAGAAAAAACAATGTTGTCCTGTAGGTTAGAATTTGAATGCACAAACAACACAGCCGAGTATGAAGCCTTAGTCCAAGGTCTATATAAAGCAATTGGCCTTAAAGTGCAATATTTGAAGGTATTCGGCGATTCTGAAATTATTGTCAAACAGGTGAGAAATACAATTCATTGTCTTTCAAATCACCTCAAGCATTATCAGTCGCTGGTACAAGAACTCACCACGCACTTTTCTGCATTCAATATTTCTTCTATCCCTAGGTCTCAAAATTCAGCAGCAGACTTGCTAGCCAATGTTGCTTCCAGACTCATACCCTCCGAAGATTATAGCCCAGATAGATTTTCAATAGAATTACTTTTTAGGCCATCAATTCCTGACAATGTCACTAATTGGAGAGTATTTAATCACGATGAAGACATTTTACAATTTTTGACTTCAGAAAAGTCCTATGATGACCAAATCATTGAGGAAAGCAAACATGACCTTCAAATGAGAGGTAAATCCGAGGAAAATTCAATTCCAAAGCCTGTGGTGAAGCTTGAGGATCTTTATGATATTAAAGACAGATTTAAACCTGTGACCAATCCAAAGCTCCAAAGCTCTACTTTAAGGTTTGAATTGATAAACCTTGGCACTGAAAAAAATCCTCAAAACGTTAATCTAGGATTAGGACTTTCTGTAGAAGAAAAGGAAGCATTCATTAAACTCTTAAAGAAACATAAACATGTTTTTGCTTGTAAATATGACGATTTAAAGACATATGATACAACTATTATCCAGCATACTATTCCAATTCTTCCCGATCAGAAACCAGTTCAGCAGAAATTAAGGAAAATACATCCGAACTTAGAGAGTCAAATAAAATCGGAACTCAATAAACTCTTGAAAGCTAAGATTATTTTTCCCGTTCGGCACTCAAACTGGGTCTCTAATATGGTGCCTGTCAGAAAGAAAAATGGCGACATTAGGATTTGTATAGATTTCAGAAATCTGAATAAAGCAAGCCTTAAAGATAACTTCCCATTACCTACTATGGAGCAGATACTCCAATCAGTAGCAGGCTCTGAATTAATGTCCTTTCTAGACGGTTTTTCAGGATACAACCAAGTTCTGGTTCATCCTGATGACAGACTTAAAACCACATTCAGAACAAAATGGGGAACTTATGCTTATCAGAAAATGCCTTTCGGACTTATTAATGCAGGAGCCACATTCCAAAGAGCGATGGATATCGCTTTCAAAGGATTGATTAATAAAACAGTAGTTGTCTACCTAGACGATATTACTGTATTTTCTAGAAAGAGATCCAATCATTTGTGTGACTTAAATCAAATTTTTCAACGCTGCAAAAGGTCTGGTATCTCACTCAATCCTAAAAAATCCTTCTTCGCTCTTGATCAAGGAAAGCTCCTGGGTTTTATTGTTTCCAAAGATGGTATTTATATTGATCCTGACAGGATTAAAGAAATTTCTGAAATCCCATTTCCTCATAACAAAAAATCCATGCAGTCATTTTTAGGTCAAATCAACTTTGTCAAAAGATTTGTTCCTGATTTTTCTCAGATCATTTTACCATTACAAAATATGATTAAGAAAAATTCAGTGTTTAAATGGGGATCTGTGGAAAAAGAAGCATTTGATTTAATCAAACAATCAATAATCAATGCCCCCGCTTTAAACACTCCCAATTTTTCTAATCATTTCACATACAAACAAATTTTTTATGGCTACAACCATACAAACAAATGTCCCTCAAGCAAGCTAAGAAGGATAATAAATTATCACCAAAGTACTATGGTCCTTATAAGGTGTTGCAAAATATCGGTACTATGGCATACAAATTGGAGCTTCCTACTTCTTCGAGAGTGCATCCAGTTTTCCATTATTATTGTTAGGTCGGCTAGGATTACATTGTAGCCCCATGGACTCATATATATAGAGAGGAGGTTTTGTCATTTGTATCATCCAAGAATTAAAAATTAAAAAAATAATAATAATTAAAAAAACACTTTTAAAATTAAAATCTAAAAAAAATAAAAAATTAATTAAAAATGGAAAATGGAAAAAAATATATTAAACTAAAAATGAAAAAATGTAAAAATAAAATAAAATTAATTTAAATAAAAAATATCATATTTTATGTAATTTAAAAAAAAAACAACAACAAAAAAACAAAATTTTAAAAAAGATAAATATTAAATTTAAATAAATTTTAAAAAAAAATTAATAAATTTATTAAATTTTATTAAATTAAATTGAAAAAAAAAGTAATATTAAATTTAATAATTAAATAAATAAAATATCAAATTCAATTAAAAAAAACAAATATTAAATTTAATAAATAATAATAATAATTAAAAAAAATATTGTAAAAAATCTTTCGATAATAATCACATGCAATGGAACATTGTCGACGCGTTTTGAACCAGCCAGTGTGGTTCATCATCAGGACTAGGTGAGAGATCAAATCAGGACATTAAGTTTAAATAGATGTAGAGAAGGCTAAACTAGCCGTTAGGAAAACAACTAGTTTGACTCTCTCTTCTTCTTCTTCTTCTTCTTCTTTTTTAATATATATTATATTTTAATTAATAACGGCTAGTTTCATTTTTATTATTTGATTAATTTATTCAATTAATTAATAACTTATTAAATAATTATTTAGTAAATATAAATATAAATTTCATATTTTAATTTGGTTAATTTACTTATTTAATTATAAATTTTATTTATTTATCCACGCGCGAGGTCCAAATAAAAGATCAACAATGACCTTTAAAAAAATAAATAAATAAATAATTTTAAAATTATATAAATAAAATAAAATATAATATAAATTAAAACAAATTAATTAAAATTAAAAATCAAATAAATCAATCAATAATACTAATAATGAAAAAAAAAAAAAAATATATAAATAAAAATAAATAAATAAATAAAGGAGCAATAAGCAGGGAAGGATTAAAAAAAAAAAAATCATGAATATAAGGCAGGTATCCAACACCTGCTGATGATCCAGCCATCATCTTTATTGAGATTAACGGGTCTTTTTTCAATTTCTAAGGCCTCTCTTATCTTCCGATGATGGAAATGGTCGATCCTGGCAATGACCTTAGCCTCTTCGATGCAGATATGATGGTTATTCTTTTCTACATGTTCAGCTAGGGCAGACGAGCGGGATCTTCCATGTTTAATGTCAGCAACATGCTCACAAATTCTTTGGTTTATAGACCTACCCGTTTCACCAATATAGGGAGTCCCACAAGAACAAGGAATGATGTAGACACCTTTCCCATCCCTAGGGTCAATCAGATCCTTAACCGATTTGAGAGAGCTCTGAATCGTGTTTAGGGGCTTGAACGACGCCGACACCTTATGCTTCCTAAGGACCCTTCCAATTTTATCAGTGGTTCCCTGAATGAATGGAAGACGCACACTACTGGACCAATGGCTAGGGTCTTTATTATTTCTAATTGAAAGACCTTTTTCTGCTTTGAGGAAAGCTTTAAGGCCTTGCGACCTACTATAACCATTTTTGCAAAAGACACTCAACAGATGGGACTTTTCTCCCTCAAGGTGAGACTCATTAGATATTCTCGACGCTCTCGTCGCTAAGGTGTTTAGGACACATATTTTTTGAGCATAGAAATGGTGAGAACTAGCACGAAGATATTGTTCAGTATGGGTTTTCTTTCGAAAAATTTGATGGGAGAAAGTACCATCATCTTTTCTAGAGATAAGAACATCAAGGAACGGAAGACTACCATCCAATTCATATTCCATGGTGAATTTTATGGAGCGCGATTGATCATTAAGATGAAGGAAAAAAGCATCTAATTTTTCTTTGCCATGCGGCCACACGACACAAGTATCATCTACAAACCTTTTCCAAAGCTTAGGTTGGAAAAGAGCTTAGGAAAGAGCCTTAGATTCAAAGTCCTCCATAAACAGATTAGCAACAATCGGGGAAAGGGGAGAACCCATGGCAACACCACATGTCTGCTCATAGAATTCTCCTTCAAAACTGAAGAAAGTGGAGGTTAAGCAGATCTCGACTAAATGGACCATATCTGGGTCAGTAATGAGATTAATGACATCAATAGCCTCAATAATGGGGATATTGGTGTAAAGAGAAACGACTGACAAGCCTATCATCAAGATCCAAATTAACCTCCTTCAACTCAGTAACGAAAGAAGAAGAATCTTTAACAAAGGAGTCTGAACGACCTACAAGAGGCTTAATCTTATGGGCAAGATACTTGGCGAGAAGATAAGTGGGACCGCCAATGGTATTAACAATGGGCTGAAGGGGGGCACCATCCTTATGGATTTTGGGAAGACCATAGATTCTTGGAGTAAGAGGGTTGCTTTCAATCAACTTCTTACTCAGAGAGCTCACTGAGCTACTTGATTTAATAGCCTCAGCGACAGCTTTTGAGATCTTTTTTAAGGGATTTTTAGCAAGTTTTTGGTAGCTCCCACTATTCTCCAAATGATCTAACATTTTCATCCTATAATCCTCCTTATTAAGGATGACAGCCGCACCACCTTTTTCAACTTTAAGAACAACAATGTCCTTATTATTATTTAAGGATTTTAGGTCCTTGTACTTCAAATTCATTGCATCCACCAATCCTTCTCTTGGATTGAGACTTACCAAAATCCTCGCCACACTCAGATCTCTGGTCTGTATAAAAGATCTGTCAACTTCTAAGAACTTGCCCAAGGTATTCCCAATAGAGAGGAATGCAAAGTTAGTCCAGAAAGGCATTGGAAGCCCTGGCAATTTAACCCAGACTAGCGATTCCACCATCTTTTCTTTTTGAGCGTCGAAAAGAGGAGTCCATCTGCGAAACAAGATCGGTCTCTTTCCAAAACACCAGTTCCTTTCAAGCACCCATTCAAATGATCTTTATGCTCAAATATGATGCTAAACCAACCCCTATCGAAGATTTTGATCTAATCCGGTTGCCTTGGAGCTTCTTTCCATTCCGTCTGAGCCCAATCTGTAATGTAATCTGCCGAGAAATTTCTTCCACGAACTCTGCCGACCAAGATTGTCTCTGTAGCATCCATGACTTCATCTATGTGTATGTCCACTCCAAGAACACAACTTGGACGCTCTTCTTTCTGCCTAATAGACTTCTGCTTCTTTCTTTTCTCACCCACTGCCTCCTTTTTCCCTTCACCCTCTCCAACTTCCTAAGTAACAGGAGCATCTGTCACTTCAATCACGGGTGACGCCGGTCACCTTACTTCTTCTTCTCTATTATCCCCCTCTGCCAAAACCCTTGCCGAAAACTACCCTTCTATCGGCCCAACTTCCTGACCCAATCCAATCTCTTGTTCTTCTTCCACGAGCCTTCTCAGCTCTCCTTCCACTGCTTCATTTGATGAAACCCTAGATTGACTAAACACTAGAGCCTCCGCCTGAAGCTGTTGAAGCTGAGCTTCTCCGAGAGTCAGATTCAAGTGGGCCACTTGATTCGCAATAGAAATCAGAGCGATTGAGAAATGCAAACCCTGACTCGGAGAGTGTTTCCGATTCACAAGGGATTCACCCATAATTCTTCCACCTCTGGGATCTAGACTTTGCTGCCTATCTTCCTCTAGGGATTTTAAGCCAGCAAGTCCTTGCAAACCATAACTGACAACAATATCTTCTAACCCACCAGCAAATGAAGGAAAAAATGGAATACCTGGCCCCGAAAGAGAGGGAGTGGAGAAAAGGTCGCGATGTTGCGAACCACCAACCTTGTCGACCTGAGGATTTTGCACCTGGACTTGGCTCGAGTTATTACCAACCTTCCAACGCCCGCTCAAGGTGCTTTGGAGCATCTCCTCTAGCAATGTCGCCCTATTTGTAAACCTGCAGACTCCCTCAGCCTCACTGAGGACATAAGCATTCCCTGCGGCTTTCGGAAAAAAATGATCCAAGTTTTTCTCTAAAACTTCATGGCCCCAATATGTGAGCAGGTCTTCAGGCGCCAGCTCGATGTCCACGTACTCACAATCAAACCCCAACTCTGCGGCTAAAGAAACTTCTTATCCCGACACCACGATAGCGAGATGTCCACTGCTGATCAACAACCCTAATCTTCACACCCCGTCGCGTGAAAATGGAACAGTAATTTACCCTAACCTTCATCCTGCTTCCGGTTAGAGTTAGACGATATTTAGACCACGTTCCATATGCCTCAAGACCAGCCAAGGGATGCCTAGGTGTTTTCAACTATCTGACAAAATCGTACACTTGTCATCTCGACCAGCTACATGCCTCGGTGCATTGTTGCAAGGACTGGCCTACAAACCCTAATGGTTTTCACCATGATTCATTCTCCTCCTTTTTTTTGTCCTAATCTCTATTTTTATTTTTTTAATTAAATTTAATATTTGTTTATTTTTGTTTCGATTTCAATTTTAATTTCAATTTTTTTTTAATTTAATAAAATTTAAAATTTTCTTTTTTTAATTTAATTTTATTATTATTATTATTATTATTATTATTATTATTATTATTATATATATATATATATATTAAGTATGAGGGGTTTACACAATGCATTATATTAGATATCATTTTTGGGATTCAATTGTGTTAAGTCACCTCCCGAGAAGTCATGGTTACTGGGTGCAAGCCTCGGAAGTGATGATTGACGCTATTTGATTCATTTCACTAGTTTCAATCCCACTTCTTCACCCCTGTGAGCATCACCCGATGCAATGAGTGCTAAGTGGAGTATTCAGAAATCATGAGAAATTAGTCAGTTATGACTACCTACCATGGAAATGGTCATAGTTTAATGACTTACTTAACACAGTTGAATCCCAAAAATGATATCTAATTTTAATTTATTTATTAAATATTTTAAAATTTTAATTTTAAAAATGTTTTTTGTTTTTTTTTAATTTTATTTAATTTTATTTTTTTCATTTTTTTCATTTTTAAAATGGTTTAATTTTTTTATTTTAATTGTTTTTTTTTTTTTGAAAATGTTTATTTCCATTTTTTTGTTTTTTAATCTTAAATTTTTTATTTTAATTTTCTTTTTAAATTTTAAATTTTGTTTTCTTTTAATTTAATTTTTTATTATTTTAAAATTTTTATTTATATTTTCTTATTATTATTTTTTTAATTTAAATTTTTTATATTTTAATTATTTTTTAATTTTAATTATTTTTAAAATTTCTATCTTAATTTTTTTTTAATTAAATGGTTTTTTTTAATAACTTAGAAAAAATTGTTTTTGATGTTTTTTGTTTTTTTTTTTTCTTGAAATTATGTGTTTTTTTTTTTTCTCCATTTTTTATTTAATTTTCGGAATTTTTTGTTTTTTTAGTTTATTTATTTTTGTTTAGATTTTTTATTTTTACATGTTAATTTTGTTTTTTTTAACATTTTTATTGGTTTTTTTATTATTTTTATATATTTTTTTTGTTTTCGAGTGTTTTTTTTGTCATGTTTTTCTTATTTTATTTTTATGTTTTATTACCAACATGAAAATCATCACTCTAAACAAAAATGGTTGATGTTGCATCAACACTTTTCAAAAATAGCATGAAAATCACTAACATTTTAAAACAAATGTTCATACTTCATAAATAAATAAAAACTAAAGTGTCAAAAATATGCTCCAAAAAAAAATGGTGATTCTGCATCACCACTTTTCAAAAATCGAGTGCTTTTTTTTGCTACCTCAAAAAAGTAGGTACCAATTCAGTTACCTATTTCATCGGTAACTATGTTTTATAAGTTGTTTAATCCTTTGACTTATAAAGTCTTTGCAAGTCGAGATGTCATATTTCATGAGAAGGTTGAGGAAGGAAATAAGGAAATTAGTCTTGAAGAAAGGCACATTCCATTGTTGATGGAAGAAAGCAATGAGGACAATCAACAACAGCAACAACAGCAGAAAGAAGAAGAGGAGAGTGATGTTGTCAGTAATTCAAGCCCGTAAAGGTCTGAAGCAGGCAGATTTGATGTGATTCCTTTACCGAGAAGATCAGGTAGGCAAACTCAACTACCAGCCAGATTGAAATACTATGCTTGTTGGAACAGGGTCCCCTAAAAGCTACGAATTTTGTATAAATTTTGTATATTTTTTATATTATTTAGTCTAGCGCAGAGGTTTTGGGGTGGGTCAAATCCCCGAATGCAATGTAATGGGTCAAGGGTAGACCAAGAGTCCGCAAACCACGGTTTTCGGACCATTGGAAGCGTAGGCTAAGTCGATATAAATAGATGAACCTTTTTTAGTCTTAAAGTAGGAAAAAATTAAGTCTGATGCTAAGTGTGAATTGTTAGATCTGTTGTTAGTCGTTAGGGTAAGGACTCATGCTGGTTGTGTGCGCAAAGATCCTCAATCCTGCTGTGTGCGGACCCTTCTGGTTGTGTGCGCAAGCTGTGTCGGATTGTATTAAGTTTTGGATACTAATATATGTGGATATGGTTGAAGTACTTATGTGTTATCTGGTCTAAGGTATTTCTGTTGATGCAAACTATTGGATCTGTTATGAATGTTGTTGGTTCTCTGTTTATGATGCGAATCTGTCTATGTTATGGTATAACTATACTCTGTCGATGATGCTTTATGATGATATGTGCTAATTACTGTGGATACGCACGTGGATGCGGAGTTAGTAATTAGAATTTTGCATGATATGAGATCTGTATATTATAGTTATATTGTTAATAGATCTGTTTGGTACGAACTCAATAGGCTATGAATGCAGATCTATTTGACTTACCTACTCTCTCTCAGGGTGCGGAAACCTAGTTCCAACACCCTCCCATACTGCTTCGTGTGAGACTTTAGCCTGTGTAAGCAAGTCACTGCCGCAAGGGCCAGTAGTATAGGGCTTGTTGGCAAACCTTAATGTCTGAACTTGGATCAGGACCCCTCGATCCCACGAATAAGTTGCTGAACTACTCACAGAATATTAGGAATTATTCTCGACGAAGTTTTCAGAGCTTAAGGGGATCACAGGGGACCTAGGGGTCATGCGCATTACGCTAAAACTAGATACGCACCCTGTCAAGCAGCAGCCTTATCAGTTGAATCCTAAGTATAAGCAAAAGGTTAAGGAAGAAATCGATAAAATGCTTGCCATAGGTATCATCGAAGCGGTTGAACAGTCGAACTAGGTAAGCCAATGGTGGTTTAGGAGAAAAAGACGGAGGGAGAGATAGGAATCTACGTGGACTTGTGCAAATTGAATGATGCCTGCATGCATGATCCCTTTCCTACGACGTTCTTAGATGAAATCCTTGATAGAGTAGGAGGGCGGGAAGCATACTCATTCACGAATGGGTTCTCAGGGTACCATCAGATCATAATCGCACCTGAAGATCACAGCAAGACTACATTTGCCACTGAATGGGGATCCTTCCAGTATACAGTGATGTCATTTGGACTCAAGAATGCCCTTGCTATATTTTCACGAGTGGTAGTCGCAATGTTCAAAGAGTTCATCCACAAATTTCTGGAATTTTACTTTGATGATTGGACTATCTTCGGCTTAGTAAAGAAGCACATTTCGAACCTACACATGATGTTGGATGCCTGTAGAAAGCACCAAATTTCCCTTAATATCAAGAAGTGTATCTTCTGCGTACCCTTCGGAATCTTGCTCGGACATATAGTGTGCCGACAAGGGCTGATGGTTAACCCTGTGAAACTTGCAGTAATTATAAATCTCACAGTACCTACAACTGAGAAGCAGCTACATTCGGTCCTCGGACACACAGGATACTACATGAAGTTCATTCAGCGGTATGTGCTGATCAAAACGCCTATGGAAAAGCTACTTAAGAAGGATGTTTCATTTTTTTGGGATGACGAGTGTTAGAAGAGCTTTGAGCTACTCAAACAAAATATGGTCTTTGCGCCTATCCTCAGTTTTCTTGATTGGGCAAAGGTGTTCCATGTTCACGTCGATGCCTTAGGAATCACCCTTGAAGCGGTCCTTACGCAGCCTGGAGATGGATACATTGATCATCCGGTTGCATTTTCCAGTAGGAAACTCTCTGGTGCAGAGCGCAACTACTCTACCACGTAACAGGAGGGCTTTGCGATGGTCTATGCATTGCAAAAATATCGGCACTATCTGTTAGGAGGACACTTCAAAATGTTTACAGATCATTCGGCTTTGAAGTACCTGGTGAATAAGCCTATGTTGGAGGGGGAATATGCCGATGGCTACTACTGTTCCAGGAATACGACTTTGATATCATTTTCAAGCCAGAGAATTTGAATGTTGGGCCGAATCACTTGTCCCGAATTGTGACTGGCGAGGAACCAACCAACCTGGACGAAGGATTGTCTGATGCGCAGTTGTTTGCTATCAAGGTAGTTGATGCACACTTCGCTGACATCCTTTAGTTCTTGACTACAGGCATGGCACCCATGGAGTATTCGGTGCAACAGAAGAAGGAGTTCGTAACCCGCACTGCGGATTTTACCATCATCGCAGGTCATCTATATAAGATGGGAGAAGATGAAGTGTTTCGAAGGTACGTTTTGGAACATAAACGGCATGCTATCTTGGAAGAAGCCCACGATGGGGTAGCAGTAGGTCACTATGCAGGGAAAGCAATGGTGCAAAAGATCTTAAGAGATGGATTATGGTGGCCTACCCTGCATAGTGACTCTCACAACTATTGTAAGCCCTATGATACATGCCAACGAACCGGAAGGCCATCCCACAGGGATGAAATACCAGCCATGGCTAGCCCCTGGGCCAAGATTGAGGGGCTAGTCACAGCATTAAAAGCCTCAAGGATGGAAATCTAAGTAGTCAAAACACAAATGGAACAGCAGATCGTGGATGTACAAGGCAAGTTGCAACCCGAGACACCACCAGAGATGCGGGCCCAGCGATCTGCACTGGTTACTGTAGCCACAAATTTGATTACCGAACAGATTGATCAGGGTGCTCAATTACTGGATACAACCATGAAGTTATGGACCAAAGTACAGCATGACCCAGTCCTGTTTGAAATCAACCAGGACCTACAACAAAAGGAAGAAGTGTTCGAGAAAATCGAAGCCACGATGCCTACTCTGGTTCCTGCTCAATGATTAGCACGACTACTCACTAACCATGCCCTTCGGGATGATATCAACGAACTTCGCCAGAAGAAGAAGACTCTCAATGACCGTCTTAAGCCATAGGCCGATGAAGCCCTCAAGCTCTCCCAGGATATTGATGTCGTTGTGAAGCAATTGAACCAGACTCTGGAGAGCGTCACAGCTGCAAAAGAAGGACTGACTTTGCAGAGGCTAGTGGATATTGCTCAGAACGCTGTTGTTCAGAGTGAAGGAGTGATACCCACACTGGTCGAGGCGGTCAAACTACTGCAGGCGTAGGTGGAGACCCCACCATCACAGTGGCTCGAGACGAGTCACAAGATTGTGTCGGGGGACTATTGGAACAGGGTCCCCTAAAAGCCGCGAATTTTGTACAAATTTTTTATATTTTTGATATCATTTAGTCTAGCGCAGGGGTTTTGGGGTGGGTCAAAGCCTTGAATGCAATGTAATGGGTCAAGGGTAGACCAAGAGTCTGCAAACCGCAGTTTGCGGACCATTGGAAGCGTAGGCTAATTCGATATAAATAGATGAACATTTTTTAGTCTTAAAGTAGGAAAGAATTAAGTCTGATGCTAAGTGCGAATTGTTATATCTTTTGTCGGTCGTTAGGGTAAGGACTCCTGCTGGCTGTGTGCACAGAGATCCTCAGTCTTGCTGTGTTCAGACCCTACTGGCTGTGTGTGTAGGCTGTGTCAGATTGTATTAAATTTTGGATACTAATATATGCGGATATGGTTGAAGTACTTTTGTGTTATCTAATCTAAGGTATTTCTATTGATGTGAACTATTGGATCTGTTATGAATGATGTTGTTTCTCTGTTTATGCTGTGAATCTGTCTATGTTATGGTATAACTATACTTTGTTGATGATGTGCTATGATGATATGTGCTAATTATTTTTGATATGCACGTGGATGCAGAGTAAGTAACTAGCTTTTTGCATGATATCAGATCTGTATATTGTGGTTATAATGTTAATAGATCTGTTTGGTACGAAATCGATAGGTTGTGAACGCAGATTCGCTTGACTTACCTACTCTCTCTCAAGGTGCAGAAACCTAGTTCCAGCACCTTCCCATACTGCTTCGGGTGAGACTTTGGCCTGCGCAAGCAGGTCACTGCCGAAAGGGCCTGTAGTATAGGGGTTTGTTGACAAACCTTAACCTCTGAACCTGGGTCAGGACGCCTCGAGCCAACAATTTTTTAATGTCAAATATTTTAAATGTTATAGAGCCCACAAATTATAAATAATCTAGTCAATCTCTTGAGTGGAGGGATGCAATGAATGAATAATTTGAATCTATTTTTCAAAACAATACTTGGGAACTAGGTGAATTTTCTGAAGGAAAAATACCCATAGGTTGCAAGTGGCTTTACAAACCTAATTTTAATGCAGATGGGAGTATAGAAAATTTTAAAGCTAGACTGATAGCAAAGGGTTATTCATAGAAAGAGGGAATTGAATATGAAGAAACCTTTGCTCCTATAGCCAAATTTAATACTATTAGAATGTTAATTTCTTTAGCTACAAAATATCAGTGGAAGATACACCAGTTAGATGTTAAGTATTCATACCTAAATGGTGATTTAAAGCAAGAAGTTTATTTAGTAAAGCCTGAAGGGTTTGTTAAGCAAGGGTAGGAACATTTAGTGTGTAGATTGAGAAAGGAACTTTATGGTAAAACAAGCACCCAGGTCTTGGTACGAGAAGATTGATTCATTTTTCTTACAACATGGTTTTCATAGGAGTATGAATGATCCAAATATATATACCATGTATGATGAACAGAAGGAGATTATTTTTATTTCCTTGTATGTGGATGGAATGATTATAATAGGTAATCTAGATGCTTTAATCAAAGAAATCAAATTGCAGATGTCACAGGTTTTTGAAGTGAAAGACCTCAGAAGTTTACATTATTGTCTAGGTCTAGAAGTATGGAGAGACTATGGGTTTACTTCCTTACTCAAGGGAAGTATGTCATAGGGCTGCTCAAAAAGTTCAGAATGGAGCAGTGTAAGACAGCATCAATACCTTTGCAGTAGAATCTGAAAATGTGCAGTGATGATGGCTCTAAGGAGGTGGAAGCCACTTTGTATGGGAAGATAGTTGGTATTTTGATATATATAACTACAACCTTACCAAACTTAGCATACTCTTAGTGTGTTGGGCCAGTTCATGTCTAAACCTCTTGAAAGTAATTGGGTGGCAGAAAAAAGTGTGTTGAGGTATCTTCATGGTACTAGTAATTATGGTATTTTATACATTGATACATCTGATGTTACTTTAGTAGGTTTTTCAGACTCTAGTTGGGCAGGTAATCTAGATGATCTATGATCTATCAAAAGTTACGAATTTAGTGTTGGATCTGGGGTCATAGCATGGAGCAGTAAAAAGCAAATCATTGTGTCTTATCTTCAGCTAAAGCTAATTACCAAGCAGTATGCGCAGCAACATGTGAAGCTACTTGGTTGAGAAGGCTTCTCCATGATGCAGGAGAAGAGAAGAAAGAGATAATTTTCATCAAATGTGACAACTAGAGTTCCATAAAGCTAGCAAAAAATCTAGTGTTTCATAAGAACACGAAACACATCGATACTCAGTTTCACTTTGTTAGAGAAAAATTCCAGTCAAAAGGAATATTTATTGAATATTGTAAAACATGTGACATTTTGGCTGATATTTTTACTAAGCCTCTTGGGAAACTGAGGTTTGAATTTTTTAGAGGGATGTTAAGACTACAAGATAATCCTTTCTCCATTAAGGGGGACAGTTGAAAATAATTAATATTATATTATATTAATGGAGAAATGGTTACATGGTTGTAACATAACTCCTTAAGTTAGGATTAGTTCCTAGGTTGTAGGAGTTTGTTCCCAACTCCCTATTCTCTGGATATGTATTTATTCTTGTATCCTTGATTAATTGAATGTAGAGCGTATGCTCCAGTTTCTGTAGTCTCCAAGTGCATTACTCACCTGTGAGCTGCTTGTTATTCAATTTATTTCTTTTCTTTCCAGGTTTTATCTCACACATACTCAAATTAATATATATCTCATATCAAATAACTTCTATCACATACACCTTTATCTACAAGCACATTAAATCAACAAAAAAATGCCCAAAAATTCTAATAACTGCAACCAAATATTTGATACAACAGACATAGTAGTGGCAACCTTGTCTATAGCAGAAGAATATGGATGGTTAAATACTACCTCAACGTCTGTCAAAATCTTAGGTGGAGGAGGAGGTGGCTAGTCTACAGTAGATGACAATGGATGGTAAACTATTACCTCAATGTTTGCCAAACTCTAAGGTGGATGATTTTCTCTCTCAGGATAAACATGAGGAACACCCTCTACCTCTCGAATTTGATCATTAGGTGAATGGCGAGGAGGTGTACTGCCCGAAGGATCATTGACACCCTGACCATGATCTGATGGGGTAGTACTACCAGAATCAGGTTCACTACCATTATCATCATGATCTGACAGGGTATCACTACGTGAAGGCACATTTGACATATCTTGCACTGCATGCCCTGCATCCCTCCTCATTTCTAGTAGAATACTAACTCTAATGTTATGACGCATAAGAGTCATCACCTCACGCAGATAGTCCCTGAAGAGATCCATGAACCTATGATTTGTGTTGATGTCTCAAACCCTCATAGGGCAGACACCCTCCTCATCCAAAACTCTAGACAATTTTTCACAGTAGTCCATCTTAAATGTCACACCAGCACTACGAGCCCGGATTCCCATGCCCACTAAGGATTTTCCTCACCCTCTTGGGCCTTACCCATCTCCTCATTTTATCCCTTTGGTGGGGGAGGATGCATGTCCCTAAGGAATTTGTCGATGTTTACAAAATATATATTACACAACAATAATTAGATAATTTCATTAAACAATTTAATAAAACAAGTTAAAGAGTGTGATAGAATGAATTTTATTCCAATTAATCAAGGAAATAAAATTAAACTAGATTAATTTAAAGAAAACACTAATCTTGCCTCTATCATCTGCAAGCACATCCAGTGTGAAGAGGATGTTGGGACACGGTCTCCAATCAATACCCACGTACAAAAATGGAACCAAGAAAAATGTGTGGTCATCTAGTAGCGCCAGTGCCTGGGTGGAAATTATGGTCGAATACTCTAGTAGGCCACCCTTGGGCATCATCTGGCCCCACATGCACATTTGCACCTCACTCATCGCCCTAGGAGGGTGACCGTCAAATGTAGGCCTCGTCTTTGGAAACCACTCAAAAAAATAAAAATAAATTCTCTGAAGCGAAAGGGAAGATCCTCCTCCCATGTATCATTGCACGATATCTATCTAGATCCATACGAAACTACCTCAAATAAATGGCAAACCATATGATACATCGTGGTGTCAGAATCAAAGAATCAACACAATACAAAAGAGGGAAACTAATGCATTTCCCATCATTAGTAAAGAGTGAAATGGTGGTCACTAATAATGAAAGGCACCTAACCTCCTATGCAACAAAATAAGAAGTATTTAATTGTCCGCCATGCACCTGAAAATTTGTTGGACATGAGGCCCAACATATCTCTGAGAGTAGACAAGTGGACTCTCTGTTATAAACCCATGGGGGACATCATGTAACTAGGTAAAATCCTCCCATCTCCTGGATAAGCTAGTGATAAAATATATGTCCTCCTCATAGGACCTATACCATGCCCCAGGACTGACATGGAAACCCTTCTTGATCTGAAAATGGGTGGATAACTTGTTATGCCTTTCAAGAACCTCCCACTCAGTTAAACAAATTGAGATCTAGCTTATTCTTGACTTGTGTAGAAATGAATACTTGAAACAGGTGTATGTTTTTTTTAATTGTTTAAGTGCTTTAATAAAAAAATTTGTTGATATTAAACATGTGAAACAACCATAAATTGCAGCAAATAAGCATCAACACATAACAACAAATTTAATAAAGGATTTCACCCGAATATCGTGGGCTACGTCTCCTTGAGCCTATGTCAGTTGACTTGGCTCTTTGGGATTATGATGAAAATTTTATTTTACAAGTAAATACTTAACTCCAATGGTTATTTGGATTGTACCATTGGGATTATAATACCATCATACCCCTGGAATGGTTGTCATCACTATGAAGATAGAACTAGGCTTCCTTAGACTTGATCTTTGATGCCGGTTCCTTAAGCTTCT
This sequence comes from Pinus albicaulis, assembly GCA_034641835.2. NCBI lineage: Eukaryota > Viridiplantae > Streptophyta > Pinopsida > Pinales > Pinaceae > Pinus > Pinus albicaulis. The sequence continues at coordinate 1,393,928,648 of CM076581.1, forward strand.
ATGAGTTTCTCTGTGGCACTAACTCTTTAAGAAATCCTTTTATGTCCATGAAACCTCACCTACTGTCTCCAGCACATATCAAGCCTCCAAAATAGACTGATTGTTACACCATTTTTTGGTCATCTAACCTACTACCATTAGATGGACCCAAGTACACCATGTAAGACCAATTTTACCCTAAGTAAAATTACTTTCACTATGTAAAATAACTTAATAAAACACATTTATTAAGTTGTTTATGGTCTAAACAGGAAACCCCAAAAGGAAATATTAAACAAACCTATATTTGTTTGATTGTCCTCAAGGAATAATTAATTAAACAATAATTTAATTATTATTCCTGGTCATGTTTAACCCAAAACAAAGAAATTAATTAGATAAATCTTTATTTATCTTATTATTTTCTAGGAATAATTATTTAAATATTATTTAAATAATATTCCTTATTAAATATGACTAAATCACCCATAAATAATTAAATAAATCATTATTTATTTGATTATCTTTCAACCACTTCCTTAAAATGATAAATAAATCATTTATTTATTTATTATCTACAAATAAAGGGATTTGACCCAAGTCAAATATTTTTTCCCTCCAACAAATATAATAAAATATTCCATAAAAGGTGGATCTAGATTTGGTTAATGTTATTTTAATCATGCACCAAGATCTAGAATGACCCAATATTTTGTTATAAATAGGAGGGTTTCTCCTGCCATTCTTGACCTTTTGTTGCCTATTAGATCACTCTGAATCTATACTCTTGGTCTGACTTTGAGCCATTATCATTGTCATATTTTCCATTATCTGTTGTGTGAGCTCCCTTTGAGTTCTATCTTTTTCTGGGTTTTCTACACCAGCGGGAGAGAGAAATGCTAGATCTGAAGTGCTGAGGACTTCCAAGAACCCATCCCATTGAGGAGAATTGGAAACATCTTCTTGTTTTCCTCCCAGGTGCCCTTAATACAAAAATTCTTTCAAAAATATTGTTCTTGTCTTGTCTATTGGATGTATGGAGAAAAACCTTATTTTTACTGCTTAATGTCTCTTTATGCATAGATCTGGATTTTTGCAGCACTTGTCTTGATCAACTAACTGCAGATCTGAAGATATTGGCAACCATATTTGATGTTAGGGCTATAATTTATGCGTAGCTAAAGTGGTCTTTTTTCGTACACTTCGACAAAAGATTCATACTAACAACTGGCGACTCCACACGGGTTTTCAATTATGACCGCTGTCGTTTTTCATATTCCTGCATATCCAGCTACTTCAGACCCTAGGGTTTCTTTTCAGCTTTTTTTTTTCCTATTTTTATGTTTTTTTTCACCTATAAAACCCTAAAACATTAAAATTTCTAACTTCCACGTGTTTCTGGCCCTATTGCGCAGGTGACAGACATCAGCCGCACCTAAGACGGCAACTTTTTTGGAAATCTGTCGCCGGGACACCCGGAGCTTCATGTCGCACTTTTCAGCCCAGAAACTGTGACCTGGACTCCATGTCACACTTTTCAGCCCAGTATCTGCGACCTGCACAGAAAACAGGTCAGAACCTGCGACCTGCCACTTTTTCTGCTACTTTTCTGCAATTTTTCTGGGTTTTTCTGAAGCTTCTGTCAGGGTTTTCCAGCCTTTGTCTCAGCCCGTCTAGACCTGTTTCTGATTTTTTTTGCTCATCTAAGTGGGAACATAGCCCCCTAGGGCTTCAGTACCGTCCACTTTTGGTGGAAGAGTTTTAGCTGTTTCAGGTGTCTGATTTTTCAGAGTTTCAGCCTTCCCTTTTTCAGATCTGATACCTCCTTTTCAGATCCCTTTTAATCAGCTCTTCTCCCTTTCAAATCACCTCATGAAGTTTTTTTTGGATCTACCTTTAGGGCCTCCTCCTTGTCCCTTCTGCTTTTTGCTGATTTCCTCCTTTTTTACAGCCACCTTGCCTCTACCTCTTGGTTGTGTTCTGCATCTCTTTTCAGCAGATTTCTCCTTTAGATCCCTGTCCCTCCCGACCTTAGATCTATTGGCCTCTTTTTAGTGTGTTTTGACTAGATTTTTTAACTCTTTTAGACTAGTTTTGAGAGACCCGCCTTTTTGGGTTAGATCGATGCATTGTTAGCTGTTAATTTTTCTGTTATTCCAGCATTCTATACTGTTCTCTGTAGATTTATTTTCAGTTACGCAACACACTTTTTCTTTTACTCTCAAAATGTATGGGTTTAAAAGTTAAAATTTACGCACGCCACACACTCACCCTAAGCGAAGAAGAGCCTGGTTAACACCGCCAGGAAAAGACTTTAAAACATTGTAAAATCAATTGACACTGCACCTTTCTGCCCTTGTTTCGACATTGTAATCACTTGATTCTACACCTCCCTGCCTTTGTTGGTCGTTCTTCTTCCCCTTGTGCCGTGTTTGTGTTGTCACCATTGCGGCCCCAAGGCGCACATCCTGGAGACTTCTTGGCCTTCACCCTCAGTTTCTGGTCGGTCGACCTACTCCTTCCCACCGTCGTCGAGTTAGTCCTCCTCCGAGTCCGCACTCCGACTCCTCTTCTGATTCATTGGGTTCTCCTTTTACTTCTGGTTCTCCCCCTGTCACCTTCACTATGTCTGATCCAGGGCCTAACGCTAGCGGTAATCCCGACCCTAATGTCAGGACTACTACTAGCGGAACCGTCACATGAACTACCTCGGCTGCACCTTTGCTCCCTTACATGGCAGGCCTCAGCCTCCCCAATCTCAATCAGTTGATCAATGACCCTATCCGCCACGATGTTGGTTGGCCTGCTATGCCAACCAAGCTCCCCTCCGACATCCCTAAGTTCAAAGGCCTTGCTGGAGAAGGTCCAACCAATCATGTCCGATCTTTCCACATGTGGTGTGCCTCCAATTCCATTACCGATGACTCCATCCGTCTTCGGTTGTTCTTGCAGCTTACGGGCGAAGCTTCTAATGGTATGTTGACCAGACCACCTCTTCCCATACCACCTTTGCGACCATTGCCCCGAGCCTTTTTATCTTATTTCAGTTTGCCTCTCTCGTCTGACACTGGAGTACGAGAGATTTTGATGTCTTTCCATCAAACCTCTTCGACCAACCTTTCCACTCATGTCCCGGAAATGGCGACGAAGACGGAGCTTATGTCGAGCTCCCACCTTCAAAGATCGAGTTTATATGGACTGGTTCCTTCACACTCTCTTACCTCCCATTGGCAAAGATGTCGCCTCCCATTTCCCTCAAACCGAAGAAGCCGCCCTCCAAATAGCCTTGAAATATGACCTCATCTACGCTCGGTCTGGTTATGTTTATACCGTCCTTCCTGACCTCCCCAGGCCCGGTGGCGCTAATGCCCGGGGGGCATCTCATTCTTCTGACGGTATCGTTGAAGCCCTTTCTCATCCGTATGCTCAACCTCCTATGAGCTATGGTCTCCCTCCGGAAGGGGCCAGCACCTCTAGCACTTTTCCCCCTCCAGGTAGCATGTATCCAGGATATGGCATGCCTCATCCTTTTTCCCAACCTCCTGCTTACCTCAATGTTGCCCAACCTAACCATTATCCTTATCCACAGCCTGGTGTCCCAGCTCCTCCATCATATGCACTTCCACCTCCCTTGCCTTCTCAACCCCAGCAACAGCACCTACAGCCCCCTCCGGGGCAAGTATTTGCACAACAGGGCGCGAATAATCCCCCTTCCTCTCAAAGAAGGCGGAGAGGCAATAAAAATCAATCTGCCCCTGGTACTCATCGACCCAATCCTCAAGGTACTGACCCTAACACTGCTAACCAGCAATAGGGCACTCATCCCAAGCCAGACAGGCCTATTCGCACAAATAAGCCTTGTTCGTGTTGCGGTGTTTATGGTCATTACACTCACGATTGTCCCCTTCTACCACAGATGCGGCAGATGTGGGAGTCTCAAGCCACATTGCGAGGACAACATGCCTCCCCTCATGCTCCCCCTACTGTGGCCTCTACTCAACCGGCTGTGTTTATCGATCCTTTCCCCCAGCAAAGATTCGTGGCTGCCCAACCACCTGACGGACAGGTCGCCACTCCACCTTTCCTTTCTGGTTCCTCTGATTACCAGATCCTCATGATGAACTTTGATCCATCTCCAACCGTCGACCTTAACCTTCAAACTCGGTCTCGCCAGTACCCCAAGCCTTCCGCTCAGTCTGCCCCCAAGTCCCCTTCTTCAGGTTCTACAGAGCGTCTTTCGACATCCAATGGTCCCTTACATATCCCTCAACCCAAATTTGAGGTTCATACCAAGATTCCTAAGGGACCATTACGCCGAAATGCTGCTTTTGGTCGAGCTGCTCATTCGTATAGCATAGTCGATGATTTGGCGCAGTCTCCTGCTGCCATTTCCACATTGGAACTCCTCCAGTCGTGCCCTTCCCAAAAGAAGGCTCTACTATCACACGCCATAGACCTTTGTAGATCTGTGATGACCAAATGATTGTCTTCAATGCCCATCAATCAGAACATCCTCCCCTTCCTGCTTCTGTAGCCTTCCAAATCCCAGTCAAAATCCAGAACGCTAATGTTTCTCGGCGTATAATTGATGAGGGGGCATCCACCTGTGTGATGTCCGCTTCGGTTTGGAAGCAACTCGGATCTCCTGAGTTGGCCCCTTCCACGATCACCCTTCGAGCATGGGATGGCCATGCCTCCCATCCCATTGGCCTCTTCCGTAATTGTCCTATCACTCTTGCGAGCAAGACGTTTTGTGTTGACGTCGAAGTCATCGACGCCCCTCTAGATTAAAAAATTCTCTTGGGGCGAAGCTACACCTATGCCATGTCTACTGTCCCTTCCGTGGATTTTCGCAAGATGTCTTTTCCTCACAATGGTAAGATAGTCACCATCGACCAGTTCACGTATCATGAGCCAAAGTCTCAGACCTCTCCTGAGACAACCATATCTTCTATAGCCAATAAACAAACCGTTGATTCCTTGACCAGTGTCTCTCCTGGTGTCTACAAATACTCTTCTTTGCTTGGAACCTTTCCTAGTCTTCCTCCTCCTATCTTTGATCCCAGCTTATCGAATGTTTGCATGATGCAATCATCTCGGGCAACCCTTAAGCAGCCCGTTGCGGCTAGTCAGCAACCTCAACCTCGCCCACCGCAACCCGCTCCTAGCCATTCATCTCAGCCAGCCGGACCTCCTCCTTCTGGCCCCTCTCCTACAGCTGGTATCCATGAGCCCCTCTATACTTTTGGATTGGTTCCTCCCAGCCTTAGCCACCTCGGAGCCGTTCCACCCGGCCATTACCCCTCCGGTCAGATACCGTTATTCATTCCACCTCCTGGAGTGTACTCGGTACCTATTACGGCTACCCTCTCTCTCCCCAACCTGACCCTAGGTATCCCTGTCTGGTACCTTGACCCTCCAGCCACTACCCCACCTGGTCACCCAAAACCCTACCTTGCTTTGACTCCAGTTCAACCGATCCTCGTCACTTCCCTCGCTACCACGGTGCCTCACACACCTCAGCCCGCACCATCTCCGGTTGCGATGGTATCAGGCAACGGGGGCAAAGCTCACACAAAAACCAATCAGGACCAAGCCGCCCCGACGAACCCTACCCCTCCTCGACCGCCAAAGCGCGCTATCCAGTGTGCTTTGTGCGATATTGTCGGTCACGCCACCCATACGTGTCCTGAATTTCCTCACCTCAAGACCATGGTCAACGAGACGTTTCCGGAATCTGATATCCCTGAAGTCTACGTCACCATCCCAGATTCTATCCCGAAACTTAAAAACTTGCGCACAAATCACCCTTGTGCTTTGTGCGATTTCCATGGCCATTACACCCACCTCTGTCCCCGCCTTGACTAGTATCGTTCCTCCTTAGACACGTACCACCAATTCAAGGCTACGCATGACAAGATACCTTCTCACTTGTTTGCGAGTTCTACTTCAGTCAAACCAGAGGATCTTCCTCCTCCCATATACATTCCTCCTCCCGCTATCGCCACGACAGAGCCTTCGACCACCATTTTTTACCTATCGTCATCCTTGAGAGATGATTCGCCTAACCTCCTACCTGCGGACACTCTCGGGTCCACCTCAATAGACCTTGGATCTACTAACGTTGCACATGTCAGCCCTTCTACGCAGGATGACCAGTCAGCCATTACTACATTATCGGGTGATCCTCCTTCCTCCAGTCTTCCCATCTTCCAGTCCGATGAAGACATTATGGAAGCAATGACCAACCCTGACTTTCCATGGGATGATATGCACCATCGCGCATACTTCCACCCACAGCAGTCCCATGACCAATATGCTATGCAAACTAAAGACTTCATTCCCAATGAATTCGATTGGTTCAAAAATCCCATCCCTGCACCTGATTCTTTCGAAGAAGAAAACATGGCCAATATCTCTCCTACCATTAAAATTGACATTTCGGTCAAACCAGGAATCGAAGAATATATCACCTTGGGCGCCCAATGCACCCCGGAAGAAATCAAGGCTTACACTAAGCTTTTAAAAGAATTCCGTGATATTTTCGCTTGGACCTACTCCGAAATGCCCGGACTCGATCCCACCATCGTCGAACATCATATCGACACATGGCCTGATGCCAACCTAGTCCGTCAAAAATTGAGACCCATTAATCCTTCCATACGTGATGCTATCAAAGCCGAAATCGACAAGCTCAAGCAGGCTGGTTTCACTTATCCCATTGAATACACCACTTGGGTGTCCAACCCAGTTCCCGTCCTCAAGAAACAAGGCACCATCCGTGTCTGCACGGACTTTCACGACTTGAACAAATATTGTTCCAAAGATAACGTCCCCACACCATTTATTGACCAAATCATTGATGAGTGTGCGGGGCATGAGGTTCTATACTTTATGGATGGTTTCTCCGGATACAACCAAATTGTTATCCGTCCTGCTGATCAACTTAAAACCGCATTCCTCAATCCATGGGGAACTTTCGCTTACCGGGTCATGCCATTCGGCCTTAAAAACGCCGGCACCACTTTTCAACGGGCCATGTCTTATTGTTTCCATGACTTAGCTCATATTATCCTTTCTTATTTAGACAACCTCACTGCGCGTTCTAAGCATCGGGCGCAGCACCTCCACGATCTGCGCACCGTCTTTCTCCGATGTCGCAAGTATAATATCCGCTTTAACCCGTTGAAATGTGTCTTCTGCATTCCCGCCGACCGTCTCCTAGGCTTCATAGTGTCTAAGGACGGTATCACTCTTGACCCTTTGAAAGTTCAAGCTATCCTTGAACTTCCCATTCCGCGTACCTTACGCCAGCTACAAAGTCTCCAAGGCAAAGCTAATTTTCTTCGTCGGTTCGTTCCTGACTATGCCACCACCACACATGGGTTCCTTAGACTCCTCCAATCTAACATCCCATTTGTATGGGATACCTATGCTCATGAGTCTTTCGATGCCCTCAAGTAGGCTCTCACATCCGCTCCCTTGATCTGCCCTTCCGACTTTGATAGGGACTTCATCCTGTACATCTCCGCTTCCACCTATTCGGTCGCTAGAGTTCTTATCCAAGAAGATGACAACGGTATCGAGCATGTGATCTACTACGTCAGTAAGAACCTCGTAGGGCCTCCTGTTTCCTACTCACATGAAGAAAAACTAGCACTCACTGTCATGTTCTCGGTCTAAAAACTTAGTCATTACATCCTCATGCGTTCCACCAAGGTCGTGACTAATTCCAACCCCATGGATTTCCTATTGAGTCGCCGCATCCTCACTGGGAAGTACGCCCATTGGGTCGTCATCCTTCAAGAATTCAACCTTGAATTTGTCACACCAAAAAGTAAGAAAGGTTTAGCCCTTGCTGAACTCATTTCTGAATTACCTACTGGAACGCAAGATCCCCCAGTTAATGATGATTTTCCTGATGAGCACTTATTCGCCATTACTTCAGACGATCCTTGGTACGGCGATATCCTCACTTACTTGCGAACCCAAAATTTTGCCCTTCACCTTGATCGTGACGCTCGACGACGTATCCGCCACCAGGTTCCCCGCTACCTTCTTATCGGTGATGACCTCTATCGTCGCGGTATAGATACTGCCCTTCTTCGTTGTCTCACACACACTGAAGCTGAACAGGTCCTCAATGCCTGCCATAGCGACGCTTGTGCTGGCCACCTCTCCGGTCTTGCTACTGCCCAGAAAGTCATGCGCGCTGGGTATTTTTGGCGTTCCCTCTTCAGTGATTGCATTGAGGCAGTCAAACACTATCCCAATTGCCAACATTTCGCCCCTAAGGCGCGAGCTCCCCCAGCTCCCCTCCATCCTGTCGTCACAGCTAGTCCCTTTAGTAAATGGGCCATCAACTTTATGGAGTGTCGCCCGCCATCCGTTGGTAACCATAAATATATCATCGTGGCAGTCGACTATTTCACAAAATGGGTTGAGGCTATGCCAACATTTAACAACACGGCAGCTACCGCAGCCCTCTTTTTCTTTAACCACGTTATCACTCGATTTGGGGTTTCGAAACAACTAGTCTCTGACCACGACCGACATTTTGAAAATGAGATATGGCGTGAGCTATCCTCACTGTTGGGTTTTGAGCACCAATATTCCTCCTCCTATTACCCCCAAGGTAATGGCCAAGTTGAAGCAGTCAAAAAAATCCTCAAGACTATGCTTCAACGAACGGTGAATAAGCACAAAACCAACTGGCATCTTATGCTCTTCCCTGCTTTGTGGGCCTATCGAACTTCTGTTAAAACTGCCACCGGGTTTACTCCTTTCCACCTCGTTTTTGGAGAGGAGGCAGTCTTACCGATCGAGTGTGAAATCCCTTCCCTTCATCTGGCCGTTGAACTTCTCCCTGATACCCAACCTCTAGAAAAACGACTTATCATGCTTGAGCGTGCCTCCGAAGACCATCGTGTTGCATTGCAAACCCTTGAAGCGGCTAAGAAACGCACCAAAGCTCAGTATGACCGAAAAGTACAACCTCGTACTTTTCACGAAGGTGACCTTGTTCTAGTATATGACCAGGCCCATGATGTTCTTGGTCATGGGAAGTTAAAATCATTATGGCTAGGCCCTTACATCATCAGTAAGGATCTTGGTAAGGGGGCATACCTCTTAGAGGACTTCGAAGGCAACCCCCTTCCTAATCCTCGCAATGCACTCTATCTTAAGAAATATTACCCTCAGCAATTCCCTTCTGAAATGCATGTTTTATTTTCTTTTAGATAGCCAGCTTCTTTTTTCATTTTCGTACTTTGATACTTCACCAGGACATACTCTGTCCAGAAGGGTCACTTCACCTTTCCCCAAAATCGAATTTCCTCACTCTCAACACTTGTACTTGGGGCACCACTTTGCCTCCATACTTGTCGTTGTTCGTGTTGATGTTCGTCGTGAGTTACCATCTTGTACTCATGTTTTCATGGTCCCCCATTGGACCTTTACTGTGTGGCAGCACCATCGAGTCTCCCTTGTTTAGAGCATCCAAGTGGAGTCATCATCGCATTCATGGAGTCTATCCCGAGTCCCTTTGTACCCCGCTATAGTCCTCCACCCCTCATTGCTTGGTTTCTCTCTTGTGTCGCACATTATGGCCTTCAGTCCCACTATCCCTTATCCCTGTTGATATTGTGTCGGTCGCTGCCATGTCATTCATTCCCTATCCATTCCATCTTCATCATTGGTATTAGTCTCTCCGTCACTCTACTATTTTCTCTCGTGCCTTAGTTTAGGATCTTTCATTGCCTTACCTATGGCGGACCTCCTTCTGTCAACATCAGCTCCTTCATTCCAGAAGACAGGTCTAGAGGGTTGTGTACCTTGGTTCCAGCTTCCACTCTTTTTCTGTGCCTCAGATCAGGCAAAGGGATCTCTCATTTCCCTTTGACTTGATTGTTTCTCCACTCCAACTCCTTTTAGCATGATCGAGATCCATATACTTGATGGTTCAGTGATGTAGCAGCAGTTCTTGGTGATTCCTGGGTGTGTGTGAGATGTCTCGGCCCTCATGAGGGGGTGGCCCTGTAGGTAGCCCCCCACATGCCCGGATGACCTCTTCATTGCAGCCTTCGATGCAGCTCCATATATTTGATGATGTCGGCCTTAGCCGCTTGCAGCACCTCTTTTATTTGCATGTATCAGTCAGATTTTGTGAGCCCTTCCCCGCTTATAGGGGGCATTTGGGTTGTATTTGTATCTCATGTATTCAGATATTATTGTATAAATCCTGGCTGTTATCCCAGGCACAACATGTATGTCGGATCCCTCATTATATTTTTATCTGGCTCATGTTTATTTCGGTTGTACTTTATGGTTCGGTCCCTTGTTTACTAGACACACTATTCTTTTGTACTTTGTCTCGGCGGGCATAGGTATGCCTCCCCCGCCGCCTTTCGCACAGGTACCCTCTCATAAAAAGAGACTTGTTGCACCTATAAGTCTCGTCTCCTCGGGTTCTAGTTCTTCACCACCTTAGCCTACCTTACATTTCTCTCTCTGACTTCCCTTTTGATGTTTGGTGATTGAGTTCTTACAACGTACTTCGGTCACACGATTTGCTCCTAACACTCGCACGCTGGGGGGCAATCTGTTACACCATTTTTTGGTCATCTAACCTATTATCATTAGATGGACCCAAGTACACCATGTAAGACCAATTTTACCCTAAGTAAAATTGATTTCGCTATGTAAAATAACTTAATAAAACACATTTATTAAGTTGTTTATGGTCCAAATAGGAAACCCCAAAAGGAAATATTAAACAAATCTTTATTTGTTTGATTTTCCTCGTGGAATAATCAATTAAACAATAATTTAATTATTATTCCAAGTTATATTTAACCCAAAACAAGGAAATTAATTAGATAAATCTTTATTTATCTTATTATTTTCTAGGAATAATTATTTAAATCTTATTTAAATAATATTCCTTGTTAAATATGACTAAATCACCCATAAATAATTAAATAAATCATTATTTATTTGATTATCTTTCAACCACTTCCCTAAAATGATAAATAAATCATTTATTTATTTATTATTTACAAACAAAGGGATTTGACCCAAGTCAAATACTTTTTCCCTCCAACAAATATAATAAAATATTCCATAAAAGGTGGATCTAGATTTGGTTAATGTTATTTTAATCATGCACCAAGATCTAGAATGACCCAATATTTTGTTATAAATAGGAGGGTTTCTCCTGCCATTCTTGACCTTTTGTTGCCTATTAGATCACTCTGAATCTATACTCTTGGTCTGACTTTGAGCCATTATCATTGTCTTATTTTCCATTATTTGCTGTGTGAGCTCCCTTTGAGTTCTATCTTTGTCTGGGTTTTCTACACCAACAGGAGAGAGAAATGCTAGATCTGAAGTGCTAAGGACTTCTAAGAACCCATCCCATTGAGGAGAATTGGAAACACCTTCTTGTTTTCCTCCCAGGTGCCCTTAATACAAAAATTCTTTCAAAAATATTGTTCTTGTCTTGTCTATTGGATGTATGGAGCAAAACCTTATTTTTACTGCTTAATGTCTCTTTATGCATAGATCTGGATTTTTGCAGCACTTGTCTTGATTAACTAACTGCAGATCTGAAGATATTGGCAGCCATATTTGATGTTAGGGCTATAAGTTATGCATAGCTAAAGTGGTCTTTTTTCGTACACTTCGACAAAAGATTCATACTAACACTGATCATTTGCTCAAAATGAGCTTTGGCTCCCCAAACTAGGCCTAAATTCACTGTTGGCCCTGGGTTGCCCGAAACTTCTCTGTGGCTTATATACCTTCATCAATCTCCCAATGACTCTGAAAATCCCTTCAATGGATTTATAATGTCAAAAATAGTCATAATAGACTATTTATTTACTGAAATTGGCCTCTAGTTGCTCCGGTTATGCCTCCAACACCTGGTGCATCCCTTGGCTCCAGGTTCACTGAAAACTTCCCTGAAGCATATCGACCTTCAAAAGTCTAAAAAACCTTCTAAACACTCCATAAATGGATTCAGAAGGTTCAAAATAGTCAATTAGACTATTGTTTTTATGAGAATGAATATTGGCTGCTCTGGATAGGCCTCATTCTCCTATTGGCACATGGTGGTCCTAATGACCCTTGGAACTTCTATGAATCATATCGGCCTTTAAGTCCTCTAGTAGCTCTAAAAACCTCACCATTAGTTCCAAAATGTCTAAAACATCCAAAATTGACTATTGGATTACTGAGAAAGGCCTCTAGATGCCCTGGCGAAGCCTCTTTCTCTTGTTGGCCCCTAATGGCCCCTAGAACTTCTCTGAAGAAAAAACCAGCTCAAAAGTCCTCTGATGGCTCTAGAAACCTCACCAAGGAGTTTGGAATGACTGAGATAGTCGAAATTGACTATTGGCACTCTCAGAATGGTTGAATCTAGCTCAAGATAAAGCCTAAACAAATTTTGTCTAGTGGCCCCTAAATCAGCTCCACCAAAAATGGAGCAACTGCACTTAACTCCAGTCAAATTCGGCCAAAACCCTTAAATTTATGGGCGCACCATTTTATCCGCCAGCCTAACTATAATATTTAATTCTATGGTCAGGCGATTGGGCACATGCACCCGAATATGTGGTCTTCAAACCGTAATCTTCGGGTAGATTAACCATTCCGTGGAGTTAGCTATCGGGGATGGCATGTGAATGCAAAGGAATTAATGGAGGTTTAACGGTTAGTGATAATCCCTTTGGTCAGGGTTCATGGGTCATATGGGGAGCGGCTGGCCCCTATTCTCCCCCAAAACGGAAACATTTCAACTTTAAATATTGTCGTTTTACTATAGTAGTTAAGAACCACTGATAGCTCAGACGGTAAGGCTTGGGCGTGCTAGCAAGGAGGTTGTGGGGTCGACTCCATTCAGCTCCACCAAAATTTTAATACACAAAACCTGGGCCACGTGGCGGCCTTTGATTAGCCGAAAACCACAATGGTCAACCAATTCTCCAATATGAACATGCCACTTGTCAGCCTGCAATTCATCCAGAAGGAATATTTTGAGGAATATTCCCTGAAATATTCTTTTTTTTAATTTCCAAAAACCCAATCAAACCTGCTCAAAAGCCAAAATTTGCAGTTTACTGGACTTTTCAAATCGCGATAACTTCTTCATACATTGTCGGTTTTTCGAACCGTTCATGGCGCCGGAATCAGGAAGACGAGATTTATCCATTCGCTTAGGTTTGAAAAACTTTAGAACAATTTGAAAAGTTGAGCTATCACTTAGGTTCTTGATCCAAATCTGATCACACCTCCCCAATGGGAATCTTTTGGACCCCAAAAGACTGATTACCTGATATGTTCAGTAGATGAGAGTACAACACCCTCTTCTTTTCAGCCTTTACACTTTTTCCTGCTTGGCTTAGTGCCTTTGAACCTAACTTGAAGGTAGTAAATACTTCCCTTCTTGGATGCGCTTGTCCTCTTGTCAAGAACTGTGCCTTCCTTGAACTCAACTAGAAATTTATGGCGAGAAATTTTCAATTGAAGTTAGTTGAACATCATGTCCTTGATCATCAATCCAAGATGGCTCAAACAAACATAAGTTTCCAACATAAATGCATACATAACTGAAATTTTCATATATACAAATGAATATATGTCTTACTGAGCTAAGAAGTCAAACCACTTCTTACCAAGCCACTTCCATGGCGATTTTTGTTGCTGAAAATCTTCTTCATGTGAAACATTTGTTCTCACATCAATGATGGAATCTTTGGTTCCAATTTTTCCAGTCTTTTTATCCTCTTGCTTCATGTGCTTGGGGTGATTAGTTGGATGCAATGTCCAACATTGGGCAAAAAAATTTCCCTGCTTCTGGCAATGTGTGCAAGTCTTTTGCACCTTTTGAGCAAGTTGCCTTTGCTTCAACTATTTCCTATACGCCTTCATCCTCTTCCAACATTTTGAAACATCATGGTTACACAAACCACAAAAATAACAGCATATTTTTCTTCCATTCTTGCATGCACATTTTCCACGCTTTACAGAAACATAATCAACTTGACTATGGGAAGAATTATACCTCACACGTTGCTTTGCATGTCCATATTTTTACCTTCTTGAGGAGATGAACTTGTAGAGGTTCCATCTTTCTTTTGAATATTAACATTAGTTTTATTGTCTTGAAAGCTGTCACAACTCTCATGCTCACCATCAGCTACATGTGTACAAACACCTTGCTGCAACATAGGCTTCAAACAATGGCAATCAACTTGAAAACGAACTTGACATGTTTGTGGTTTAGAAATTGTAACAAATTTTCTTGTTGTAGTTGTCTCAAATGCCTTCATGGCTTTGGAGTTTTCGCCATAAGATTGAACATAGCCTAGACCAAAATTATTAGGAATTTCCTTAACCAAAATAGGCTCAATCATGCCTTGTGCATGTTTACCTAAACCCTTACCTTCATAGCCCATTTTTAACATCAAATTGCACCCTATACCTCTAGTGTGTTTTTCAAATGAACCTACACATATTTCTGAAGAGGAATTTGAAGACAAATTTGAGTGTTTTACCTTTGCTTCAAGCATGTTCTTGGTTAAGGCCTCTTGGGTTTGATGGAGCTTCATCTCCATCTCATGCAATATTTGAAGAATTTATTCTTTCTCTTGATTCATAGCAACCAATTTCTCACGAAGACTAGCACTTTCCTTTCTATCTTCAAACAGAATCTGCACCCTATCCTTCGAGATGTAGAAGTCTCTCTTCATTTCTTCATCGAAGAATCTTGTGAAGGAGGAGGATTTTGAAACCTCACTTGAATAATTTTTCATGATTATGTAATGAACTAAAGAACTTCAAAAATAATTCACAAATCTTTCAAAAACAATTGAAAGAGATTCTAAACAAAATGGTTGTAGATTCAACCTCTTCTTCAAGCAGCCTTTTGCCAACAAACCCTCTTGTGCTTCAAGGGTTTCCTTGAGGTCCTTTGGGTAAGGAGAGTGCTTTCAACCTTCTTCCTTCTTGTCCTCTTCTAGACTTAGCTAAAAGTAGCTTTCCCTTCACTTTTAGCAAACTCAAACTTGTAAGCAATAGTCAATTTTCAAACAGTAAAATTCTTTGCACTGTTAAACACCTTTCAAGACAAATAAGAAACCTAGTGCTCTGTCAAGAAAGCAACTTTGTGCTTTGATAAGCAAGAAACCTAATGCTCCAATACCAACCTGATCTAAAAATGGGTGGATAACTTGTTATGCCTTTCAAGAACCTCCCACTCAGTTAAACAAATTAAGATCTAGCTTATTCTTGACTTGTGCGGAAATGAATACTTGAAACAAGTGTAGGTATTTTTTAATTGTTTAAGTGTTTTAAGAACATTTGTTTTTCCTAATATTAAACATGTGCAACAACCATAAAGTGCCGAAAATAAGCATCAACACATAACAGAAAATTTAATAAATGACTTCACCTGAATACCATGGGCTACGTCTCCTTGAGCCTATGTCAACTGACTTGGCTCTTTGGGATTCTGATGAAAAAATTATTTTACAAGTAAATACTTAACTCCAATGGTTATTTGGATTGTACTATTGGGATTATAATACCATAATACCCCTAGAATTAAATACTTAACTCCAATGGTTATTTGGACTGTACCATTGGGATTATAATACCATCATACCCCTGGAATGGTTGTCATCACTCTGAAGATAGAACTAGGCTTCCTTAGACTTAATCTATGTTTCCGGTGCCTTAAGCTTCCCTAAGCTTCTCTGTGGAACTAACACTTTAATAAATCATTTTCTATCCCTCAAACCTCACCTACTATCTCCGGCACATATCAGACCTCCAAAATAGACTGATCATTTTCTCAAAATGAGCTCTGGCTCCCCAAACTAGGCCTTCATCCATTATTGGCCCTAGGTTGCTTGAAACTTCTATGTGGATTCTCGACCTTTAGAATTCTCCCAATTACTCAGAAAATCCCTTCAATGGATTCATAATTTCAAAAATATTCAGAATAGACTATTCATTTACTGAAATTGGCCTCCGGCTGCTCCGGATACACCTCCAACACGTGGTGGTACCCACTGGCTTTGGGTTCACTAAAAACTTCCCTGAAGCATGTCGACCTTCAAAAGTCTTCAAAAGATTCTTAAAAATCTATCAATGGATTCATAAGGTTCAAAATAGTCAGAATAGACTATTGTTTTGTTGAGAATGAATACTGGTTGCTCTGGATAGGCCTCATTCTCATGCTGGCACCTGGTGGCCCTGACGACCCTTGGAACTTCTCTGAAGCATATCGGCATTATGAAGTTCTCTAATGGCTCTAAAAACCTCACCATTAGTTCCATAATGTTTGAAACATCCAAAATATACTATTGGATTACTAATAAGGCCTCTAGCTGCCCTTGCTAAGCCTCTTTATGTTGATGACCCCTAGTGGCCCCTAGAACTTATCTAAAGAAAAAAACTACCCAAAATTCCTTTGATGGCTCTTCAACCCTCATCAATGAGTTTGGAATGTCTGAGATAGTCGAAATTGACTATTGGCACTCTCAGAATGGTCGAATCTAGCTCAAGATAGAGCCTAAACAAATTTTGTCCAGTGACCCCTAAATCAGCTCCACCAAAAATGGAGTAACTGCACTTAACTCCAGTCAAATTCGACCAAAACCCTTAAATTTAGGGGTGCGCCATTTTATCTACTAGCCTAACCGTAATATTTGATGCTATGGTCAGGTGGTTTGGCACGTGCACCAAATATGCGGTCTTCAAACCGTTACCATCGGGTAGATTAACCCTTCCGCGGAGTTAGTTGTCGAGGATGGCATGTGAACGCAAAGGAATTAGTGGAGGTTTAACGGTTAGTGATAATCCCTTTGTTCAAGGGTCATGGGTCATATGGGGAGGGTCTGGTCCCTCTGCACCCCCAAAACGAAAACATTTCAACTTTAAATATTGTCGTTTGAATATAGTAATTAAGAACCACTGATAGCCTGGACGGTAAGGCTTGGGCGCACTAGCGAGGAGGTCGCGGGATTGAATTCATTCGACTCCACCAAAATTTTAATACACCAAACCTGGGCCACGTGACAGCCTCTAATTTTCCGAAAACCATAATGGTCAACCAATTCTCCACTATAAACATGCCACTTGTCAGCCTGTAATTCATCCAGAAGGAATATTTAGGGGAATATTCCAAGAATATTCCCTGGAATTTTTTTTAATTTGTAAAAACCTATTCAAACCTAGTCAAAGGCCAAAATTTTCCATTTACTGGACTTTTTAAATCGTGATAACTTATTTATACAGTGTCGGTTTTTAGAACCGTTGATGGTGTCGGAATCAGGAAGACGAGATCTATCTGGTCGCTTAGGTTCGACACACTTTAAAACACTTTGAAATTTGAGCTATCACTTAGGTCCTTGATCCAAATCTGATCACACCTCCCCATTGGGAATCTCTTGGACCCAAAAGACTAATTACCTTATCTGTTCAGCAGATGAGAGTACATCACCCTCTTCTTTCTAGCCTTTACACTTTTCCCTTCTTGCCTTAGTGACTTTGAACCCTAACTTGGAGGTATTCAACACTTCCCTTCTTGGATGCGCTTGTCCTCCTTTCAATAACTGTACCTTCCTTGAACTCAACTAGAAATTTCTCGTGAGAAATTTTCAATTGAAGGTAGTTGAACATCATGTCCTTGATCATCGATCCAAGGTGGCTCAAGCAAACATAAGTTTCCAACAAAAATACATACATAACTGAAATTTGCATATGTACAAATGAATGTATGTCTTACTGAGTTAAGAATTCAAACCACTTCTTACCAAGCCACTTCCATGGCGATTTTTGCTGCTGAAAATCTTCTTCATGTGAAACATCTGTTCTCACATCAAAGATGGAATCTTTGGTTCCAATTTCACCATTATTTTTATCCTCTTGCTTCATGTGATTGGGATGATTAGTTGGATGAAATTTCCAACATTGGGCAAAAAAATGTCCCATCTTTTGGAAATGTGTGCAAGTGTTTTGCACCTTTTGAGCAAGTTTCCTTTGCTTCAACTATTTCCTATATGCCTTCATCCTCTTCCAGCATTTTGAAACATCATGGTTACGCAAACCACAAAAATAACATCAACTCTTTCTTCCATTCTTGCATGCACATTTTCCACGCTTTACAGAAACATAATCAACTTGACTATGGGAAGAATTATACCTCACATTTTTCTTTACATGTCCATCTTTTTTACCTTCTTGAGGAGATAAACTTGTAAAGGTTCCAGCTTTCTTTTTAAGACTAACATCAATGTTATTTTCTTGAAATCTGTCAGAACTCTCATGCTCACCATCAACTGCATGTGTACAAACACCTTGCTGCAACATAGGCTTCAAACAATGGAAATCACCTTGAAAACAAACTTGACATGTTTGTGGTTTAGAACTTGTAAAAAAAATTCTTCTTGAAGTTGTCTCAAATGCATTCATGGCTTTGGCATTTTTTCCATAAGATTGAACATAGACTAGACCAAACTAATTAGGCCTTTCCTCAACCAAAATAGGCTCAATCATTCCTTGTACATGTTTTCCTAAACCCTTGCCTTCATAGCCCATTTTTAACATCAAATTGGACCCTATACCTCTAGTGTGCTTTTCAAATGAACCTACACATATTTTTGAAGAAAAATTTGAGTGTTTTACCTCTGCTTCAAGCATGTTATTGATTAAGGACTCTTGGGCTTGATGGATTTGCATCTCCATCTCCTACAATATTTGAAGAATTTCTTCTTTCTCTTGCTTCATAGCAACCAATTGCTCATGAATACTAGTGCTTTCCTTTCTCTTCATTTCTTCATCAAAGAATCTTGTGAAGGAGGAGGATTTTGAAACCTCACTTGAACAAGTTTTCATGATTATGTAATGAAATAAATAAATTCAAAAATAATTCACAAAGCTTTCAAAAACAATTGACAAAGCTTCTGAACAAAATGGTTGTAGAGTCAAGCTCTTCTTCAAGCAGCCTTTTGCAAACAAACCCTCTTGTGCTTCAAGGGTTGCCTTGAGGTCCTTTGTGTAAGGAGAGTGCTTTCAACCTTCTTCCTTCTTGTCCTCTTCTGGACTTAGCTAATAGTAGCTTTCCCTTCACCTTTAGTAAACTCAAACTTGTATATGACAGTCAATGTTCAAGCAGTAAAATTCTTTGCACTATTAAACACCTTTCAAGTCAAATAAGCAACCTAGTGCTCTGTCAAGAAAGCAACACTATGCTCTGATAAGCAAGAAACCTAGTGCTCTGATACCATCCTATTCTTAAAATGGGTGGATAAATCATTATTCCTTTCAAGAACCTCCCACTCAGTTAAAAAAATTAAGATCTAGCTTATTCTTGACTTGTGCGGAAATGAATACTTGAAACAGGTGTATGTTTTTTTCTAACTGTTTAAGTGCTTTAAGAAATTTTTTTGTTGATATTAAACATGTGCAAAAACCACAAATTGCAGCAAATAAGCATCAAAATATAACAAAAAATTTAATAAAGGAGTTCACCTGAATATCTTGGGCTACGTCTCCTTGAGCCTATGTCAACTGACTTGGCTCTTTGGGATTATGATGAAAAAAATATTTTACAAGTAAATACTTAACTCCAATGGTTATTTCAATTGTACCATTGTTATTATAATACCATCATACCCCTAGAATTGATGTCATCACTCTAAAGATATAACTAGGCTTCCTTGGACTTGATCTCTATTTTCGGTGCCTTAAGCTTCTATGAGCTTCTCTATGGCACTAACACTTTAAGAAATCATTTTTTGTCCCTAAAACATTACCTACTATCTCCATCACATATTAGACCTCCAAAATAGACTGATCATTTGCTCAAAATGAGCTCTAGCTCCCCAAACTAGGCCTTCATCCACTATTGGCCCTAGGCTACCCGAAACTTCTCTATGGATTCTTGACCTTCAAAAGTTTCCCAATGACTCTGAAAATCCATTTTATGGATTCATGATGTCAAAAATAGTCATAATAGACTATTCATTTACTCAAATTGGCCTCTGGCTGCTCTGGTTACACCTCCAACACCTAGTGGTACCCACTAGCTATGGGTTCACTGAAAAATTCCCTGAAGCATCTCAACCTTCAGAAGTCTTCAAATTATTCTAAAAAATACATAAATGGATTTAGAATGTTCAAAATAGTGAAAAAATACTACTGGTTTGCTGAGAATGAATACTGGTTGCTCTGGATAGGCCTCATTCTCCTGCTGGCACCTGGTGACCCTGGTGACCCTTGGAACTTCTCTGAAGCATCTAGAAATTAATAATTCCTCTACTGGCTCTAAAAACCTCACCATTAGTTCCATAATTTCTGAAACATACAAAATTGACTATTGGATTACTGATAAAGGCCTCTAGCTGCCTTGGCTAAGCCTCTTTCTGTTGCTCGCCCCTAGTGGCCCCTAGAACTTATCTGAAGAAAAAACCTACTCAAAATTCCTCTGATGACTCTTCAACCCACACCAAGGAGTCTGGAATGTCTGAGATAGTCTAAATTTACTATTGGCACTCTCATAATGGTTGAATCTAGCTCAAGATAGAGCCTAAACAAATTTTGTCCAGTGACCCCTAAATCAACTCCACCAAAAATGGAGCAACTGCACTTAACTCCAGTAAAATTCGGAAAAAACCCTTAAATTTAGGGGCACACCATTTTATCCGCTAGCCCTACCATAATAGTCAATTCTAAGGTCAAGCGGTTGGGCACATGCACCCGAATAAGCGATCTTCAAACCGTAATCGTCAGGTAGATTAACCCTTCCACCGAGTAAGCCATCAGGGATGGCATGTGAACGCAAAGGAATTGGTGGAGGTTTAATAGTTAGTGATAATCCCTTTGCTTAGGGTTCATGGGTCATATGGGGAGGGAATGGCCCCTCCGCTCCCCCAAAACGGAAACATTTCAACTTTAAATATTGTCGTTTGACTATAGTAGTTACGAGCCACTGATAGACCGGACGGTAAGGCTTGGGCACGCTGGCGAGGAAGTCGTGGGGTCGACTCCATTTGGTTCCACCAAAATTTTAATACACCAAACCTAAGCCACGTGGCAGCCTCCGGGCCTGCCACATGGTGGCCTCTGATTGGTCAAAAAACACAATGGTCAACTAATTCTCCAATATGAACATGCCACTTGTCAGCCTGTAATTCGTCCAGAAGGAATATTCAGGGGAATATTTCGAGGAATATTCCTTGGAATATTATTTTTTTTAATTTCCAAAAACCCATTCAAACCTGGTCAAAAGCCAAAATTTGCAGTTTACTGGACTTTTCAAATCGTGATAACTTCTTCATACAGTGTCAGTTTTTCCAACGTTAATGGCGCCGGAATCAGGAAGACGAGATCTATCCAGCCGCTCAGGTTCAACACACTTTCAAACACTTTGAAATTTGAGCTATCACTTAGGTCGTTGTTCCAAATATGATCACACCTTCCCATTGGGAACCTTTTGGACCCCAAAAGACCAATTACCTGATCTGTTTAGTAGATGAGAGTACAACACCCTCTTCTTTCGAACCTTTACACTTTTCCCTGCTTGGCTTAGTGCCTTTGAACCTGTTGTGCTATACAAAAACCCCCATTTATTTTTTATAAATAGGGACCCTTTAAAAAGAAATAGGAAATTCTTTTTATAATTTCCTAAAATTAAAAAATAAATAAATAAAAAATAAACTTAGAAAATAAAATTTATGTTTTTTCTTTAAAAGCGCATCGCATTTTACATATCTTATTTCAAAAAATAATTATAAAACGTAAGATATGCGAACTGCGAAATGCGCTCGAAGCATTTCCAAGAAAATAATTAAAAAACCTTGTAAAAACTTCAAAATCATTGTTTTATTATTTAGTTTTTCACATCGCACTTTAGTTAATCAATAAAGCCATAAGAAGAAAATGATATAAATCGCGATACCTGCAGACCCGACAAGCAAATAAACTAGGAAATATAAAATCTTTCGCAATCGCGTCCACTTTAATTTTTTCACAATTCGCATTGCGCGCAACTTATAATATACATTCAAACGTTATCTTATCAAAGTTACGATCTTCACATTGCGCAGATCGCATTTCGCAGCCTTTAAAGATTAAGCATTGCGGAATATTATAAGGAATGATTGTGAATTGCATATTAAATGAATTCAGCGTGTGAAAACAACTTATGTCATATCAAATGGAATTTAATATCTTAACGGTTTTAAAACGATTGAAAGATATTACGTGCGATGCCATGTGATATATTAAATTAGGAATTATGAAAGATGATTGATAGATTGACATCTTCTCGTGTGCATTAGAAGTAAATTATTAATTTACTCTTATAAGACTCCTTATATGTTAAATTTTCTTTGATCTTAGGAAATCAATTATTTGGTTGAAGAAGTTCAAAATGAGCAAAAGAGGCAAGGAAATCTCTCAAACATCATCCACAGAAGACGCAGATATTTCTTCATTATTTTCAGACACCGTCTGCAACAAAGTCTGTGGCAGTTCGTCATGGGAGGCAATGTACAAACTCATTGAGGATGAAGGACCAAGGGTGATAGAAAAAGTTTCTGCTATAGGCACTGATTCTATCTCTGATGCAACATTTTTTGATGTTGCATGCTTGCACATTCACAGAATAGCAGTGAGACCAAAGATTCTTCCTTCTACATACATGGTTAAGTGGGCAATTGACCACTTAAACATTGAAGATAGAATTTTCAAGAATTTGAGAGGAGAGATTATGGGTTCTTTCAAAGAAGAGGATTTAGTAGCAATGTATCACCTACCAACCCCGCAGCAGAGATATGACAATAAGTATGTGCAAAATTTCAAAGAAAAACATCCAGATATTATCAACGTCATCCATGAATGGAAGGACAATGAAGGGAAATTGAAGCAAGACAAGCCTGGTACGTACCCAATTGCACAAATTCCCAATCCTTATTGTTATGCCGCCGGTATGTTGTGTAGAATATTTTCCAAGCCTGATAGTACTAGATTTTCAATAGATTGGGTTCCCCTAATTGACATAATCGTCAATTATTCTATCCTAAATTGGGAAAACATTCTATCCAATTACCTAGCCAAGCATATCACTGAATATAGGAATAAAATAAGTGTTTCACTCAGAGAAATACCTCTGTTTTATATATCTTCTTTTGTCATGGATGCAATTTGTTTTACTTCTAATTTTCCTACATGGACCACCAAAAACCCTACCCCGATTCATATCTACCATAGAGAACTCTAGGATTCCAAGTTCCACTTGCACTTCTATAAAATCTGCTACGGAGTCATATTGACCATGCATCAAATGATTTTCAACAAAAAGGCCCCAAGGGTTTCTGAAGAAGCCAATGTAGATATTCTTCCCATAGCAAGATGGTTTGCTGAAGAAAAGTTCACATATATTAGAGTATTTGGGAGTTATGCTTCTCACCATGTTTTACCTTACTATGTTCCAGATAAATTAATTGCAAAAGAAATAGCATATCAGTTTGTCAACGGTGTCATAAAGCAGTTAAAAGATGGTAAAAAGGCTATTTGGCCTAATTTCCCTCTACAGTGCGGCACCTTTGCTCTGGCTAATATTGGCCATACATATAAATAAGTTCCCACGATTCAGTTGTTGAAATTGGAATTTATGCCAAGAAGATTATATGATCCCAATGATGTGATTAAAAATTACATCACAGAGCTAAAAATGAAGCCTTTTGTAAAGGAAGAAGATAAATTTGATGATTTCTTTCAAGGCATGGAAAATTTCTCTGATGTTATCAAATACGTTTCTAGTCAATTAAGTCCAGAAGATGCTGAAGCTTTTCAAGCATATAGAAACAACAGACTAGAAAAGATTCCTTTGAATATGTTGACTATTGAAGATGAAAAACACACTCCAAGTGTTAGTATAGATGATGAAATGAAAGATATATCTGAAAATGAATTAGGTCAATAACAGCAACAGTCTGATAATTCGGATCAATCTAAAGAATCTGAATCTAAGAAAGCAAATTCGGAAACAATTCAACATACTCATAGCATGTTAGATCAATCCAAGCCATCTCAAGTAAAATCTCTAATGAATGAATGGGAAGAATTTTCTCAAGCAATAAATAGTTCAAAAGAAAACCCCAATATTGATCAGACATCAAGTTTTCAAACATAGAACCTTCACAGAAAATACTTGAAACTGTCAATCCGCTACAAAGAGTTATAGTAGTGCATGAAAAATAAATCATACCGGCTTACCCTACAGATCAGATAGTTCTGCAGATTGAAGATATTCCATCATTAGACATTTTCTACAGTCCTAGCTACAAAGTTGTGGTTAAAAGGAATAAAAGAAGAAGGATTGATGAAACAAGTCCAAAACCAACAGATGAATCAGTTGATGTACTTTGGAACGATTCCTCAGATGATCCCACTAAACATCTAACCAAGTTATCACAATATGCAGGGGCATATGCCACCGCTACTGTTGATAAAGCTACTGAGGTTATAATATTGTTGAAACAAAAGGAAGCCAAAGTACAAGAATTAGAATAGTTTCTAAGTGAAGAAAAATCTAAGTCCATTGAACAAATCAAAATAAGCACAACTCAATTTCATGAAGATATTGAAAACCTCAAATTGAAGTCTCAGACAAAGCTTAATGAAAAGCAAGCACATCTGGAAAGAGCAATGGCTAAATTACAGAGTCAACGACAGTTAGAAAAATTCATCAAAGAAGCACTTGATGTAAATACTATGTTAAGGAAAGAACAAGAAATTTTTGTCACCAAGCTTCCATGATTGATTCTTATTGTGATTCCAATAAGATAATGATTCAGCAATTAGCAATTCAAAAATTGGAATGTGAAAGACTTGAAAAGAAAATCGAAGAACACATTTAGTGGAAAATTTCAGACACAGGAAAACAAGCTAATCTACCACTAATAGATAAGCTTCACAAAGAATTGTTATTCACAGAATGGAGAGCACAAATTAATCAAGCAGAGAAAGCAGCAACCAAGACGTCCAAGAAATCAAATGAGATTATTCAGTCTATATGTGATCAATTGTTTAAAACAGAACTTCTTAAGGAAAACACGTCTGATGTGTTTTCAGGAACAAGGGAAGTAGAATTAAAGTGGAGATAGAGAGTAGATACACAAGAGGAAATGATCAAAAAAGTTAATAAGTTTGATCAGGAAAATTACTAGAATATTTTGATCAAACCTTACCATCAACATCAAACTCTTCAGTCTCTTACAAATTCAAAAAAAAAAGATCTCAGTCAGTAATCTCAAATGCTATTTTCAAGGGAAAAATTCGGTCACGGATATCACAGCCAGCTCATCTTAAAGCAATGCTAGATATTTTTCAACTTTGTTATCACACTCAAAAACAAAGGCAAGATTCGCAAAGTCAGGATTGTTAGTTCAAAATTCCTAGATTAATGTTTAAGTTAATTTTTTAGAGAAAGGTTGTTTGAAACCTCCTCTACATTTTTGTAATAACTTAATTTTAGTTTGTAGCTAGTTTAGTATTTAAACCCTTCTCATGCATTTAGAGAAGGGTCCATAATTTTATTGAGAACATTTGCAAAGAATGATTAATTGTAAGTAATTTTGTGAATGCCTTGATAAAGTAATGGAACACAGCCTTTTCAGTTATATATATCATTTTGTTGTTCAATGTCGATGCACTTTTGTATTCTTTGAAAGACTTGGTAGAAGAGTTGAATGTGGCCTATTATCACTGATCAGATGAACAGAGCAGTACACATCTGGTACTATTATTATGTATTCTAATTCTGTTTTTTGAATATTAGTGATAAGTCCAGCTTTCATGAATTTTATATGAAAGTTATTGTTTTTTATCTGAAATATCAGTTGCACTATTGTACGATATAAAGGTATAAATTGGTATGTTTTATATATGATCATCAGTTATATGCGATATATTTCTCATTTTATTTTGATTAAATATTTTTTCAAGAGAATCATCTTACAAAGTAATAATTCTATTAAATATGTGATGATATTCATCGTCACATATTGAATAGATATCATTTTAGATCGCATCAAACTATTATTATCCCAGGTTAGATTAAATTAGGCTTAAATTCAAAGTTTTGCATTTTAGAATAAATTTGTTTTAGTTTTTAGTAATTATTCATGGAAATCCTTTGAGAGAAACCCAAAAATCAAACAAAAAACCTAAATCTGGGAAATTGGTCCCATTATATCCAGTCGGAGCCACTATCCCAAACGGAAAAGGAGTTGTCTTAAGGTCCGGACCGGGTGGTTATCCCCCTTGTTGTTGCCACAGATTTCTGAGGCCTCAACGGAACCCTAACTTGATGGTAGTCAACACTTCCTTTCTTGGATGTGCTTTTCCTTCTATCAAGAACTGTGCCTTCCTTTAACTCAACAAAAAATTTATGGCGAGAAATTTTCAATTGAAGGTAGTTGAACATCATGTCCTTGATCATCTATCCAAGGTGGCTCAAACAAACATAAGTTTCCAACATAAATGCATACATAACTGAAATTTTCATATGTACAAATGAATGTATGTCCTATTGAGTTAAGAAGTCAAACCACTTCTTACCAAGCCACTTCCATGGCAATTTTTGCTGCTGAAAATCTTCCTCATGTGAAACATTTGTTCTCACATCAATGATGGAATCTTTGGTTCCAATTTTGCTAGTCTTTTTATCCTCTTGCTTCATGTTCTTGGGATGATTAGTTGGATGGAATGTCCAACATTGGGCAACAAATAGTCCCTTATTCTGGCAATGTGTGCAAGTCTTTTGCACCTTTTGAGCAAGTTTCCTTTGCTTCAATTGTTTCCTGTATGCCTTCATCCTCTTCCAAAATTTTGAAACATGATGGTTACACAAACCACAAAAATAACAACAACTCTTTCTTCCATTCTTGCATGCACATTTGCCACACTTTACAGAAACATAATCAACTTGACTATGGGAAGAATTATACCTCACATGTTGCTTTCCATGTCCATCTTTTTTACATTCTTGAGGAGATGAACTTGTAGATGTTCCAGCTTTCTTTTGAAGATTAACATCAGATTTATTGTCTTGAAATATGTCAGAACTCTCATGCTCACCATCAGCTACATGTGTACAAACACCTTGTTGCAACATAGGCTTAAAACAATGACAATCAACTTGAAAACAAACTTGACATGTCTGTGGTTTAGAACTTATAACAAAATTTCTTCTTGAATTTGTCCCAAATTCCTTCATGGCTTTGGAGTTTAGAAATTGTAACAAAATTTATTCTCGAGGTTGTGTCAAATGCCTTCATGGATTTTTATTTTTCGCCATAAGATTGAACATAGCCTAGACCAAAATTCTTAGGAATTTCCTCAACCAAAATAGGCTCAAACATGCCTTGTGCATGTTTGCCTAAACCCTTGCCATCATATACCATTTTTAACATCAAATTGGACCCCATACCTCTAGTATGCTTTTCAAATGAACCTACACATATTTTTGAAGAGGAATTTGAAGACAAATTTGAGTGTTTTACCTCTACTTCAAGCATGTTCTTGGTTAAGCCCTCTTGGGCTTGATGGAGCTACATCTCCATCTCATGCAATCTTTGAAGAATTTATTCTTTCTCTTGATTCATAGCAACCAATTTCTCACAAAGACTAACGTTTTCCTTTCTATATTCAAATAGAATTTGCACCCTATCCTTCAGGATGTAGAAGTCTCTCTTCATTTCTTCATGGAGGAATCTTGTGAAGGAGGAGGATTTTGAAACCTCACTTGAAGAAGTTTTCATGATTATGTAATGAACTAAATAACTTCAACAATAATTCACAAAGCTTTTATAAACAATTGACAAAGCTTCTGAACAAAATGGTTGTAGATTCAAGCTCTTCTTCAAGCAGCCTTTTGCAAATAAACCCTCTTGTGCTTCAAGGGTTGCCTTGAGGTCCTTTGGGCAAGGAGAGTGTTTTCAAAAAAAACCTTCTTCCTTCTTGTCCTCTTTTCGACTTAGCTATCAGTAGCTTTACCTTCACCTTTAGCAAACTGAAACTTGTAAGCAACAGTCAATTTTCAAACAGTAAAATTATTTGCACTATTAAACACCTTTAAAGTCAAATAAGCAATCTAGTGCTCTGTCAAGCAAGCAAATTTGTGCTCTAATAATAAAGAAACCTAGTGCTCTGATACCAAATTGATCTAAAAATGGGTGGATAACTTGTTATGCCTTTCAAGAACCTCCCACTCAGTTAAACAAATTAAGATCTAGCTTATTCTTGACTTGTGCGGAAATGAATACTTGAAATAGGTGTATGGTTTTTTTTAATTGTTTAATTTCTTTAAGAAAATTTGTTTTTCCTGATATTAAACATGTGCAACAACCATAAAGTGCAGAAAATAAGCATCAACACATAACAACAAATTTAATAAAGGAGTTCACCTGAATATCATGGGCAACATCTCCATGAGCCTATGTCAACCGACTTGGCTCTTTGGGATTATGATGAAAAAATTATTTTACAAGTAAATACTTAACTCCAATGGTTATTTGGACTGTACCATTGGGATTATAATACCATCATACCCCTGGAATTGATGTCATCACTCTGAAGATAGAACTAGGCTTCCTTAGACTTGATCTCTGTTATCAATGTCTTAAGCTTCTATGAGCTTCTCTGTGGCACTAACACTTTAATAAATCATTTTATGTCCCTGAAACCTCACCTACTGTCTCTATCACATATCAAACCTTCAAAATAGATTTATCATTTTCTCAAAATGAGCTCCGGCTCCCCAAACTAGACCTTCATCCATTGTTAGCCCTGGGCTGCCCAAAACTTGTCTTTGGATTCTCGACCTTCAGAAGTCTACCAATGACTCTAAAAATCCCTTAAATGGATTTATAATGTCAAAAATAGTCATAATATACTATTCATTTACTGAAATTGGCCTCCGGCTGCTCCGGTTACACCTCCAACACCTGGTGGCACCCATTGGCTCTAGGTTCATTGAAAACTTCCCTAATGCATCTCAACCTTCATAAGTATTAAAAATATTTTAAAAAATCCATCAATTTATTCAGAAGGTTCAAAATAGTCATAAAAGACTACTATTTTGCTGAGAATGAATATTGGCTACTCTGGATAGGTCTCATTCTCCTGCTAGCACCTGCTGGCCCTGGTGACCCTTGGAACTTCTCTGAAGAATCTAGGAATTTATAAGTCCATTATTGGCTCTTAAAACCTCACCATTATTTCCATAATTTATGAAACATCCAAAATTGACTATTGGATTATTGATAAAGGCCTCTGGCTTCCCTGGCTAAGCCTCTTTCAGTTGCTAGCCCTTGGTGGCCTTAATGGCCCCTAGAAATTCTCTAAAGAAATAACCTACTAAAGAGTCATCTAATGGCTCTTTAACCCTCACCAATGAGTCTGGAATGTTTGAGATAGTCAAAATTGACTATTGGCACTCTCATAATGGTCGAATCTAGCTCAAGATAGAGCCTAAATAAATTTTGTCCAACGACCCCTAAATCAACTCCACCAAAAATGGAGCAACTACACTTAACTCCAGTCAAATTAGGCCAAAACCCTTAAATTTAGGGGCGCGCCATTTTATCTGCCAGCCTAACTGTAATATCTAATGCTATGGTCAGGCGGTTGGGCACATGTACCCAAATATGCGGTCTTCAAACTGTAATCACCGGGTAGATTAACACTTCGTGGAGTTAGCCGTCGGGGATGGCATGTGAATGCAAAGGAAATGGTGGAGGTTTAACGGTTAGTGATAAGCCCTTTAGTCAGGGGTCAGGGTTCATGGGTCATATGGAGAGGGGTTGGCCCCTCCTCTCCCCCAAAACGGAAACATTTCAGCTTTAAATATTGTCGTTTCACTATAGTAGTTAAGAAAAACTGATAGCCCGGACGGTAAGGCTTTGGCGCGTTGGCGAGGAGGTCGTGGGGTCGACTCCGTTTGGCTCCACAAAAATTTTAATACACCAAACCTAGGCCACGTGGTGGCCATCGGGCTTGCCATGTAGCAGCCTCTGATTGGCCGAAAACCACAATGGTCAACCAATTCTCCAATATGAACATGCCACTTGTCAGCCTGTAATTCGTCCAAAAGGAATATTTCGAGGAATATTTCAAGAATATTTCGTGGAATATTCTTTTTTTTAATTTCCAAAAACCTTGTCAAACTTGGTCAAAAGCCAAAATTTGCAGTTTACTGGACTTTTCAAATCGCGATAACTTCTTCATACGGTGTTGGTTTTTCAAACCGTTCATGGCACCAGAATCAAGAAGACGAGATCTATTCGGTCACTCAAGTTCGACACACTTTCAAACACTTTGAAATTTGATCTATCACTTAGGTCCTTGATCCAAATCTGATCACTTCTCCTGGACACTCCACCGATGGATCAGATTTGCCAACAATATAGAGTGTCCCTTCAGGGATGTAACCTATGCTTAGTACTTAATGAGGCTTACATTCCTCA
Organism: Pinus albicaulis; assembly: GCA_034641835.2. Lineage (NCBI taxonomy): Eukaryota > Viridiplantae > Streptophyta > Pinopsida > Pinales > Pinaceae > Pinus > Pinus albicaulis. Next base: position 1,393,959,169 of record CM076581.1, read on the forward strand.
AGAGTTCTTAATTTGTTGTGCTAATAGGGAAAGGGTATAAATCCCTCTCCCTCTCTTGTGTTGGGTATGTGTTGTATTCTTTCCACGACTAGTCACACGCGAGGGGGTGATATCCCTCCTTGTACCTTGCGTTGAGCGTAGCAAGGGGGTCACAGGGGGGCAATAGCCCCCCTTGTTTCGGGTCCGGAGCAGCGCCCCGGGAAAGAAAAATTTGGACTCTATTTTTCGGTGGGCGGACCCGTCCATGGTTTTGTGCATGGGTTTGCACCCGATTTTAGGGCATAATTCTTTTTGGCCCCTAGTATTTTGTAGATTTGGTCAAGGGAACTAAGGTTATGTTCTAATCCAGGGTTAATGGATTGGGGTTTATGTATGCTTCAGCATGTATATATATGTGTTGTAACACTAAAATGAATATAATGAAAAATCAAGTTGGTCGTCCCGATTTGGGATCCAGGGGAAAATCTCTGTGTATATTTGTTTTATGTTTTATGCTCTCGTTATTGCTTATTTTATGTTTTTAATATTTGTTTGCAGATAATTTTTGTACAACGTTGAAACCTACATTTGGTATCATAGTTGTTTCAACTTCAAGGGGACGCTTTTGCTGCTGAGGGGTTTTTTGCTAGGGCCTTTGGTAGACCCTGTTCAGTGGGAGATCTACAGGATCGATTCTTGCAGTGAAAGAAGATGGCGAGTAGTGGAAAGATAGAGATTAAGAAATTTAATGGTCAGAGTTTTGAGTTATGGAAGCTCAAGATGGACGATCTGTTGGTGGTTAAAGACCAGTGGATCGTGGTAGATCCAGGTACTAAACCAATGGAAATATCAGATGAAGACTGGAAAAAGTTGGATCGGAAGGCGAAGAGCACAATACGGTTGTGTATTTGGGGAAGCTACGGCGAAGAATTTGTGGGACAAACCTGGGAATTTGTACCAATCTCAGTCTCTAGTGAATAAATTGTTCCTACTGAAAAAGTTGTATAACCTGAGGATGAAGGATGGAGACTCAGTGACAGAGCATCTGAACGCCTTCAATACTGTGGTAAGTTAGTTGTCATCTTTTGATATTAAAATCTTATATGAAGATAAGTGCATCATTTTTTTGTGTTCTCTACAAGACTCGTGGGACAGTCTGGTTATTGCAATAGGTAGCAATACAACTACCTTGAATTTTGATGACTTTGTCTCAGCCTTGCTGTCGAAGGAAATGACATGGAGAAATATGGAGCGTCAGAATGGAGATGCCTTATCTATACGAGGAAGGTCCCAAAACAGAAACAAGAATAAGGTTTCAAGTGGGAGATCTAAATCTCCTGGAAATTTTGTAAAGGTGTGCTGGAAATGCGGAAAGGAAGGGCACTAAAAAAAGGATTGCAGATCTAAAGCTCCTGAGAAAGGAAATGGATCTGATGATGCTCCTTATGTAAAGGTAAAAACCACCTCGGATGAAGGTGGGGATGTGTATTTGGCTTCTTCTTCAAATACACATGTAGATCATGAGTCATGGTTGATTGACTCGAGTGCATCCTTTCACTTCACTCCCCATAGGGAGTGGTTCTGCGAGTATGCCAAATATGATGGAAGTGATGTCTTTCTTAGGTGATGATAGGAAGGCTAGAATCATCGGACGTGGAAAATTCAAGCTGAAGCTACAAGGTGGAAGGATTAGAACACTTCATGGTGTTCTGCACATTCCTACATTGGCAAGAAATCCAATTTCTGTAAGCAAGATGGATGATGCAGGTGTAAAAATAGTGTTTGAGAAATATACCTATAAGATGGTTCAGGGAGTACTGGTATTAATGTGGGGAGTTTGGATTGGAAGTCTGTACAAGATTCAAGGCAGCACTGTTATTGATGGGTGCAACAATTCTGTGGTTCCCGAAAGTGGAGTGGAAAGCCTAGCGGTCTCTAGAGAAAATGCCATGCTATGGCATCAAAGACTTGGACATATTATAGAGAAGGGCCTTCGAATACTGCATGGAAATGGTATGGTATAAGGTATGTCTAATAGATCTCTGGATTTTGATTTCTGTGAACATTGTGTATATGGGAAGAAAAATCGGGTGAGTTTTCCTTCTAGTGCTAAGAGGGCGAACAAGATATCACTGGGTAATTCTATGTACTATGTTTCATTCATAGATGAATTCTCAAGGAATACATGGATATATTTCTTGAGGAAGAAATTTAAAGTCTTTGACAGATTTAAAGAATTTAAGGCTCTGGTGGAAAACCAGACAAAGAAGAAGATAAAGGTACTAAGGACAGATAATGGTGGGGAGTTCTACAAGAAGGAATTTGAAGAGTTCTGTAAGAAGTGTGGTATAGCATGGCAGAAGACTACTCCATACACACCTTAGAAAAATGGAGTTGCAGAAAGAATGAACAGAACGCTGATGGAAAAGGCAAGAAGCATGCTCAGTTGTACCAGGTTAGGACAAGAAGTCTGGGCAGAGGCAGTGGAGACTACATGTTACTTGGTTAATAAATCACCTTCATCAACGTTGGAGGATAATACTCCACATGAGGTATGGACTCGTAAGAAACCCTCTCTTTCACATCTAAGGGTATTTGGATGTGATGCATATGTACATGTTCCAAAGGAGAAAAGGACCAAGTTGGATAATAAATCTGAAAGGTGCATCTTTATTGGGTATAACAATGCTTTAAAGGGTTACAAGCTTTGGAATCCGGAAACAAGGAAGGTTGTGTACAGCCGAGATGTGGTGTTTAGAGAGGTGAAAGATGTTGTTAAACATGAATTCCTACCAAAGGAACCTGAGAAGATAGCGTTTGAGCTAAAGGAGGATGAATCAGACTCTACAACAGAAGAAGACTCGGAAGAGGAAGAGCCACAAACTCTAGCTGTGAGAATATTAGTTCAAGAAAGAAGAAAACCAGAAAGGTATAGTCCATCTTCTTTCTGTTCAAATTTTTCTTTAACTATAACTGATGATCATCCCAGAACCGTCAAGGAGGCAGTAGATTCAGAGTATGGAAAACTCTGGAAGGAGGTCATGGTTGATGAAATGGCATCCTTGCATAAAAATGAGGCATGGGATCTGGTGGAGTTGTCAACTGGAAGGAAACCCATCGGGAGAAAATGGGCGTTTAAGAAGAAGATGAATGTAGAAGGCAAGGTGGATAAATACAAAGCTCGGTTGATAGAAAAAGGTTATTCCCAAGTGCAGGGAATTGATTTTGGTGATAATTTTTCTCCTGTTGCCAAAGTTACTTCTATTAGATTACTTTTATCTGTTGTTGTTGCATTTGATTATGAGGTAGAACAGATAAATGTGAAGATATAATTTATTCATGGGGATCTGGGAGAGTAGATCTATATGAAACAACCTGAAGGCTTTATGGTTAAGGGGAAGAAATAACTAGTATGCGAGTTAAAGAAGTCTATGTATGGGTTAAAACAATCACCAAGGATATGGTATCATAAATTTGATACCTATATATGGGGACTTGGCTTCACCAGAAGCAAGGAGGATCACTGTGTTTATCTTAAATTAATTGGTGACCGTGTTATTTATTTGGTCTTGTATGTGGATGATATGTTTTTTATTGGAAATGACAAAGAAATTCTCTAAGATTTGAAGACCCAACTGTTCTCCAAATTCAACATGAAGGATCTTGGTGTTGCAAACTATATTTTTGGCATGGAAATTAAGAGAGATTGGGTAAAGAGGAAGCTCTAGTTAAACCATAGGAAGTATGTCGAGACTATATTGCAGAGGTTCAATATGCAGGATAATAAACCGGTGAATGTTCTGATTCTTGTAGGTGTAAAGTTGTCTGTTGAACAGTATCCCAAGACACAAGAAGAAGAGGAGGATATGTCCCATGTTCCATATGCAAGTGCAGTGGGAAGCCTGATGTATGAAATGGTTTGTACTAAACCAGACATTGCACATGCAGTGGGAGTATTGAGCATGTTTATGTCAAACCCAGGGAAGTAGCATTAGACAGCAGTGAAGCGGGTTTTCATATATTTGTGTAGCACTAGTGATTATGGCTTGTGCTACCAGGGAAGACCAGGATTGGAAAGAGTATTGGACATTCGTGGTTTTGATGATGCGTACTGGGCTAGAGATCTGGACCAAAGAAGATCTACAAGTGGGTATGTGTTTAGCCTATTTGGAGGTCCAGTCAGTTGGATGAGTAAAAGAGAGTCTGTAGTGGCTCTTTCAACTACAGAGGCAGAATACATTGTAGCCACTCATGCAAGAAAGGAAGCAGTGGTTGGAGAGATTGTGTTCAAGTATGGGGTTGGTGCAGCAAGCTATAAGGATAGACTGTGATGGCCAAAGTGAAATTTTCTTGGCTAAGAACCCTTCTTATCATTCAAAGACAAAGTACATTGATGTTCAATATCACTTTGTGAGGGATATGGTTGAGGCTAAAAGGGTCTTTCTGGTAAAGGTGGACGCTTTGAATAATGTTGTAGATGCATTGACAAATTCTGTGAGCACTTAGAAGTTCTCTTGGTGTAGAGAAACAATGGGTGTTGCAGAACTGGGCTAATGACTAAGCTCTCCTGTGGACCCCTGCATAAAGAAAACAACAAGTGGGAGAGTGTTTGGGTATGTGTTATATTCTTTCCATGACTAGTCACGCGCGGGGGGGGTCACTGGGGGGGCGATTTCCCCCGCTATGTGTTGCACCGGACGTAGCAGGGGGGTCACAGCGGGGACGGAAACCCCCCCTGTTCGGGGTCCAAGGCAGCGCCCCGGGAAAAAAAAAAATTGGACCCTATTTTTCGGTGGGCAGACCCGACCATGGTTTTGTGCATGGGTTTGCACATGGTTTTGGGGCGTGATGGTTTTCGACCCCTGGTATTTTGTAGATCCGGTCAAGGGAACTACGATTATGTTCTAATCCAAGGTTAATGGATTGGGGTTTATGTATGCTTCATCATGTATATATATATATGTGTTGTAACACTAAAAGGAATATAATGAAAAATCAAGCTGGTTGTCCCGGTTTGGGATCCAGGGGAAAATCTCTATGTATATATGTTTTATGTTTTATGCTCTCGCTATTGTTTATTTTCTATTTTTAAGATTCATTTGCAAATAATTTCTATACAGGGTTGAAACCTACATCTCGGGCCTCCCATAGTCAGAAAACATTGTATTGGTCTACCATTTGCTCCAACTCTCTTTGTTGTTCCCTTTATTAACATCTCTACTACATGATTGACATATAAAATACATCGGCCTCAAACATGAAACATAATTTTTTTTAATAAATGAAATTTTATTTATAAATATGGAAACATAACTTTCAATCAAAAATATAAAATTAAATCCCTGGTGCGCCCAAAAAATATTAATGCATTGTCTTTAGTCCACTATCAAAGACAAACGCACCAAAGACATTGTGTGCATACATATGACGCACTATTTTTTGTTCACATACATACATTTTCATCCTGGTGTGGTGCGCCCGTATAACCATTTTGTGCCAGTATAGAGCGTTCAAGTTATTGAACACACCAAGCTAGATTTTTTTAATATTATTTTTGCAGTGCATTTGATAAATATGAATGCATCATGTGTAACCTAAAAAAGTACACACCAACATAAATTTTATTGCTTTTCCCAGTGTGTTTTTATTTACAAAATGCACCGCATAAATATAAGTGTGTTAGGTTCATGCACAGAATGGTGATGCACCCTGTTAATTTATAGGGTGCACCACTATCAGTGTGAGTTGAAGCTGTCGAACACACCACGCATGAAAAAAAACAAAAACTATGGATTTTTTAACCTATTTTTCAATTCTAATCCACTAAAAATTTAAATTAGGGAGAAATATAGACATCACTTAGGCATTTGGTCGTTGAGGAGGCATTGTTGACACGTAATTGAGAAAAAAAAAATTCACCATCGTTTGAGAAAAATGGAAAGTCGCACATTAAGCAAGGTATGGAATGATGGTGAGCAAGAGAAGCACTCATTTCCAGGTGCTTGCATGAGGCAAGACTGGCACTGATGCTTCATATCTCTACAACACTATACATTATAAAAATGAAATTTATGGCTTGGAGGTTTTTTTTTATTTAACCCTCTTTCAGTGCATTATTTTAGCCGCACCAGTGCAACAAATATCCAAGAGCACCATTTTTTTAATTAAAAACCTATAATAATGTTTTGTTTAAGATGCCCTCGGGCATTCGAATACATGTACCACACCAGTGCTTTTTTGGACTATAGCACTGCATTTTTTAAAAATTAAAAACCGCCTAGTGGTGCTCTTTAAAATAAATGTTGGGGTGTTTTAATACATGAACAACACCAGTGCTTTGTTTGAATATAGCACTAAATTTTTTGTTTAATTAAAAACTATAGTGGTGCTACTTCTAGGTATGCACCAGGTTGTTTTACTCCAAGGAGGGCATTGTTGATGCAGTTGTAGATAGCACCGACTATTTTTTGAATTAGTAACATGTATTCGGTGTTATTGATTATTAAAGCACCAGTGCATGGTATACATTTCACGCACCGGATCATTATAGTACAGGTTTAGAACCGGGTCATCGTCACAGTTGATCTAGGTGGCTCTAGACACGATCAGAGGTAAAAGAGGGCTTATAATAGCTCAAAATTCAAAGTGGTCAGATTGCTCTCAAACTAGGACAAGGTCGAATTACTCATCGCCTTGATTCCAACTATGTGAATGACACTCCAATCCGATCTCATATGAAGGAGATAGGGGTGGTCAAATTTTTGGTCAAAGTGGGCATGTGGGCTAGGATTAATGGTGCTACAAATTTACCGAGCTCAGGGAATGGAATATAGCTCCCAAACATGGGCGAAAATGTTGCCTACTTAAAATTTCCAATGACCCTTAATTTCAGAAAATTTTGAAAAGGCCTATATATATTATAAAAAACAAAAACAAAAAAATAGTGGGGTGGCAAGCCACCAACCTTGCCACCCCCCAACTGCCAACGGTCATATATAAATATAAAATATATATGTCTGGGATGGGAGGGCCACCCCCAGTGGACTCGGCCCAACCCTAACGAGAGACCACACAAGTGGCGTTGACTATCAATACCAACAGGACTGGCAGGGATCGAACCCGTCGGGCCGGTCCAACCCATTCGCCCCATGGGCAGACCCACTCCACCTCACAACGAACGTACCATATATAACATAATCAAATGCCATGGAGCACAGTCACCAATGGCCACGTAACTTTTACACAACATTTTTTCACTGTCCCTGCAATGCCCATCCCAAACATTGGAGGCTCATTTTTATGACCAAAATAAAGTGTCATGCCTTGCAAAGACCATCATTGCATCCCATGCCATGAGTACAACATTCCTTATGTTGAAAATTTCCTAAACAGACCATCAAAAACACATGTTTTTGCCTTGGCACTAGTAGACCGTTATGCCCTCACGCCGATTGAGAAATTAACACTGGGCCTCGCACCCATTGGCGCTCTGTCCTAGTTAGCTACCCGTGCCAACTTGTTTATGGAATGTTTTTTAAAAATAGAGGCGAATTTTCCATCATAACAAACTTCGTGGGCGAGTCATCTAGATTGGTTTGACTGAATAACCACGGCCTTCCTCGTTTGGCCTCTTGTTTCCACCTTTTGGGGAAACCTCCCAAGGGATAAGGCCTCCCTTCCACTATCGTAGAGATCTCAACCTCCTCCTCTCCCTCTATAAATACAACCATCTTCCATTGATGTGCTAGCTGAACTGAACATATTGTAACTGAAATGCTGAAGAGATTTATGTACATTTGATTAGAAAAGATAGAATGGAAGAGACCCTCATTGAGAGAGCTTAGACTTGTGTCTTCATCCCGTCTGAATTCCCTGACGATCCATCGAGACGCGCTTCGACTGAACCCCGCTGAAGGAGGTTGTGACGTCAAGGCTCCGGTTATAACTCTTTCTTCTATTAATACATATACATGACTATTTTCTGGTTCCAATCTTGCGTTAATGTGTTTTATTTGATGCCATATGCTTAACCCTCCTTAACTAGTTAGTAATTATGAATGAGATAATTATTTCATATGCTGCTCTTGTTTGTTGATCTTCGTGCATGTATCCAAGCATCGTCGCGGAAGGATCATGACCCGCTGAGACAAGAATCAAGAGGCCACCACCACGACAGCCACGACAATAGCGTTGGACTCCAGGTAGGTTGATCTACCTCGTATTTTCATTCATTAATTAGGAACCTACACTTTAGCTTGTCCCTTTGTTACTAGACCCACTCTAGGGCTAGAGGGATCGTCTCTGTCCGCAGAGAGGATTTACCTCCATAAAAAATTGGTGGCTCCACTGGGCATCAGCGTGAGTTTGTCGTTTCTCCCTTGTCAAGTTGACTTCATTCATTTCCTTGCTTCTTTGTCTTTTCTGACTTCCTTGAGTGTTTGGAATCATCCTGTTCAGCTCCAGAGTGTCAATATTAACATCTTCTCACTGGTTTTCCCATTCTCCCATAGATATTCGGCTTGGCGCACTTTCTGTTTGAACAGTCGTGCCAATTGGTGCTTGTTTTCTTTGTTGCAGTAGTGCCAACCCCTATTTGGCATGGATTACCGCCTTATAGTTGCGTCGAACCTTGTAGGGTTTGGTTTGACCTCCCTGTTGAGTTTTTGGTCAGTTGTGTTTGACTCTAGGTTTTTTTTTTTTGCAATTGGTATTTTTCGAGTTGTTTTGACTGTTTCAGGCTTTCTCTTCTCGTTTGTTTGTTTATTTTCCTATCGGTGCAGTCCGTAGCCCTAGGGTTATAGGTGTCTTTCGCTCACTGAGCCTTCTAGTTGAAGGTCGAGTCTTTTGGTTTTTTTCAATTCAATTCCTTGATCAGTTGCCTGAGGCTCTCTTGATCCTTTGAGTTTTGGTTTGTTGAATGACTACTTGGTGTTTGTTTGACTCTCCATCTCTTCGTTTGCGAGCATAGATTACATTGCTCATTTTGGGTCGTTTAGAAGGCTTTCACTTTGCTTGAAAGAGTGTGTCATTAGTTTGAGTGCTTTTTGTGTTTGTATTGATTTGATTGAATCATTAAGTTTATCTCTCTACATTCGCAATACTCAGAAATATTGTTTGCTTTTCTTTTTACTATAATTAGTGCATTATGTGCTTCATCTCATTGAAAAATCAAAAAATTGCATCCTTTCATTTGCATCGGAAATGAAAAAGTCTTTCACATAACTAGCGCTTCCATATAGGAAAGAGTTTTCGTTTATCTTTTGATTGTATTAGATGCAATAGGAGACTTCTTTGTATGTTTTCTATGTATGTTGCTTTCTGAAAGATCTATATCCCTTTTTTAGTTAGCATTCATCGAATGGAAAATGGTGTTCTATTGCATATAGCTTGCATTTAGGAAATTCGAGATCACAATTCGGTAGGGCCTTGAAACGGAAACGCTAATTCAAGATCAACTGTAAAATCAATTGAATTAACCTAAGGAAACATTGGAACCTAACACAAAAAATTTTAGTGGTCTAGGCTAGAGACGTGTTCTGGTGTCTTAAAATCGAGTAGCTTTCATTTTCCATCTGGCTTTAAATAGCACTAGTATGGACTTGTGCTCCCCGTACCATTGAGTATATAAAGGGAGACCCCATTAGCTTCAAATCATTTATCCATAGGAAGCTGAGTCTGCTGCCCTGTCACCGTGATACATCGAAAGCAGCATTTGGGGAGACTACCTGCACGTACGTTAAGTCCTTGGTCATTTCTCTTTCATTTGATCACCAAGGTGTATATGGAAATTCATGAAAACTTGGTACGCCCTCTTTCTTAGATTACCTGAGTAGTAATTTTGATCTTTTCGTGACTCCTTAAAAAGAGAAGAGATCATCGAGCACTTTTCCTTTCACGCTCGTTTAAAATTGAAAGTGACTAGAGTTATCTTTTGAATGTTTCTTGACTCTTATAACATGAAACAGTAAAGTCTGGTTTCATTGTCGTAAAATTAATTACCCATGATCACATGCCCGTTAAAAGTTTGTTCGTTGGATTGTTTTTGTTTTTCCTTAGACTTTTATCTTGAAGCTTTCGATCAGCTATCTCTTTTTCCTTCCTGTGTTGAAATATTGTCACAGTGGCGAAACCACCAGTTTCGTCATCTTCTTCACTGCCGCCTGGTGGTAGTTCTTTTCCTGACGTTTCTTTTGAAACCCCTCAATCCAATAGGTCTGCTGAGTTTTCACAGCCTATCCTCCTGACTGTATTGCCTCTTGCTACCCGATCTCCCCCTGAAGAATCATTTGAGTTTAATTGGCGTCCTCTGGGTGCTTGGTCTCGTTTCGGGGACGGGGGAGAATTCCCTCCTCTTACATCGGGATCACCATTTTTAGTTGCTGCTTTACCTCTTAGCCCTCGTAGTCTTTTTGAATATCTTACAGCTTCATCATACATGGATTCTTTGAGTCTTGTTGGCAGTGGAGAAATTCCTGTAATACCAGCTTTTCCCTGAAGATCTCCCGTATGTTTTTGATCAATATTCCCCTCCATCGGTGTCACTTCCACCCGGTTATCAGACTTTGAGTCAGATTATTTTTGGTGTTGTGTCCATAGCATTCTCCAGTACTATGACTCCTCCAAGGAGTTCGATCCTTCCTTCATTAGGACTGTCGCCATCGACACCTAGTTCGTCAGTCGCTGTTACATCTGTCCCAGTCCAACTTACCGTTTGTGTGGCTTCGTATGCACCGGTTGTTTTGCATCAGTTTTCCATATCTTCTGTTGTTCATAGGTCCATCTCCATTAATCCTACGCTCCTGGTTAGGCCTGCTGCGAGTGGATCACAAACTCGTGCAGTGGAAACTCGGTCTGCTTCTACATCCATGGTTTCCATTGATACTTTCGATGAACACATGTTGGACATTCACCCATGGTATGCTCCCTCTCCATATGATCAGTAGTAGAACTCTCAGGGTTCTCAACAGCCCTAAGCTCTTGTCAATCCTCCACATCACTATGATGTCTATGGAAACTCCGTTTATTTGCCTCCTATTGATCCAAATTAAGCTTCTTATCTGCCTCCGGTTGATCCTTATCGGACCATCCCTCATTAAGGGCCAGTGATACAAGGACAACCTTCTGGTCTACAAGGAAAACACCCTCTGGGACAACCTTTGATCAAGCAGAGACAACCTTATGGTGTGCAAGGACAACCCTTACAGAGTCAATCTTCGGTCCAGCAACCCTATGGTCCTTCTAGTCAACCTCAGTATCAATATCAACCAAGAGCGCCTTACGTTCCTAGGGGGAAAATATATCCACCACAAGGACAACCTCTTGCACAACAGTAGCAGTCGTAAGTTCAGTATGGCCAAAACTTTGTACAATAAGGACAACGCTACGGTCCTGCTCCAGGTCAACCTGGTCATCAGGGACAACCTGGTCTATCGCAACCATCGGGCCCACCTCTTCCACAAGGGTAGCCTGGTGGCCCTCAGTATCCAGGCCAACCTACTCCGCAGGGGAAGCTTTCCCAACCCCAATAGTCGTTTCAACCTACTCAACAGCCAGTTCAATATGTTCAACAGCTAGTTCAACCTGCTCAACAACTGGTTCAACCTTTCTATCCTACTCAGCAAGGTCCGCCTACTCAGCAAGGTGTGCCTACTCATTGAGATCCACCTGCTCAATAGGGCCCTCATGCTCAGCACCGCCCACTTGCTCAAACACAAGGTGCTTATTACCCTCCTCAAGGCCAATATCATCTGGTATATAGTGCACCCCAAGGTTTCACTTATTACCCTCAAAGTAAATCCTAGTTGGTTTATAATCAACCTCAAGGATATGCTTACTTTCCGCAACAGAATCCATACATTGCCCAGCAAGGACCTCAGTGGTATGCTCAAAATCAATATGTTGGTCCTCAACCCCAGTATGGGTTGAATTATCAGGCGTATAACCCACATGGTCAAACTCCTCCGGGACAAAACATATGGGGGCGGAATTTCTCTCAGACTAGGTGGAATGTTAACACAAGTCCTTATCAAAGGCCTCCAATGCCTTTTAATCCTCAATTACCATTTCCCGCTACGTTGGAACTACCAGATGTGTCAAATTTTACGAATGATCTGATTCTTCATAACCCGTATTGACCTCCAGTTCCGACTAAGATTCCTGGTGATTGTCCTAAGTTTGAGGGTAATTCCGTAGAAGACCCCCAAGCACATGTTATGACTTACCACTTGTGGTGTTCCTCTAACTCTTGGGTTGATGATTCTATTCGACTCTATCTTCTCCAACAGAATCTTACTAGTGCCGCTGCAAAGTGGTACATCGAATTATCTCGTGGAATTTTCCAATATTTCAACTCTTTACCCATGGCATTTCTTACTCATTTTCAATTACTGGTTCGCTATGAGACCGAGACACACCTCCTCACCTCCTTGAAACAGGACCGAGCTACTCACATCTCAGATCATATTCATGAATGGAGGCATCGTCGTCACTTGATTAAGTTTGATATTCATGATCAGCTTCTAACTAATTGATTCACTACCTCCTTTGTCAATCAAATCACTAAAGACATATATATGGGGGCATGTGTAACTGAAGAATAGGCCATTGCTTTTTCCCAGTACCTTGATCTTGTGTTCTCTCATTCTAGCACATTGTATGATATCTTGCCTGATGCCCCTCGACCTAGAACTTCTAAAGCACCAGCGACCCCATCTGTTAATGGTGTTATTGGTTCCATGTCTCAGACTTCTCATAAGTCTTCTCCTTCAAAACCTGGGAAGAAAAATTCCAATCCTTCCAATGATGCTGCTTCTCAGCCTACCTCGAATTCTGGTAAAACTACGGAAGTCAATGCCGTTCAGGCCAATCCGGCAGATAAAAATTCCAATGGGAAAAGAAGGGTAAAGGTAAGGCCAAAGACGATACCCTGAAACAAAATTCGTCAAAATATTGTATTGATGATGGTTCACAGCTGTTGAAGCCCCTAAAATCCTAGCTTCAACATTGGGTAAAACCACCCGGTTCGGACCTTAGTACAGCTCCTTTTCCGTTTTGAGATGGTGGCTCCAACTAGATAATATGGGACTAGTTTCCCAATGATATATGGGTTGATGATTGGTTGTTTGTATAAAGGGTAATGGAAATGATAATTAATCTAATATATAACTTAATAAATACAAATAACTCTACTTAACCTGGGTATCATATAATAAATGCGATTCTGGATTTGTTCCGATTAGATGAATAATCATATAGATGGCTTATTCGTCCAAAAGAAAGATGAATTCACATGTAATAATTACTTCGTTTAAGAAATTAAACAAAGTAATGATGATAACATATCACATTCATATATATATTTATATCGCTCACATATATCTTGAAAAGTAACAATTCTAAGTTTTCAGAAATGATATAATAAAGGATTGTTTTACAGGCATACATATGTAAACAATAGAAATTTTCAAAGAGAATGTTTTATTGCATAAGAAAAATTAAACAAAATGATAACGATAGAAATACCAGATACATTTATAACCTTCTGATGCAAATAACATTCTGATCCCGTTCTCTTACTTAAAATAGCTTCCAGGAAAAACAAAAATGAAAATTCTTGAAAGTAATTTCCTCATAAAATTGCAGAATCTTGATCCACAATTAATAAAAATAATATATTCGGAAGTACAGAAGTGTAGCTTCCCAAGTCAAAAATTAATACAAATTGAGGACCCCTTTCTAAATACATTAAAGGGGTTTAAATAATAATAAAACTAAAACAACCTATCTAAAACATCGCTTGAATGCTATTGGAACTGCCAAAACATGAAAATCAGAGATCTGATTTCATAAAAATAGAATTGCGATCTCCATTAGAACAGGTTCATTTCATCTCTTTCATATCTGGTACGCGTAGCTGGAAAATCGATAGCATTTCTTTCACATCGGGAGGATGCCTCAATCGGGAATGTAGCTGGCTAGTATATGTGGCATCCGAAATCTCTGGAATCATATAACTGATGGCATGGGAGAGGCATTTTGCAGTCATCTGTTGGCTGTGTGGTTTAACCAAATAACACCATAATGCATCCCATGCAAGTCCTTGCATTACACCGATCTGTTGGTCCTTGCTGGCTAAATCCTGCTTCCATTGTTTCTCTAATTCTATGACTTTTGGGAGTTTCCCTGGGGTGCAATCGGAAATCAAGTTCGCCGTATACAAATTGTCGTTGACTAATTCCACTAAACCGTTCATTACAGCTCTTGCCCTGGAGGTAGACCATTCTTCCTTAATTAACTGTGTTTTCCATTCTGCAAACAAAATTTCCTTATGTGATTCTTGGATCTTGTGAAGATTGGCATCTATCCCTTGGTCAGTGTCTTGCCATGTGAGGAACCCTGAAATTTTCTCATCGGCATCTTCGAATTCAAGACTTGTGTTTACTACCTTTTCTATGAGCGATGTAGCTATTACACATAGAGGGTCGGCCAGTGATATTTTGTGACATAAAATATCAAGCTGTCGTGACAATTCTTTACTCGATTCGAGAGCCTCTTTTTTGAACTGATCAATCTCAGGATATTCCTTAAATTTTTGTATCTGTATTTGTAACATGGCACTCTGTTCTTCTTTGGCCATCTTCTCCTGTTTAAGCATCACCTGCAATTTTTTCAGCTCTTGAGACAGATGTTGTTGCTTGTGTAGAGCTTGTTGATCAAGCTTTTGTTTCTCAAGATTCAGCTGCTCAATCTATTGTCTTTCTTCAATTAGCTATTGTTTAGCTGTGCTATTTTTTTATGATCAATTGTTGCCTTTTATTCCAGCAGCACTATTTTTTGATATTTTTCTTTTATTAATTGGCTGACTTCAGACGCTTTGTCCATTGTCGCTGCTGTATAAGCCCCTACATATTGAGACAATTTAGTTAAATACTCTGAAGGATTAACTTCAGAGTCTTTCCAGACAACATTCATTAATTCGGTTTGAGGAGATGAAAATGGACTCTTATCGATTTTCCTTTTCTTCCTTTGGTTTCTAACTACAACCCTATGTTTTGGACTGTAGAAGACATCCAAGGGTGTTATATCTTAAACCTTCAATACAATTTCCTCAGAAGGATTTTCTAGGATAATCTCAATAACTTGGGTCTTAGCATTGTTGACTGCTCCTTCAACTGTAGCATGGGTTACCATGGGTTGTTGTGTTACGGGCGATTGCGTTGTAGCAACATTCTGGGAATCGTTCTGGCTCTTGATTTTCGATTGAACTGCTCCCACTCCTTCAATAGATTTTAATTGATATGCATATCGGTGTCGGAGGAATCGCCAACCTTTTTACCTATCTCTTCCTTATCGGTTTGAGAGTCGGCCTTATTTTCTATATTCTTCTTGTCCTGCTCCTTCTCAGTGTTCTTTTCTTCACTATGTTTTTCCTGTTGTAGTAGGGAATTAGTTCTTAATAGATCATGAGGTATTGTTAATAGTCTCTTGGTCCTAAACTGTATGAACTTTTCCATGTCACTCGCTTCAAATTTCATATTTTCCAGATGTTTAACCTGTGAAAATACCTCGGCCGAAGCAAATAGATCATCGAAATCATCATCTTCATGTTTGAATTTAGCGACATGTACCATAGATGTAAATTTATAGGCAACTTTCTTTGGATCATACTGTAGTTTGGGGATGGATGCTAATCTAAGCTCTTTTATTTTCTTGGCTTCTTTCTCTGCATGTTTAAAATCATTTAGAGAAAAAGTTCCACATCGGAGGGGAAATGTAGGCCACATCTGCTTCTTTGAATTCTTTAAGTTTCTAGACATCCCTTTTTCTGTTATTTGATAGGCTATTTCTCGGGCTAACAATTTATTAGGAATGTACAAGGGTAGAACATGGGGATCAGTGATGGTTCCGAATATCCGGATATAGGTGAATTTTTCCTCTCCAAACCAGCTTCCAATTGAATTTAGGTCAACCCTGGCCTCATCGGATAACCTTGGAGCAGGTTTGTCGAATATAGCTTGGTGAACTGGCAAGATAAACCCATGACAGATTCTGTATATATGGTCTTTGTAATATGCCTTCCACAGATATTTGTGATAAATGTGGATAGGAGTTGGGTTTTGAGGAGTCCATTTCCAGCCTAAGATAGGGAATTCAGATTTCAAGCATATGGTGTCAATAATATAAGCAGTCATGTAAAATGGGGGTATTATCAGGGTAGAAACATATCTGTTTTTCCTATAATCAAGGATTTTTCTTGCCATTTTATCAGATAAAATGGTTGGCCAATCCATGATGTCAAAGTTAACAGCGACTTCAATTAAAGGTACCATCTCAATAGAAAATTTAGCCGAGTTAACGGTTCCAAACAATCTACACATCATAGTTGTAGCATAGCAATAAGAAGACACCAAGGATTTTACGGAGTACATACCCGAAGATTCGTGCTTGTGCTTTTTTGGAAAATTCCTCCATTCTCTGATAGGATCTGACTCCACTTCATTTTCTTTGGCGAAGTCTTCCAAAATGCTTTATTGTAGATTTTCTGAGGGTCTGGTAGGTGATACATTTTCTTGATGTCCTCTGCTTTGAAAGACCTGAACATCCTTCCGTCTGACGTGAAGAATGCTCTGTCTGTTATATTTATACTTTCTATCACCCATCTCACCAAGTCATTATACGGGAACACATTCGCGCGAGCTGCTATTCTATGAAGATAGGATCACACCAATTCCTTCAGAGTACCTTCTGATTTTTTATTTGAATCTGTTGTTGCTCTTCCTTCTTGAATTATCTTTGGACCTTCTACCTCCAGTAGATTGTAAACTCCTTCCCATGAAGTTTTGTCGAGACCCAGACAAGTAGTATCGGCTACTACTACCAATTTAACCGGTTGCTCTTTTCGAACGATGGGAACCCTCGCTTTCTTGGATTTCTTAGACATTTTCCTGACTGGTATTTGTTTCTTAGGTCTGCACAATGAAACAAATGAGCAGAATGATGGAAAAAAAATTCATTTAAGAGTGAATACAAGGCGAAGAGGAGCAATGGCATTTAATCATAAATAAAGATGAAAAATTAAAGAAATATTATACCATCCTAGATGAAATCCACGAAGGATTTCAACCATGACTATCTTTTAATGATTTCCTCGTATAAAGTGAGATTTTAATGCCATTATGGGATGTCTCATCGCACATTCATAGCGGTCCATTATAGAATTAATACCATAATTTTTCAGATTTTTGATCAGCGATGATCGCATATTGGAGATCAGAAGTCTCAAAGAATAGGCTTAAGTGCTTCCATTTCATATCTGCGATTGCGATTATTGTTGAGCTGGCATGGAGGGTGCGATGCTTTTAAATCATATCAAATCATTGATATTTTCTTTATAAATGATCTATTTGATTAAACATGTGTATATTTAATACTTCATGTTTATATTTACGGGAAGCGCGCTTTTGTAATAATGATATCGCATCGCAAGGTTTTAGAGGAGCGTCTTTGGATATGAGTCATGTGTTTTAGCGATGAGCGATCCCGATTTGACTTATTGCATCAGGGATCTTTAAGAGGGTGCATAAGGATGTAGCATGACTTCGCCGATTTGCGATTGTGATCGGGTTTATCGTGTCAGAGTTTTCAAAATGTAAAGGTTTTGGACTTTTTCTCATGCGATATGCGCTTTTGCGATTACTTTATCGCATCGGGGTTGAATGATAACACATTTGAGTTCTTTCTTTTATACTTTGAATATGTGAAATGCGATAAAGGCCTTCATGCTTTTCATTTTCCATTAATAAACCCTTTTTCGTTGGGGTTTGATTCTATTACATAACAGATCGGATTTCCTTAAAACATTTTCATGAGTGCAAAGGATTCATGATTTGCAATAAGCGATGTTAAGGAAATTTTTATATATCCTTTTATAAAAATTTCTTTTTCAAAACATTTTATCGATTCTATAACTATTCAAAGAAAAATGGACCCATTTCTTATTTTAAGAATTAATACAAAAATTTGAAATAGGGAGGGTTGTTTGTACAACATAACAATAGCATAAGCCGAAGTACCCTTGTTTGATTTGTGACAAAGAGCACTACACCAAAGACTTTCCTCGACAGGCCGAAGTAAGTAGACTGCTCAAAGGCACTGTTTGGTCAATTTAGTGTGTCCTAAATTGCTGCATTTAATTTGTCAATCCAGGATTCGTAAGCTGATGAAGTGCGGCGCACTATATGTGCAAGATAACCTATTTCTTAACTTTTTGTCATTTTTGGTTTTCTAAGATGAAATGGAAATTCTAAAATGAAAACAAGTATGGTTATGTTTGTTCAAGGAAATGATATCCTCTATAATGATTTACCAACTTGAAACTTAAAAAGGAATTTGAAAATTACAATGACAAAACTTGAAAGGAAATGAAAATGCACTGCTGAAATGAAAAGATGTTGCTAATCTAATGAATCAAAACAGTGAACTAGTGAGCATGAAACCAAACTATTCTTGCTGTTGTCTAAACACAAAATAAATTATGCTGAAAGAAATCCAAAAGTTGCAATAAAGTAAATCTAAATCAATTTACATCAACTTGTCTTCTGATCCCTCATCATTAGTCCAGCTATGATTTTCGGAAGTAACCATAAACAACTTGAGTAACTGATATCTAATTTGCAGAAAGTAAACTAATATCAAACCATACATTCATAATTCAATCCCTCACCATCAGTACAGCTGTGGCTTTCAGAGGTAACTGAAGATGTCATGCACAATTTAATATATCTAAATTTGTAGAAAGGAAACTAATACCAAACTACACATTTCATAATACAATCCCTCACCATCAGTCCAGCTGTGGCTTTCGGAGGCAGCTGAAGATGTTATGAGCAGTTTAATATATCTAAATTTGCAGAAAAGAAACTAATACTAAACTACACATTTCATAATACAATCCCTCACCATCAGTCCAGCTGTGGCTTTCGGAGGCAACTGAAGATGTTATGAGCAGTTTAATATATATAAATTTGCAGAAATGAAACTAATACCAAACTACACATTTCATTATACAATCCCTCACCATCAGTCCAGTTGTGGCTTTCGGAGGCAACTGAAGATGTTATGAGCAGTTTAATATATCTAAATTTAACTACTGAAGCAAATGAGCAAAACTGAATTAAACAAAGCAATACTGAAATTAAACGGAAACTAAGAAAAACAAATTATCAGCAGAACAATGTTAATCCCATGTCATTAGTCAAAAATCTATGAAAATGCTCGGGCTGCCTATCTATAACCTGAAACAAGAACACTGATCAGTGATTAACAACATAAAACATGAAAGACAGAAGTGAAATGGAAAGCATGAAAGTTTATAAACAGAAATGAAGTATATGAAAAATGAAATGTATAAACATGTGAATGGATTATGGTACAATGAGCTTTAAAGAAATGAAATAAGAACTATACAATAATGCACATAACCTCAGCTGAGCAGGGGCCCTCTACACCAGCCTTGGCAACAATCTTCAAATACGAATTAAGTCTGAAAACAGAGTCTTCTTATATTAAAATGTAGTCATAACAGTAAGGTAGTATTATGGCTCAAAGGCAGCGTAATTACATTACAGAGCAGACTAATAAAAGATAACAGAGACTAATCGAGACTAACTCTATATGCGTATGCAAACGCGTTATATATAACAAAAGAAATATAACTGTCTCCTAAAGTTTATGCTGGTGGTGAACACGTAGACCATTACGTCCACGGATCTAGGATCATGGCCATGTTGGAAAGTAAATCTATGAGGAGTGGATGCTTGAATTCGACTATGGAGCCATGTACAGATGTCGACTTGTCCTCCGCAACTCAGAAACGGCCATATGAACCTTCACGTGACACGAAACAGAGTCCTGTCACCGTGAGACTCCATGGTTGACTTCCATGTGGACGCCTTTGACCGCGGCTTCTTTAGATGAGTTTGCTCGAACCAATAGGACACGAACCATGTCCACATCATTTCTAACTTGCCCATGTGGCTCGTTTTTCCTGTAGACACCTGTAACATAGAGTTTCACAAAATAGCTGCGGAAAGTTGCAGCAGCTGCGGAAAGTGGCAAGATTCCGCAGCTAAATGAACAAAATCTAAATCAAACAGCAGACACAAAAATATAGTTAAAAACCATGTTAGATGCTCTTTTTCAATTAACATACAATGATATTGACAACTTGGGAGGTTTAGGTGAGTGAAAAAGGTATAGAAAAGTGTATGGAAAAGATGCAGAATTGAGACTCAACATACCCCCACTGTGAAGGTGTTGCATGTCCTCATGCAACCAAAATTTTGATAATCCTTCCTCAGTTCATATGCCTTAACACTTCAGCCAGCACGTCTAATCCTCTCCTCCTCTTCCTTGGTGCTACCAACATTCTGGGTTTCTTCATTAAGCACCTAAATTTGATATTAACCAGTGCTCTGCTCAACTTCTGGCATTTCCTTTTCAATTTCTTGTTCTTTTTCTGCCATATTCCCAGATGTAGCATGGTATTATCATGGATGATTTTGTCCAATTTACCTTGTTCCTTCAATGTCTCATTTTCATTTTTGATGTGCCTATTTAAAATCTCTAGCTCAAAGATTTCCTGTTTTAGTGATTGGACTAAATCATCCTATACTGTATGAGGCTGAATGGACGAAGTACTGGGACCTGTAGCTTCCTTTTCCAAAGATTCTATATAGTCATATACTTCCTGCTGCTTGGGGTCTATATTAGGTGTCATTTTTATTGGGCTGTCCCCAAAATGCCGTGAAGGAGAGTTATCTTCAAAATCTAGTTGAGAAGGGCTCACATCAACATCTTGCTGAGAATGGGATGGAGTATGTTCAATGTCTGACTGAGAATGAAATGAACCAAGTTCACTAACTGACTAAGATGGACTATGGTCAGATGGGGACTGTTCAGATGTCTCCTCTCCCAAATCAATGAAATGAGGACCCTTCATTTGTGTTTTCCTCAATTTCCCCTTAAGTCTGTTGCTTCTTCTCACACGCTGTGGTACACTATCTTTTTGTTTTTGTTTCCCTTTTTCTGTCTTCTTGGCCATAGAGGACTGTTTTTGAAGATAAATTAATCTTTCAGATAACACTTGGTGATCTTCTTCTTCGGAAGAAGGGGTTTTATGTATAGCCTCAATAGTTTTTCTCTCTTTTGGTGTTATTGGCTTCTTACCCTTGATTTCTTTCTTCTTCCTCTTTGACAGTCTCTCTTCCCTATCAGTTCTTTCAATTGTAGTAGTAAGAGTATTTTGAATTTCATCAATTGTTCTTTTTCTCCTACTTCTTCTTGTTGTGCTACCTTCAGGAATTTCTTGAGTAGGAGTAATTTGGGTTTCATCATTTATTATTTTTCTTCTACTCCTTCATGTTGTACTACCTTCAGGAATTTCCTGAGGTTCCTCAAAGAATTTTCTAACCAGAAATTGTTCCCATTTGTCTTTCTTTTCCTTTAACTCCTTTTCAATCAAAATTTTTACAAGGCTGTGGTGATATAGATGGGGTTCTACATCTCCTAAATGCTTCTGAACAGTCACGGATATTTTCTTCAAACTATTGAGTAGAAACTATGGGAGATTGAGAGTTTGATTATCTAGAAAATTCATCAATAACCTGGTATGGTACATATACATGGACCCAAAATGGCCTTCACATGTAATGAATTTCTGAACAACTAGCAGTAAAGTAGCCCATTCCTCTTTCAATGCATGCACAGGAATTCCTCTTTTAAAAACAGTTATGTCCATACCTTGGTTTCATAAGATTGTTCTCCATGCTTCATCACTGATGCTTTTATTCTTAAACCAACGCTCACCCTCCTGAAGAAGTTCCGTGGCTGTTGCTATAGATGCTTCATTGACCGCAAACTTAAGGTCTCCAATCTTTGCTTCCAAGCCATTAAACGACCTTGCGAATGCCTTCGTCACTTCTTTATGATAACCTCTGAATTTCTGGATAAACCGCAGCCAATTTTCTTTCTTCAATATCTCCTTTACTTGCGGATATCCCTCTATAAACTTAGGTCCTTCCGGCTCTGCTCTTAGCAATTTACCCATTTTTTCTTTCTGCTCTTCACAAATTTGCCTGCGTGAGGGTTCAAATGGAAATAGAACGGCTGAATGCACATAGATAAGCGCAATGACTGTGGGTAAATATCAGAGAATGGGAATGAGCACAATGAACGAAATGGAGTGAGACAGAACAGAGTGGGGTTTCGTAAGCACGGCAGAGACACGACAGAGAGATTAACAGAGTATAACACATCCGGACGCGTTTTGAATTTTGGTGGCTGCACAATAAATATGAGCACGTTTCAACAACGGTTATGGATTTATGCGGCTGTAAGAGTCTGTGGTCAAATCATATACATCTCATTATCACCGGTGGGATATTGGAACATGAGTGAAGATCGGGGGTTTAATGATGGAACCGTTTGAGAATGAATGCGAGAGGGTAATATGGAGATCGTGAAAGGTTACGGAATTGTCAATATAATCATTGCACATAATGGATGGAGCTTATGGTTCAGAACTATATAAAAATGTGTTTTTCAATGCTATTTGAAATAAATTTTATTCATACCTTTGGAATCTTTGCCTTTTCCCTTGGTCTTCAACTAATTGCTCTTCATTTGTGTCTTGAATGCTCCATGTCTTCATTTTTTATCCTCTCACCTGCATTTTACTTCATGATTATGGAAATAACATTTGGTTGTACATTCTTTTGAAAACAGATTTGTAGCTACGGAATCTGCTTCTGGCTGCGGAAACTGGAGTCAGCTGCGGAAACAGATGTCAGCTGCGGAAACTGACACAGCTATTATTTGGATGGATGGAGATGAACAGATGACAAATGACCAGATGGAAATGGTCATGAAAAATAATTTTATTGATGGAATGGAATGAAATGGATGAAATGAAGTGAAATGGAGTGAACTGAAGTGAAATGAAGTGAAATGAAATGGAATGAAGTGGAATGGAATGGAGTGGGTGGTCACAAAACTTGTGAAATGAAAGAGAGATTTTTTTTTTTGGAAAATATAGAGTGTCAGGTGTCCCTGATTTTCACCCTATATTTTTTGTATAAGACTGCCAATCAGTGATTGGTTTTCAGGCTTATACAATAAATTTTTATTTTTATTTTTATTTTTTTTAACTGAAAAGAACAAAAGCTAGGCTGGTGGAGAAGAAGAATTCTTCTGTACCAGCCTGATTGCAGAAATTTCTTGAAACATTTTGACAAAATCCTCTTTTGAGAGTGGCTTATGATAAACTTTCAATCTATGGCCGTTCACAATAAGAGGAGTTTGAAACTCATCAATGGTCTTGACTCTTACCGTCCATTGCTAAAGATCTTGTCAATCTCATATGGCCCAAGCCAATGAGTCTGAAATTTTCCTTGGAAATCTTTAAACTTGGAATCAAATAACAATGCCCAATCTCCTTCTTGAAACTTTTTCTCTTTGATGTACTTGTCATGCCATTTAGCTCTTTGATATTGAACTAGATCAGTTCTTAAAATTGCTTCTTGTATGATCTCATCTAGCTCATTCAACTGCTCCATTCTATGCTTTTGGGCTTCTGATAAGTCCATCCCCAACTGAACTGCTATCTTGAAGGTCTTGACTTGGAATTCAATGGGGATCAAGACTTCTTTCCCATAAACAAGTTCATAGGGAGAATGTCATGTTGTATTTCTCCATGTAGTTCTGTAGGCCCACAAGGCTTCAGGAAGCCTTTCTGCCCAATCTCTTCTTTGTAGATGAACAGTTTTGGTGATGATACTTTCGAGAACTTTGTTTGTAGACTCCACTTGACCATTTGCTTGCGGATGGTAAGGAGTAGATCTTATGTGCTTGATTTTGTATTCTTCCATCAGCTTCTCCACCAGGTTGGATGTGAATTGGCTTCCCTGATCTGTCACAATTTCTCTTGGAACACCAAAGCGAGTAAAAATATCCTCATAAAGAAAATGAACAACTAAATTTTCAGTAGCAGATACTAATGCTTTGGCTTCTACCCATTTAGTAACATAATCAGTACAAACCAATATATACTTCTTTTGCTTAGATGGTGGATTAATATGTCCAATGAAATCTAAAGCCCATTTTTCAAAGGGTTCAATGAGTACCTATGTTTGCAATGGCATTTCATTTGAAAGGGTAGGTTTCCATACTCTTTGGCAGCTGTCACACCTTTTGACATATTGTTTTGCATCTTTGAAGAGAGAAGGCCAATAATATCCTAAAGAGAGGATTTTATAGGCCGTCCTTTTGTCTGCAAAGTGTCCGCCGCATGGTTCATCATGACATGCCTTAAGAATATCAGGCATTTCATCTTCCTTGACACATCTTCTGATCACAAGATCTGGCCCTGTTTTAAACAATTCGTTAGAAATCCATGAATATTTTGAACTCTCTTGAATAATTTTTCATTTTTCACTTGGAAATAAATGTGAAGGCAGTTTCCCTGTAACCAAATAGTTAGCAATATCTGCATACCAAGGAGTCTTAATAGTTACTGCAAACAAGTATTCATCGGGAAACTTATCCTCTACAGGAGAATCTTCTTTAGTATTCTGAATCCTAGACAAGAAATCAGCTACTGTATTTTGTTTTCCTGGTCTATCCAACACAGTAATATTGAATTCTTGCAAAAGTAAAAGCCATCTTGTCACTCTGCCATTAGTAATAGGTTTGTTCATCAAATATCTAATTGCAGAATGGTCAGTATGAATAAAAGTTTCATAGCCTGTTATGTAATGTCTAAACTTATTAATTGCATGAACAACGGCTAAAAACTCTTTTTCAGTCACAGTATAATTCAACTCTGTGGGAGTCAAATTTTTACTGGTATAATAAATGGCATAAGGAACTAAATCTTTTTGACCCAACACAGCTCCTAGAGCTGTATCTGAAGCATCCGTAGAAATATGGAAAGGGAGTTCCCAATTTGGTCCTCTCAAGATAGGTGCTTCGGATATTCTTGTTTTCAAAGTTTCAAAAGCTGATTGACAATCAGGATTCCATTTGAATTCACAATCTTTTGTAAGCAATTTGAAGAGTGGAGATGCAATTTTAGTGAAGTTTTCTATAAATCTTCTATAATAACCAGTAAATCCTAGAAAACTTCTAACATCTCTTTGACAATTTGGAATAGGCAACTTGGAGATGACTTCAACTTTTGATCTATCAACCTTAATTCCATCTCCTGAAATATGATGTCCTAAAACAATCCCTTCGGTAAACATCATAAAGCATTTTTCATGGCTTAATGAAAGGTTTGTTTCTTTACATCTTATGAGAAATTTTTCCAAATTTTCTAATGCCTCTTCAAATGAATTACCATAAACTGTAAAATCATCCATATAAACCTCTACACAATCATGGATTAGATCAGAAAAAATTCCTAGTACCGCTCTTTGGAATGTTGCGGGTGCATTACATAACCCAAAAGGAAGCACTCGGTAGGCAAAAGTTCCCCATGGACAAGTAAATGTGGTCTTATCTTGATCCTCAGGTGCTACCTGAATTTGATTATAGCCACTAAAACCATCCAAAAATGAAAAGTACTTTTTACCTGCTAATGTGTCTAATACCTGATTGATAAAAGGCAAAGGAAAGTGATCCTTCAAAATTGCTTTGTTCAATTCCCTGTAATCAATGCATACCCTCCATTTACCATTCTTTTTAGTTACTGTAACCAAAGGAGAAACCCATCGGCTATCTGAAATTGGATAAATGAAGTTTACATTGAGAATTTTTTGGAGCTCTTCTTTCACTATCTCCCTAAGATTTGGATTCATCCTTCTTTGAGGTTGTCTGATTGGTCTACTGTTTTCCTCAATATAGATATGATGGATACAAGTATTAGGATCAATACCTTTCATGTCAGTATACTCCCATGCAAATGCAGTAGAATGTTTTTGCAAGATTTTGGTTAGTTCTTCTTGTTGTGATTCTTCCAAAAGTTTGTTGATATTCAGTGTTTTTCCTGGAAAAATCTCAATAGTAGAACTACCAAACTCTTCCATAGAGTAAAGAGACATTCGTCTTGATGATAAATATTCTATGTCAGATTCCAACTGAAATTGTGTGGGGTCATATTCTGAAGATGTCTCAAAATTTTCTAATGTGTTCAGAATTTGACTATCCTCACTGATTTCAGAAATGGTAAAGACAGGTTGTATAGTGTCCTTATCATCAACCCATTCATTGTCTCCTACTTCTGTGATTGCTCTTGCTGGAGGATACAAATTGAATTTCTTTGTCGAATTACCATTAGAAATGTACATGTCCCCGGATCTACAACTAATAAAAGCATCAGCTGTGGCTAGCCAAGGTCTTCCTAAGATAAGTGGGTGCCCTCCTAGATTACTCTTGGGAGTCAAAATCATAAAATCTACTAGATATTCCCAAGAATCTAAGGAGACTAAAATATCTTCTAATACACCATCTGGTTTAATAATTGATCGATCTGCAAGTTGCAGTAGAGTAGGTGTAAAAAGAAGGTTAGGAAGTTTTAGCTGGTCCATAGTTTGTCTACTCATAATGTTGATAGCAGCCCCTAAGTCAATCAATGTGTTTGGAATTTCTATCCCATTTATATGTGTCTTGACAATTGGACTTCCTGGATCTACATACTTATGTATGGTAATTTTTCCCATCATAATATCTGCAATCTTTCCTACCAGGTGGATTCTTCTTGTGTCTTTTAGTTTCCTTCCTGGTCTTTTGAAACTCAACTCCTTTATGGTTTTTGCTAGGATAGGAATCTCTCGAATGGCTTGTAGCAAGGGAATCTTGATACAAACATTCTTCAATTCATCTAGAAAGTCATAGTTAGGCAACAAGATTTGTTTTTCCACCCCTTTGTCAATTTGTAGTCTTTCAGGAAAAGGAGGTGTAGATGAAGATGCAGGTTGCTCAACTATAGGAGTTGTGGGTGTTGACTTTTCTCTTTCTTTTTGAATGCTTGAATTTTGAAGAGATTCTTCCTCAGAACCCTTATTGACTTGAAGAGAATCCTCCTCAGAGGTATCTTGCTCTTGAATATCTATAGAAGGTTTTTCTAAAACTCTACCAGATCTGAGTTGTACATCGTTGAGAGGAACAATCATATAGGTAGGAAATTGTTGTCCTTCTACCATGTAAGTATTATGAGGATTCTTATTATTAGGATTTGGCAATGGCTGAGCTGGAAGTTGATTTGTCTTTTGTTGGTATGGGAGCATGAGTTGAGGATTTGGATTTTGTTGAGAAGGTTGTTGTTGTGGAAATGGCAATGAAAGTTGTGGATTTGGATTTGGAAGTTGTGGAGCTTGTTTATTTTGAAAAGATGGAGGATATTGATAAAATTGAGCAAATCTCCCATAAGGATTTTGCATCCCTTGTACCCATGGCTGATATGAATTTTGATGTTGGGGCCAAGGTTGTTGCCAAGGATTCCAATTTGGTGGGGTTTGAAAATTCATAGGGTTGTTAAACCCTTGATTTTGTTGTCCCTGCCAAGGTCTTCTTACAACAAAACAGAGAGATTCTACTGAATTTGGGTCTTCTTGAAAAACAGCTTTGAGTCCAGGAATTGAAGGACAATCCTTGATCTCATGATTCTCTGAGCAAATCATACATGTTTCTACAACTTTTGCATCCAAGGGACATTCCCTTAAAGCATGTTTCTTCCTACATTTCGGACAAAAGATGGCTAAAGCATATGTTTCTGCTTTCTGCTTGTTTTGGATTTTAAGGGTGTCCAGTTGTTCACTAAGGCTCCCTAAGATATCAGTTTTGAACTCATCAAGCATGTTACCAATCTCTGCCCTACTTACTGATCCAGTTGCAGATTTGTTAGCCCTAATAAGAGAAGGATCCCTAGGCCTTTTTCCTGTTTTAGATTTTCCTCTTGAGAGATGGACACATAGTTCTGTTATGTCACGAAGTGGGAGTTGAGAAATGTCTCCTTTCCCCATCATGTTTAAAATATCTATCCATTCATCTCTAATGGCTTTTAATATGAGGGCTTTCAAGGTTTCATCATCTAAGTTGCTCATCTTTTCTCTTTTCAAGTTGTATTGAAATATTTCAAGCAAGTCTTCCAAATTTTCATCTTCTTTTTGCATCATTTTGAATACCTCATCCTTGTGATTGGTGGGCATACAATAGTCCAAGTATCTATCCAAAAAAATTTGTTTCATATCATTCCAATT
This sequence comes from Pinus albicaulis, assembly GCA_034641835.2. Classification (NCBI taxonomy): domain Eukaryota; kingdom Viridiplantae; phylum Streptophyta; class Pinopsida; order Pinales; family Pinaceae; genus Pinus; species Pinus albicaulis. The sequence continues at coordinate 1,393,987,401 of CM076581.1, forward strand.
CCTAATAGATTGAGTGGCTAATCCCATGAACCATTTCAAAGCAGATCCCTTCAAAGTTGAAGGAAACAGTTTGAGTTTTTGAGAGTCTTCCATATAGTCATAGGTTCGGCACACAACTTCAAACTCAAATAGAAATGTTTTAGGATCCTCACTTCGCAATCCATAAAAGTTGGGGAGAACAGATGGTGAGATATTTTTCATCGTTGCATGAGTTTCCTCATCAACTATAGGGAATCCAAACGAGTTGTCTCCTTCCCTATTTCTACCATTATTTCCTTCACCATTGTTGTCTCCATTGTTTCCTCCTCTTCTACCTCTACCTCTACCTCCATCTATTACTTCCTCTGCCATGATAGTTTCTTTAGAGTCCTTAAAGTCCTCTAGTTCTTCTACCAAGGGAGGATGAGAGAGAGTCTCTTTGTTTTCTAAATGGGATTGAGTAGATGGTATAGGAGAATCCTCTAATTTAGCTGCTCCTTGAGTTCCAAAAATCTTAAGGCTAGGGGTAGATGGTGGTGAATCTGGTCTATGCCTTGAAGAAGATGGAGTTGTGAAAATCGAACTCTTGGCTTTAGCTATAAACCTTCCCCTAGAATCTCTTTCCCTATGCATGTCATTTTTTTTTATTTTTTAAAAGTTGGACTAATAATTCTCTTTCTGATCTTCCAGGTCACACTAGGTGCAAGAAGAGAGCATACTTAAGAAATTACTGAACCAATAACTCTCTTTTCTGATCCTCCAGATCACACTAGGTGCAAGAGGAGAGCATACTTCAAGAAGTTATCAAGTTTCCCTTCTTTTATGATTTTATGGTTTTTTTTTTTAAGAAATTGGCTACCTAGTTACACTTCCCCGGCAACGGCGCCAAAATGTTTGGTCAATTTAGTGTGTCCTAAATTGTTGCATTTAATTTGTCAATCCGGGATTCGTAAGCTGATGAAGTGTGGCGCACTATATGTGCAAGATAACCTATTTCTTAACTTTTTGTCGTTTTTGGTTTTCTAAGATGAAATGGAAATTCTAAAATGAAAACAAGTATGGTTATGTTTGTTCAAGGAAATGATATCCTCTATAATGATTTACCAACTTGAAACTTAAAAATGAATTTGAAAATTACAATGAAAAAACTTGAAAGGAAATGAAAATGCGCTGCTGAAATGAAAAGATGTTGCTAATCTAATGAATCAAAACAGTGAACTAGTGAGCATGAAACCAAACTATTCTTGCTGCTGTCTAAACACAAAATAAATTATGCTGAAAGAAATCCAAAAAGCTGCAATAAAGTAAATCTAAATCAATTTACATCAACTTGTCTTCTGATCCCTCATCATTAGTCCAGCTATGATTTTCGGAAGTAACCATAAACAACTTGAGTAACTGATATCTAACTTGCAGAAAATAAACTAATATCAAACCATACATTCATAATTCAATCCCTCACCATCAGTCCAGCTGTGGCTTTCGGAGGTAACTGAAGATGTCATGCACAATTTAATATATCTAAATTTGCAGAAAGGAAACTAATACCAAAATACACATTCCATAATACAATCCCTCACCATCAGTCCAGCTGTGGCTTTCGGAGGCAACTGAAGATGTTATGAGTAGTTTAATATATCTAAATTTGCAGAAAAGAAACTAATACTAAACTACACATTTCATAATACAATCCCTCACCATCAGTCTAGCTGTGGCTTTCGGAGGCAACTGAAGATGTTATGAGCAGTTTAATATATCTAAATTTGCAGAAATGAAACTAATACCAAACTACACATTTCATTATACAATCCCTCACCATCAGTCCAGATGTGGCTTTCAGAGGCAACTGAAGATGTTATGAGCAGTTTAATATATCTAAATTTAACTACTGAAGCAAATGAGCAAAACTGAATTAAACAAAGCAATATTGAAATTAAACAGAAACTAAGAAAAACAAATTAGCAGCAGAACAATGTTAATCCCATGTCATTAGTCAAAAAGCTATGAAAATGCCCGGGCTGCCTATCTATAACCTGAAACAAGAACACTGATCAGTGATTAACAACATAAAACATGAAAGACAGAAATGAAATGGAAAGCATGAAAGTTTATAAACAGAAATGAAGTATATGAAAAATGCAATGTATAAACATGTGAATGGATTATGGTACAATGAGCTTTAAAGAAATGAAATAAGAACTATACAATAATTCACATAACCTCAGCTGAGCAGGGGCCCTCTACACCAGCCTTGGCAACAATCTTCAAATACGAATTAAGTCTGAAAACAAAGTCTTCTTATATTAAAATGTAGTCATAACAGTAAGGTAGTATTACGGCTCAAAGGCAGCGTAATTACATTACAGAGCAGACTAATAAAAGATAACAGAGACTAATCGAGACTAACTCTATATGCGTATGCAAATGCGTTATATATAACAAAATAAATATAACTGTCTCCTAAAGTTTATGCTGGTGGAGAACACGTAGACCATTACGTCCACGGATCTAGGATCATGGCTGTGTTGGAAAGTAAATCTATGAGGAGTGGATGCTTGAATTTGGCTATGGAGCCATGTACAGATGTCGACTTGTCCTCCGCAAGCTCAGAAATGGCCATATGAACCTTCACGTGACACGAAACAGAGTCCTGTCACCGTGAGACTCCATGGTTGACTTCCATGTGGACGCCTTTGACCGCGGCTTCTTTAGATGAGTTTGCTCGAACCAATAGGACACGAACCATGTCCACATCATTTCTGACTTGCCCATGTGGCTCATTTTTCCTGTAGACACCTGTAACATATAGTTTCACAAAATGGCTGCGGAAAGTTGTAGTAGCTGCGGAAAGTGGCAAGATTCCGCAGCTAAATGAACAAAATCTAAATCAAACAACAGACACAAAAATATAGTTAAAAACCATGTTAGATTCTCTTTTGCAATTAACATACAATGATATTGACAACTTGGGAGGTTCAGGTGAGTGAAAAAGGTATAGAAAAGTGTATGGAAAAGATGCAGAATTGAGACTCAACAGGCACCCAGGGAACTATGACTGTTCTTAAAGAGCCTTTTCCATCTCAGCAGACCCAGATGGTAGAGAAACCTCAGTCCTCTGCCACATTTGGATCTTAGGTGTTCATGATGAACGGTTCTGCGTCCATTTCTATTGCTACTTGATCGAAAGATTATACCAGATCGCATTAGGCAGTGGGGAAAGAGATCGTTGATGGTCCTCCTCCTCCGCCTGCTTTTGGCCCTCTTTAGATTGAAAGGCCTAGTACTGAGCCCATTGTACAGCCACCTTCCAAAGGTGTACTCCGCAAGTCTTCTTACAGTCCAAACACCCGTGCTGCTCAACATTACAATATTGTTGAGGATTTGGCTCAGGCGCCATCTACAATTTCTACATTAAAAGTACTTTAGAGTTGTCTGTCTCAACGTAAGGATTTTCTATCTATGAATAGCAGGGTTGATCCTGCTGATACTAGCCTTCTCGCTTTTGATTTAGATAATTTCGTTCCACGACTCCCGCACCAAATTGCGCCCATTATACAGGTTGGTATTAATGGCCTCAATATCCATTGAGCGATTGTGGACAAGGGTGCGTCTACATGCATCATGTCATCTTCTTGCTGGAAAGCCATTGGTTCTCCAGCCTTGAATTCATCGCCAAATTCCCTTGAAGCATTTGATGGAATGGAATCAAAACCTTTAGGTGTTCTCGCTATTTTTTCGATTACATTGAAAGGGAAGACAGTCAATGTCGAGGTAGAAGTAGTTGACGCCAAGCTCAATTACAATCTTTTCCTCGGTCGCAGTTGGACTCACACCATGTTGTGCGTTCCGTCCACTCTCTTTCATGTCCTGGAATTCCCGCACGAAGGAAAGATTTTTATTGTTGATCAATTGTATTTTTTCACCTCTTCTTCCAAGAACAACGTTCCGTATGTGGATCAGATTCATACTCCCTACGAGAGCGTTGGGTCGAGTCTCTTCAAAGATCCTGCCCTCATGGGTATCTTTCCCCTTCCTCCACCCAACACTGCCCAGATCAATATGATCTCTCAGTCTGACAACCCGTGGATCATCCCTTCGCCTGAACATATCGATTCTTTCAAAGATTCGATGTCGTTGAGTCCGATCGAGATTGACTATTGTGAACTCATCGAGGCTTCGGAACCTCCGTCTTCTGATCATGCTCCTTTTATTATGTCTCTTGACACTTATTATCAAACCCCTTGGCTCGGTGATTCAGATTTTCCCATCCCTTGAAAGAGATAATTCCCTCCGATGAAGCCATCGTCGAAACCATGTCTCTCGAGGATCTTCCGTGGGATGATAATCATCGTCTTTCCTCATTCATGCCTAGTCTCGGGGCAATGTCTATGTGTCTTGAGAGGTTTCAATCTTAGATTTTTTCTCCGCCACTTGAGTAACATTATGCAAACGATGCCTATCAACATTTCTGTGAAACTAGGAATCATCGAGAACATCCATATCAGGGTCACCTGTTCTTCCGATGAAGTCTAGGTTTATACTAGCCTTTTCTGCGAGTTTCGCGGTGTCTTTTAATGGTCCTCTGAATAAATGCCTAGCATCGATCCTAGTATAATGGTGCATGATATTCCTACCTATCCTGGTTCGAAGCTTGTTCGTTAACGCCTTCATCCTGCGCACCCTCGAAAAGTTGCCGCCATTAAAAGTTAAGTTTAAAAACTTCTCAACGGTGGTTTCATCTACCCAATTCCCTTAACAGAATGGGTCTCCAACATTTTCCCTGTAGATAAGAAACAGGGTACCATTTGGGTCTGTGTTGATTATCGTGACATCAATCGGCCCTGTCCTAAGGATAATTATCCTACTCCCTTTATCGATCAGATCATTGATGACTGCGCAGGGAGTGAGATTTTTTCCCTCATGGACGGAATTTCTATCTATAACCAGATTAACATTCTCCTGACTGATCAGCATAAGACTACCTTCATCTGTGCTTGGGTTACTTTCGCGTATAAGAAACTCCCTTTTGGCTTGAAGAATGTTGGGGCCAGGTTTCAGCAAGTGATGTCATATGCTTTTCATGATATTAAGCACGTCGTTCAGCCTTATCTGGATGACCTTCTTACTCATTCAAGTAAACATAAGGACCATCCTGACCATCTTCGTTAGATATTTCTTCATTGTCGACACTATAACATCCGGCCTAATCCGCACAAATGCGTCTTCTGCGTCGATTATAGTAGACTCTTGGGGTTTATCGTGTCCAAAGACGGGATTCGCCTTGATCCACTCAAAGTCGAGGCTATCATTAATCTCCCCTCTCCATCCTCGTTACATTAGCTACAGAGTTTGCACGGGAAGGCTAATTTTTTATGCCATTTTATACCTAACTATGTCGAAGTAGCTAAAGGATTCACACGATTACTAAAGTAGGGTGTCCCTTTCCTTTGGGATGAGATCGCCTAGAAGTCTTTCGATGCTCTGAAGACGTTGCTTGTAAATGCTCCTCTGTTGCATCCTCCAAACTATCATCACGATTTTTCCCTCTATTTAGTTTCCCCTTTAAGCATAATTGCCATGGTTCTGGTTCAAGACGATGATGACGGTGACGAGCATGTTATCTACTACCTCTCTCGTAACCTTCTCAATATCGAAACGTGCTATGCCCATGTTGAGAAGTTAGCGTTAGCTGTGGTTCAACGTTTTTGTCATTATATTCTATTGCATACTGTGTCTGTGATTTCTTAATGCAACCCCATGACCTATATATTGTCTTGACAATTGCTGGGGGGAAATACTCAAATTGGATTGTTATCCTCCAAGAGTTCGATTTGGAGTTTACTACTGCCAAGTCAAATAAATTACTAGTCTTTGTTGATTTGATCTTCTCCCTCCCCTCTGAATCCGCTCCATCTGGTTCTGAAGAATGCATTCCAGACGATACACATTTTTTGATTAGCACCCTCGACCCTTGGTATGGTGATATCAACATATATCTCCAAACTTATACTTTTAGATCTGAGTTGATGAAGGATGCCTGACGAAGCATCCGCCATCAATCGCAACCTTATCGTATAGTTAGAGATACACTCTACCGCATCGGAGTAGATTCCATTCTCCGCCGATGTTTGACCCTCGAGGAGGCTAAGAAAGTTCTGAATGATTTTCATAGTGGTGTCTGTGGTGATCACATGTATGGTTATGCCACTGCACAGAAGATTCTTCGTGCTAGGTATTTCTGGCCCTCTATTTTCATGGACTGCATTGTCGTTGTCTGCAAATGTCATGATTGCCAGATCTATCAGTGCAAGATGCGCGCACCACCTGTAGATCTCCACCCTGTCATTATCATTGGTCCCTTTATGAAGTGGGGCATCGATTTTATGACGTGTAACCCTCACTCAGCCAGGCGGCATGATTATATTATTCTTGCCATTAACTACTTCACCAAATGGGCTGAAGCAATGCCTACACTTGCCACCGACGGTAAGAAAATAGCTCAATTCATATTCAATCACATCATTTCTAGGTTTGGTGTCCCTCAAGCCATCGTTACTGATCATGGTTCCCATTTTCGGCATTATATGGTGGAAAAGTTGACTTCCAGGTTGGGCTTGCATCACGACAGCTTAATGTTGTACTATCCTCAGGCCAATTGCTAGGTTGAAGCTCTGAACAAAGTTCTTGTCACCATGCTTCAACGTACGATTGGGATGCACAAATCCAACTGGCATCTCATGTTATTTTCGGCTCTCTGGTCATACCGAACCTCAGTTAAGGATGCGACTAGATTCACTCCATTCTAGCTTGTTTACTGTCTGGAAGCTACCCTTCCGATTGAGTGTGAAATACCTTCACTCAAGTTGGTTGTTGAATTACTGCCCAACACTTCACCTGAAGAAGAGCATCTTCTCTACTTATAAAGGTTGGATGAAACTCACCACTTTGATACTTTGGTCATCAAGGCAAAGAAGAAGTGGGTCAAAGCCCATTTTGACCAGTAAGTTTCCCCTAGCTCCTTTGTAAAATGAGACCTCATCCTCCTGTACGACCAAGCTCGTGATAATATGGGGGTAGGAAAATTTCAACCCATGTGGCATGGGCCTTACATTGTTAAATGCATTTTGAAGAATGGGGCCTATGAGCTCATTGATTATGAACGTCATCCATTAGATCAACCCAGAAACGGGTTGTATCTCAAAAAATATTATGCATGAGTCATTCGTGCATGTTTTGTGTACATATGTGTCCTTTTCATTTTTGTATATTTTTTTGGCTTGGTGTGTTTTGCAAGCATATTCTTGCTTATTGGGTCGTTGCTTATTGTGCGGATGTCTGTTATCCCTTATGTCAGTTTTGCGTATGGTGCTTCCTGCAGTCTCCGGAACTTGTCTTCAGCGTCCTGGGTGATTTATGATCCTGTTGGTGAGTTGATAGATCTGCAAGGTATTTTTCTAGGAAAAACTACAAACAATGTCACTGAGTATAGTGTTGTTATTTACTGCTAACCGGGGTGATTACCCTCGACATCAGTGCATTGGTTGTAAATCTAGACTCACAGTTTTTTGTTCTTCAACGTAATGGGCATTATTCAGTTAGAAACCCTCACATTTTAAGATTGTATTTATGTGTTCGTTTGCTGGAAAGACATTTTGATTATATCACATATCAACATATTCCTAGAAAAATGAATGCATTAACTAATATAGTGGCTAACATTGTATTAGATAGACATTTGCGTAATCTGTAAAATCAGCATCACATGAAAGACTCATATCAAATAGGAAGATAGATGTATATATATATTGAAGGTTTGCATCAGTGTGCACCATAAGTTTCAAAATATGTGTGTTTCTGTTACATCCCGAGACATCATGTCTCTCAAAAAAAATATGCAGAAGTAAATCCTAGGTGTCTAATCGGTGTGATGATTATGATAGCATGTCACTTCCCATACAAGTCACCTCAGCAAGTGGTGAACTTGGTTTGAAACCCCTACAATATGTATCTGGTACGCACGAGGAACATCGTCGAATCATGCATAGTCTGGAACTCCACGAGAGATACCCTCCAGGTTGCGCACGATTTCCTCCTCCTCGCCTCCCTCACCATGAGGGGCAATATCAAAGTCGTGAGGGACTCACCTCGCTATTGGAGACATGCCTGTAGGTATTTATGGTCCAACATCTGCATAACACATGGATTTAATGTAAGAACATACATTACAAAAAAAATCATAATACTCATAAAAATAAAAATAAAAATGAGTCTTACCAATTGCTTCATCCCAATCCTCTCCTTCCGGGAGTGGGAGATCTAGATCACCAGTGAAATCTGTGCCAGAGTAGGGCCAGTCCTCCATGACAATAAACTATCGACGGAGCCAATCAAATAACTCCGATCTCCAGGACATTTGTTGGCTGCCCCCTGACCTTGGCATCAGTGCAGCCCAACAGGCCATCCATGGCTCATGTGCTGGTGGTGTTAGGACTAAAACTTCCTGTCGCTGGAAAATTGGTAGTCGTTCCAGGAAGAATGATACCAGGATGGATCCATATCTGAACTGCTTCAGTTTTCCCTTCTTACATTTCGTCAGTTGACGTTTCATATTGATCGTCACTGCCTCTGCCCAGTTGTAGAGGTTCGGTGTTAGACAGTCTACTGCAAGAAGAAGCTGTGTTTTTGTTGCTTCATGTGGTGCTTGCGATCCCATAGCTCGCGTGATGGTGTGTAGCACTACTTTTAGTTCCAAGTCCAGGATAGTTTGGATATCCACTTTCCTACTTCCTGATCCTTTTCGTGCCCCTCGACATACCCTCTCGATCACCATGGTCATGTTTTCCATGGTGGGATGGGTGCCAGTTAGGACAGTGTTTCCCCCCTCCGTGACAGTCCTGTTATGAAGTAAACATATGAGATATCAATCTCGAGTTCCTGATCACGAAAAATGAATTTTTCCTGATCCTCATCCCAGATACTGATCAAGTATTGCAGTAGCTCCAGTTGAGCTCTGAGGCACGATGTCATGAAGAAATTTTTTAGTACACAGTCTCTGATATCTTCCATGCATCTCTCACTATCCATGGGAAGCTCATCTTCTCCACTATGTTCCCTTTCCTTCCACTCGATCACCATTTTTCCACTTTACACCTGCAAACATTTTCATATGGACATTATTAGCCAAATCAAAAGTTAAGATTCATGGAATTTAGGCTTTCCTACTTGTATTGTAAGTTTTAAAAGGTCTGCGCGGTTGGCGTGACTGTTTTAGAAACAATCGCGCCAATGGGCACGCACCAATTCAAAATATTGGGCGATTGGTGCGAGTTCGTGCCTGAAACTCGCGCCAATCGCCGTGCCCTAGTTTTCACAATTTCTCCCTCAAAAATAAAAATTGAAGGTTGCAGGTAATGAAAGAAGACTTAGAATTTGGGAAAGGATGTTGGCTCTTACTTGGAACTGACGGATTTGAGATTGGTCTTTCGGTCTGCCCGCTATCGTCGTCGCAAATCGCAATGTAAAATGGGTAACTATTGCTCCACAAGAGGTAAAAATGAAAAGTAATTGTTTTTTACGATTTTTTGCATTTTATTTCAGAACCCTAATTAGGTTTTAAGACATTTTTTTTATTATTACGTTATGTTATTTCTAGAAATGGGTTTTATGTTTTCTATTTGTGCAACAACAAGTCTTTAATGTGATAACGATGGAGTAATGAGTTGTATTTTATACTTTTTCAGACTCGGTAAAAACACGAAAAAGTCACTACTGGAGTCATCTTTCAGCTCTTTTCTGACTCTCTAAAACTGAAAAGATTTCCGACACTCTTGTCATTTTGAACTCGTTCAATGGCTATGAAACTATATCTACCCAGTATACGTTTACCGCTTTTTCGGGCTGGGATAGATTATTTATGAAAAAGGAATACCTCAGCCTATCGCAACTAAGAGGTTCTTTCATATATTATTTTCTACCTTTTCGGATCTAAGAGACTATTTACGAAAATGGACATGTTGGGGTTTTCTTTTCTGCTTCTTTTCAAACTCTCTAAACATGAAAAGATGTTGATTTCTCCCTTTTTCAGACTCGTTAAACTCAAATGACATCGGACATCGTCACCATGACGTTCCCCGAGTTCCTCCATTCTAGGCCTAGTAAAATGTACTAGGTTGGATTTGTCCGAAGGACAAACTTATATTGCAAGCATATGCTATCACCTTCAAGCTTGTTTTGAAAAATAATTGGGGTACTCGCCAGAAATGGTGGGGGAAAATTGAACAAGTGTTTAGTTTTGTCGACATTATGTCGCTCTTGAACATGACACTCGTTTGCATTTGTGTCGGGTTGGGGACATCTCATTTCGTCATTTTTTCCTCCATGGGTTTGGGTAATCTATTTTTACCTCTCATCTTCTCTTTTTCACGTCGTCATGACCTTAGATCCCTTGATGTCAAATACTGCCATATCCAGAGTCGTGTCACTGATATGTTCAAGAGAAGTTTGCCTCTGTAGTTTTCAACCTCCCTCTGATTCTCTTTTGGTCCTGATTCATTGTCATTATGTTCCTCTATCTTGTGTCGATGATGTGGGAAACATTATGGCCCTCCTTCGACCAGATCGCTTCCTGTTGACTTCAGCTCACTATCCAGGAATTTGGTTTAGAGACTCCCTATCGGTACCTTGGAGCCTACATGCCTCAATGGCAGGTTTTTCGCATTTGATGACAAGTCCACATCATTGGCCTTCAATCGAGTGATTTTGCGGGTGTTCAATGCCATATCACTATTCACATTCCGTGGATTGTACCTTGAGAGCCATTGTCATTATTGGTGGTTTATTTCGTGCTTATTAACAGCTTTCATCATTGGCTGGTAATCAGGTGATTTTCTTGATGTTCGACTTCAGCTCACCTATTTGCATGCTTGAATTTTTACTTGTTCGAGTCGAGATGGAGCGCAAGACCCTAGGTTTTGTTTGATAAGATCCAGGCTGCAGGATATTGTACTTTATCATGGCTTATTGCATGACTCTTTTGATTGGATGGCTGCGACTATACCTGAGTCTATTTGTTGATCCTTACTGCTAAATGGCTGTGTCCATACCTTGGATCTCAGTTTATATATATACTCTATTATGTATGGTTGCGCCCATGCCACATGTTCATGTATCATAGATATCAGTTGTATTTGTAATTGCAGGTCTTCCGACAGTGGTGTTTGGTTCGAACGCGTTCTCGTAAATAATTTCACCCCTTCCTCTCTCTCGGACCTCATGCTTTAGGGGGCATCTATTACACACATTTTTTCACTGTCCCTATAATCCCCATACTGAACATTGGAGGCTCATTTCTATGACCAAAATAAAGTGCCATGCCTTGCAAATACCATCATTGCATCCCTTGCCATGAGTACAACATTCCTTTTGTTGACAATTTCCTGAAAATACCATCAAAAACACCTGTTTTTTCCTTGGCACTAGTAGACTGTTATGCCCTCGTGTCGATCGAGAAATTAACACTCGGCCCTGCACCCATTGGCTCTCTGTCCCAGTTAGCTACCTGCGCCAACCTGTTTATGGAATATTTTTTAAAAATAGAAGCGAAGTTTCCATCATAACAAACTTCGTGGGCGAGTCATCTGGAGTGGTTCGACTGAATAACCATGGCCTTCCTCCTTTGGCCTCTTGTTTCCACCTTTTGGGGAAACCTCCCAAGGGATAAGGCCTCCCTTCCACTGTTGTAGGGATCTAAAACTTTTCCTCTCCCTCGATAAATACAGTCATCTTCCATTGATGTGCTAGCTGAACTGAACATATTGTAGCTGAAATGCTGAAGAGATTTATGTATATTTGATTAGAAAAGATAGAACAGAAGAGACCCTCATTGGGAAAGCTTAGACTTGTGTCTTCATCCCGTCCAAATTCCCTGATGATCCATCAGGACGCGCGTCGACTGAACCCCGCTAAAGGAGGCTGCGACGTCAAGGCTCTGGTTGTAAATATTTCTTCTATTAATACATACACATGACTATTGTCTGGTTCCCATCTTGCGTTAATGTGCTTTATTTGATTCCATATGCTTAACCCTCCTTGACTAGTTAGTAATTATGAATGAGATCATTTTTTCGTATGCTGCTCTTGTTTGCTAATCTTTGTGCAAGTATCCAAGCATCGTTGTGGAAGGATCGTGACCCGCTAAGACAGGAATCAAGAGGCCACCACCACGATAGCCACGACAATAACGTTGGACTCCAGGTAGGTTGATCTACCTCGTCTTTTCATTCATTAATTAGGAACCTACACTTTAGCTTGTCCCTTTGTTACTATACCCACTCTAGGGCTAGAGGGATCGTCTCTGTCCACAGAGAGGATTTACCTGCATAACAGTAACAAAAATGTATTTTAAATATTACAATGGTTATGTCAAACCATTCAAACATGCTAATTTTAAATTTTGTTAAAACAATATACCATGGTGGGGGTCGATGGGTTTGGAACCCCTGACCTCCTTCCCCATTGCCTCCGCCCTTAACCAATCCGCCAGCAGTCATATTTTGGTAATTCTGCCCAAAACATAATAAAAGAATCTATTTTCACCATTCGACGGGGGAGGACCGGCGAACCAGCAAAACGTGGAGCAGCGGAAGGGCAGTATGGAACCGCAAAGTGCAGAACCATGACACATTTCCAGGAGGTAGAACCTTTCCCAATGAAAGGAGTGGAACCCTGGTGCAAGAGAATCTCAAGATGCTAAAAATATTCCTTGTGATGTAAATTTTAACAATGTCAGAATGTTATCAAGTTTATAGTCATTTTTCTCATAATTTCGCAAGGAGCACGATGGTGAAGTCAGATTCACCATCTGAGCAGCAAAATTGCAGGTTCCCCGTAGCAAGGAATCTTTGAAGAATATTGAGGAATCTAAAAGATTCTCTTAGACGATGAATTTTACCAGTGTCGGAATGCAGCCGACTTTATTCTCATTTTTCTTAGAATTTCGCAAAGATCGTGACGGTGAAATCATATTTTTCATCTGAGCAGCATATCTCCAGTCAGCCAATGGAGAGGAATATTTGTGGAATTATGGAGAATCTAAAATATTCATGAAGGCACATATTTTGATGGTGTAAAAATTGGACGAGTTGATGGCCAATTTTAAACTACTTGTTGCCAGGAATTCAGTGGTGCAGTCAGTTTTAGTAGCCGAGCTTTGAATTTTTCAGCCATATTCAGAAGTGGAGGTACATGATGTAGTCATGTTATGTTTCCTTTTGTTATTGTTGAGATGATGTCTTATTCTTGAGATCCATGTTTAACACTATGTTGAGGGATGCGTGTTTCCATTAGCTTGTCATGTTGAGGGAAATCCCATTTTGAGTGAGAGTTCCTAAAGGGAGAACGTCTCGTGGAGAGAAAAGCCACTCTTTTTGAGGGTATATGTTCTTGTTATGACAAAGAATATTCCATGTACATCATCATCATTACCAGAAATTAATGAAGTGGTTGCCACTCTCTTGAAACTTGGCATGGATACATAGCCCACACTAGGTTAACTACATCATCAGATGTGTTGTGTTCTTGATTTTCTTATCGTAATTATTTTTCCTCTTGTTTAAGAATGAAAATATGGTTCATTTATGCTCTTTTAAATGCAATTCTTCTAACATCATTGAATTAAAAGATATTGGATCATTTTGGTAGCAAAAGGAACCCGGATCAAATTTGGTATTAGAGCGGTCTTCTCGCTGATGTGAATTGCGAGTGTGAACGATTGAACGTGCAACAATGGAGGATGAAAAAAAAATGTATGAGGCATTCCTCTGGATGCCCAAAATGGTAGACATAATGTATGAATCTTATGAGAAGAGAATATAGGAACATAAGAAAGAAGGAGCAAAGAACGATGCTCCATCCACACCTTCTATTGAACATTCATCACCTTCATATTCTTATCATCATTCGAATGAGGAGGTCAACCAGAACCTTCAAGCAGAGAATGTTTAATTAAAGAGGCTTCTACGAGAAGAGAAAGAAGAGAAGCAAAGATTGCAGCTTCAGTTACGAGCCACGGAATAGGTCTTGGATGAACTGAAGCACAACGACCAGAGCCTTCAAGAAAATGACATTGAATTAAGGAGGCATTTACAAGAAGATAAAGAGGAGAAGTAGGAACTGCAACTTCAGCTACGAGCCACGGAATAAGCCTTGGAGAATTCAAAGTGCAACGAAGGCTTAGAGAAGCCCTGATCACCTGTTTTTGAATCGACATCTAAGGTAAAAAATGTTGATAGTTCTTTATTTCATCTTCACATGATGTTATTTCTGTTGGAAATGTGGAGGTACCCATTACAGGAACTAACATGAGACTCCTTACCAAGATGGGGTACAAAGGTGGATGACTTGGTGTTAATGGAAAAGGCATGACTCAGCTGTTAGAGGTCGTGCAAAGACCTCAATACACATGTTTGGGATACACTGAAGGAGAGTTCTCAAAGGTGTAAAAATCTTCCAGGACATTGTTGAAATTGTAGAGGAAATAGAATGATGGGAACACATCACCATCATTTCATGGTAGTGCAAATTGTAGAGGAAGAGCTGAGGCAGGCTCTCATTGTTATAGCATCATTTATCACCACTATATACTTGATGACTTATATATTCGCCTTAGGCAACCCTTCCATTCAAACTTGGTCACATTTCTCAAAAAACAGTATTTTAAAATCCATACGTGACTCTGCCCAGCTTTTTCAGTGTGTACACACAGGGCCATATATAGCGAACTCACGTATGCTATTTAAAAAATAAAAAATAAAAAATTTCCCTATTAGTGAGGCGGGGTTTACATTTTTTTCTGTAACTTAACTACCCTAGCCCGTGGCCTAACTTTTCCCCAACGGAAAAAGAAAAAAAAACTATTTTTAGGAAGTATAAATACGCCTCAAGGGAATGGCCTAAGGGAGGAAGAGAGAAAATTATAGATATTATAGCATGTTATAGCCCTGATCAAGTCTGATATTTCCCCTGTGCCTCCTACACTTCCCATATTTTCAGGAAACCCTCGTTTCCTTGTGATGATGACCATAATTCTATGTGACATCCTATTTGCACCATTCATGGAAGAAGCTTTGTGAGGCTAGGGCTGGACGAATCTGGCGGACGATTTTTCTCAAGGTCGTTGCAGATCTTAGGTGATTTCTCAAATATTGTTTTATGTACATGTCATCAATAAAATAAGTTCCATCTTTTTCCTGATGTTCATGTGTCATATGTCTCTTATACATGCTTAATTATCTTTACTAGTTTATTTATTGTTATCTTTATGAGATTATGTATGCTATGTTGCTAAGATATAGGACATATATGTTGTACAACTAGGTTTTTGTGCTTGTTCTTTGCTGATTTGTAGATTTTGTAGCACGAGGAGTTGCAGGGGGTTTGAACCCTATGAGATCTACTACAAATGAAGGATAAACGGGTAAGTTGAAGTCGAACACTTGAGATAATTTATCGATTAGGAGACAATGATGTATTCTCATTGTCGATAACGAAGTGTCTTCCACTGATGACTGCAAACCCTAAGGTACTGAAAAAAGGACTCTAAACCTTATTCCCAGATAAATAATTCAGATTTGATGGGAAAATATCTACTGGAATGAAGGCATTAAGGCATCCCACATCATTCCAGTGTGAGTGTAACCCACGAGCCAAGATTTGGAAGGAATCGGATGAAGTAAAGTGGAGTAACCAACCTGAAGTACATTTCTGTCGGGAAAAAAATGGAGCTAGTGCACGGTAGAAACCCTCTGAACCAACCAATAATGAAAGTTGACAAAGAGGCAAGATATCCACTGATAGGGCCAAATGGAAATCAAGGTACTGCATGAATCCCAGGTGTGATAATGTAAGATGAAGTCAAACACAAGGGAAACCACTCAATCATAGACCCATGATGTTGATGTCACCTATCAATGATGGGAATAGGGCTAGGGTGCAGCTCTAGGTTTACTCTCAAAGCAATATGTCATAGTCGATAAGAGGCAAACCTGCCAACAAGAATTCAATGGATACCTTCTCAAACCAGAATGAGCAAAGGACCAAATAGCTGATGTGATAGAACCAGATACTGAAAAAACTGGGATGGACAATTGAAAAATGAGTCAAGAGACACCGTAGAAAGGCCGACTTAGGTTAACTTCCCTTGAAAAAAATCACGACTAATGTTGACTATGGAATCAAATGATAATTTTGTATAATTTTTTCATACAGGAGGCATAAACAAACCCTCCATATGATTGGAAGAGATAACCAACCGGGGGAGTACTGAATCAATAACAAGGTTATGGATTCTCCTAATTCAAAAACTAAAACCATCCCAAATGGAGAAAAGACTTAGCTTTTTTGTGCTTTGTTCAAGGGTGACACAACTGACATTGTAGCTGCCATCAAGCATGGAACTATTATCTGTTCCCACTCTTTTTCAAATATTTTATTTATTTTATTTTATTTTCATATTTCAAAGCCTAAAAAAGAATAAAAGAATGCATATAGTACAATGGATAGAACGAGTGTCGGTAAACAGATGCACTAGTTCCTGGGATAGGAACAATCCTATGCTCAATGTAAGCTGGTGAAAAATGGTAAGTGACATTCAAATGGATGTTCCATCCATGGGTAAAGGTGTCAAGTCGCAAAGACTAAGTGATTGCATGGTTAACTTGTACAAAAAGACATGGTCAAAAGAGGGCTTAAACATGAGTCCAAAATGAAGCCGGCTAAAGGCCAAGATAAGAAAGTAGTCAATATGCAATGCAGTAATACAACTTGACAACACATGGGAGCCTCTAAGGTAAATGGCCAGAATAAAGATAGCGAAGAAGAAGAAGAATGAAGCTTCAACGCATAATTCATGGCGGGACTAAAGAGAGCTCTTGAGCCTACACAAATTGCAACATGGGTGACAAATGCTAGCGAAGAACTAACTAGGAAGCCCATGTAAAGGATGGCTCTACCACCAATTCATGATTTAAAAAATCGGCGAGTGAAATGGGTGATATAGTCATGACATGATTGGATCGACCCTATGGAAAGTGACCAGAATGGAGGCTAGTATGCAAAAATGCAACGAAAAGTGAATTCCTTAACCTATATGCCAGTTCAGAATCAAATACCTACCATGACAGATCAGTGGTCATGGATCTGAAGGAAAATTGGAAATATCTCAAATTCACCATAATGTACCTGAAAAGAAATTTTCCCAACGCTTACAAGCCAAAAGGTTAAACAGCCTTAATCAAATTCAAAATATAGACACAAATGAAATTTGTGAAAAAAAATCAAATTATGGGCATAAATAAGCATTTTTACTCACATTTTGATCATTTGTGCAGTGCAAAAGTGGAAAAAGAGCTCTGGAGCAAAAAATTCTCTTCTTGCATACGGAGCAACCAGCCACCGAATCACCTCAAATCAGTCAAGTAAGCCTTGTACTCATCTCATTTAACAATTTCATTTCTATTTCAAGCAAATTTTTAGATTTTTGGCCGTAGGAAATATATTTTCTTTGAAACCCTCTGCGTATACGTGGGTTCATCATGAGGAACTCGCGTATAGACGTGACTGTGTCCGAATGAGGTCGCATATGTGCAGAGTGAAATTCAAAAACTTGTATCTAATTGGTCAATGGATGAAATTTCCCAGGATAACTATCAATTGGAGAGAAAGAGAGCACAGTGTTATTGATAATGAAGTGATGGAGGAACAACAATCCTTAGATATTCTTTGAAGTTGTGGTTTACTCAATTTTTTCAAGATGTTGAATATGAAAAGCAATGCTCGATTGATTGAGATGTTGGTTGATCTTTGGGAACTAGATGAAGACCGTTTTATAATCAATCAGATTCCATTGAGAATAGAGCTAGAAGACATATATTTTATCACTAGACTTTCCTGAAGGGTAGACCCAGTTGATTTTCATGGTAAGCCCATTGGAGGGCTTAACGTAGATGAATATGCCCAGGTCTATTGTGTAGGTGATGCAAAGAAGGTGGGGACTCAGATCCCAATCAAATATGTACGGGATTTGTACATGAAAATCCTTCTCTTTACATTTGTAGAGTGGCAGGATCAACATTTCTACACCAGGCTTCACGTACTCATACCAGTATAGCAGTGGACTATTTGACTCATCTTTATGACTAGTGCACAGCCTTATTGGCTAATCTGAAAAA
The DNA here is from genome assembly GCA_034641835.2 of Pinus albicaulis. Classification (NCBI taxonomy): domain Eukaryota; kingdom Viridiplantae; phylum Streptophyta; class Pinopsida; order Pinales; family Pinaceae; genus Pinus; species Pinus albicaulis. Next base: position 1,394,005,604 of record CM076581.1, read on the forward strand.
ACAATTAACTTCTATCTGGTGGACAAAGACAAAACAATTTGGATACGACACTATTTTGTTACATTATTTTTTGAGAGAGTCCCAGGGCTTCAGCCCAAGATCATCTCTACTATCAACATCCCAAGGGATCCGAGGATAGCCCGATGGGCAGATTTCATGAAGAGACTGGGGGGAATTGAAGTTCCTCGAACCACATGGGATGATGAGTTCTTCTAGTGGTGGGCATAACAAGTCATCTTGGTGGAGGACTATCCCTATGATGGGATGGATTTTTGAGCAAATCTCGCTTTGGTTCTTCCACCTAGAGTATCATGGGGTGAAAATGGTAAGATTTCACATTTGATTTTTGATTATATGATTTTTTTTAATTTTTTCAAATTATATGTAAAAATGAAAAAATGTTTTTTATAGGACAATATGACTTACAAAATTTTAATGATCATGATGTAGACATGGGACCAGTTAGGCCAGAGGGCTACCCAAGGCACAAGTGCCGCAGAGGCAAGGCGGATGTTAAAGACCCAAGAAGAACCCTCCATGCTATCCAGAGAAACTTGGAGATTTTGACTCGCCAAGTACCCATGGAAACTATAGATGACCTTCCGGAGGCTATCCAGAGGCGGTTGGTTGGAGTACCATGAGACTGGGTGTGGTTATTCCACCGTGTAGCTATTTATATTGTGTTCTATCATAACAGAAATGTTGGGCAAGGACCTCAGGAGTAGATTTAGATTTTATCGAATTACTATAATATTTTTTATGATATACATGATCGGGCATAAGCCCTAATTTTGTAGGACATGATGGTCCAAATTTTGTATATTTTGAACACTATGATATATATATATATATATATATATATATATATATATATATATATATATATATATATATATATATAGATAGCGATTTATATGATGTGATTGCCCCAAATGTATAATGGTGAATGAAGTTTTGATATATTTAAATTATTGAATGATTAATGTGCCAATCAAGTGCTTGATTAGCTAATGAGTCTGCTAACCAATTATCAGATTGAGGAATATGAATGAATGTAATAAATTGAAATGAATGTTGTCAAAAACGTACCCTCAGAAATGATCGATGCAAAATGGGTCTCTGACATGATAGGTTTTGTTTAATTGTGAAACCAGCAGTTGTGAATCCAAGTAAACTACAAATGAATCAACACCAAGAGATATTGCCTCCGAGAGTAGGTTGAGCACTACAGTGTATTCTGCCACATTGTTCGAAGAAGGACCAATGCAGACACCTATTGAAACTAACAACTGACCGGATGGATAGTGGATTACCCAAGCCGGGGAAGCCAGGTTTTGGTTATGTCTACTAGCACCATCGAAAAATCCAAAATGACTCATCTCATCCAATAATACCTGCCAAACTAGATCAAAATCATCAAATTCACACCAAAAATCGAAAAACAGATATGTAGAAAAATACAATATATACGACAAATCAGATGCTAAGCTGAATCCTAAGCATAATACTCCTTCAAATAGAGTCCATTTCTGGGCTCTGCCAACTCGTTCCCATCAAAATCAACCAAGGCATAAGCTCCCTTTTTCAGGACCTTTTTGAGGATAAAGGGGCCATACCGCATATATTTGAACTTGCCTACCCCAAAGGCATCCTTCTCTTGGGCATAAACCCAGACAAGGTCACCTTCAGAGAAAACCCTAGGTTTGACCGCCTTATCGTACTGAACCTTCACATGTTTCTTATGCGCCTCATTCATCACAGATGCATCTCGGCGCTACTCATCTAGATGTTCTAGATGGATAAGGCGTTCTTCGAGACTAGAAGTGTCAGGAAGAATCTCAACTATTAGCTTAAGGGAAGGAATTTCACATTCAAATGGAATATAGATTCCAACTCTTAAGCTAGTTGAAATGGAGTGAAACCATTTTCAGTGTTTATAGACATCTGGTATGCCCAAAGTGTAGGGTACAGCATGACGTGCCAATTGGATCTGGCTTTATCAATTGTCCATTGAAGAATTTTCTTCAAGGATTTGTTAACGGCTTCAACTTTCCCACTGGCTAGAGGATAATAAGGAGATGAATGCTCCTGCCAAAAACCTAATTTCAGAGCCAATTCAGCCATCATATTGTTCTAAAAATGACTGCTATGGTCAGTAACAATCTCTTTGGGGATACCAAAGTGAGAAATGACTTGATTGAATATGAACAGGGTTGTTGTCTCACCGTCACTCCCAAAAGTAGGCATAGCCTCAACCCACTTTGTAAATTAGTCTACATCTACAATAATGTACTTGTGACCCTTATCCGAAGGCGGGTTACAAGTAGTATAATCAATACCCCACTTTGTGAAAGGATCGATAGTGATGACAGGAAAGAGCAAAGATGGATGAGCATGCATCTTCCAGGTATAAACTTGACATGGATGACACTTTTTTACCGCCTCACCACAACCTTTGAAAATCGAGGGCTAAAAGTATCTTGCACGCAAGATTTTTTGGGTTGTAGCATACCCAGATAAATGACCACCACAAGCTCCACTATGGCAATCATTCAGCACAACCTCAGATTCTTCGAGAGTTAAGCAGTGTCTAAGGATAAAATCAACCCCGTGATGATATAGAGTGTCACAAATAATCAAATAACTTTTAGCTAAGTGACACAACTTTCAACGCTCATCTTTCGAAAAAGCTAAGGAAAACTTCGCAGTCTGGAGATAAACTATGAGATCTTCGTACCAAGGATCCTGTGAAGAAATGAGAAAAATATGTTCATCGGGAAATGATTCTTCATAAACAATCTCTTCTCCATAGGGAAACTCAGAAATCAACTCTGCGAATACCAATGACTTCTTGGATTTGGCAGATAGAAATTCAAGATCAAATTCTTGCAAAATAACAATCCATCGATTGTATTTACCCCCAATCACTCGCCTACTAAGAAAAAATTTAAATGGATTAACTGTCGCCAAAACATAAGTTTTGCGAAGGAGGATATAATGTCTGAGCCACTGGATAGTGTGGACAACTGCCAAAGCATGTTTCTCAATCAGAGAATACTGGAGTTCAGGACCTACCAAGCCTCAACTAAGGTAGTATATAACATGCTCGCAAAGAGCATCATCTTCCTGAACCAGAACCATACATATGGTAGATTCTGTTGCAGCGAGATACAAGAGGAAATCCCTGCTATAATCAGGTGGGCTCAGTATTGGAGCAGAGGTCAATGCTTTTTTCAAATCATCGAATGAACGTTGAGCAAAGTCATCCCAAAAAAATGGAACACCTTTCTTTAACAACCTCATAAATCCCTTTGTAATCTCAACATAATTCACGATGAATCTTCGTAAGAAATTGGCTTTGCCATGTAGACTTTGAAGTTGATAGATCGAAGATAGGGGAGGCAACTGAAGTATTGCCTTAACCTTGAAGGGATCTACTCAAATCCCTTCCGTAGACACGATGAATCCCAACAACCTACCGAATGTGATAGCGAAAACACACTTATTAGGGTTCAACCAAATTTTATAATACCGACATCATTCAAAAACTTTACGAAGGTGTGAAGGATGATCAATTCTCTTGCGAGAACGAGCAGCTAAATCATCCAAGTATGCCTCGATGATATGCTTGATGTCATGGAAGGCATATGACATAGCCCACTAAAAGGTATCTCCGGCATTTTTAAGGCCAAAATTCATCTTCTTGGAAGAAAAGGTACCCCAGGGGTAAATAAAAGCAGTCTTATGCTGATCTTCAGGATGGATAGTGATCTGATTATATCCCGAGAAACCGTCCATGAAGGAGAAAATATCATATCCCGCAAACTCATTGATGATTTGATATATAAATGGTGTGGGGTAATTATCTTTAGGACATGCCTTATTCAAATCCCTTAAATCGATGCAAACTCAGATCGTTCCTTGTTTCTTATTTACATGAACTGGATTCGAAACCCATTTAGTTAATGGAACGGGGTATATGAAACCTGCCTTAAGCAACTTCTCCACCTTGGATTTAATAGCTGTTGCATTCCTAGGGTTGACTGGATGAAGCTTTTGCTAAATAGGCTTAGAATTTTCATATGTCTTGATCTCATGCTCGATAATAGATGGATCTATACTAGGAATTTCCTCATAAGACCAAGCAAACACATTCCAAAATTCTCGAAAGAGATCGGTGTAAGTCTGAATTTCTTTAGGGGAACATTCAGCTCTAATGAAGACATTCTCAATGATGTTGGGATCTCTGGAGATGTTCATTGAGGTAGTAGCAGAAATGAAAGCCATGTTTCCTTTAGCAAATACCTGTGTTTATGCTAAAGGGTTCAAAACTGGTTGAACAGGACCAGAAGATTGAAGGCTAGAGAAACTTGATTCAACTTCTCGCAAGTATGGTAGAAAATAGGACTGATGATGCAAATCATCCCACAGTATCTCTACACCATTCATTGCTTCAAGGATGGCCTCTTCAGATGTAAGAGTGGTATCAAGGAAATCCTGAGCAGAAGATGAACTAAGAGTCCAAGTCAGAGCCACATCTCCATCCAATTCTTCCAATGAAAGAGAAATTGGCATGGAATCGACAAAGTCAACAATAGATCTGTAAGAAATCTCAGCTACAGACATAGGAAATTCCATTCCACCTTCTTGGCCTTCTTCTAATGTGGAGGTAGGAGAAGGTAAGGTCCAAGGGTCCGAAAAATAATGAGTTCGAAAGAACTCTCTCCGAGTAGGAACCCTGGAGGACAAAATAGCATTGATATGAATCGAAGGAGGTAGAAAATCAAAAGTACCCATCAAGGATGTATAGATTCCAACCCCCAAATTCTCAACAGGTTTCTTGGTATCATTCACCAAGGGAACAGTCAAGTCAGCGGATGCATGTAGATCTACAAGAGAATACTTCATCTGACCAACAGTGAAAATCCTCCCTTCATGAGGGAAACAAAAAAATTGAAACAATGAGGAAGAAATATTATCCATCTTATAGATCCAGTTTCACCCCAATAGAAGGTTATAGTCTAGATTTGCATCAACTATTTCGACCTTGATATTGACAGTTTTACCCCCAACACAGATGGGTAAAGCTGGAACAATGCCATGTGGCTTATGAGAATGACCATCAAACGCAGTCAGAAAAGTAGCAGAAGGGAAAACTGAAGGAGATTGAATAGCCTTCTAACATGCGAGAGACATCACACACGTGGAAGCACCCTCATCAATAATTGTTCGAAAGATATTAAACTTTTGATATGTAAACTTAATCTAGAAATTCATATGATGAGGAAGTCTCTTTTTGAAAGTCGACATGTCAAATGTGATCATCAGAGAATTATTTGGATCAACAACCCCAATGTCAGTGAGCAATGCACTCCTTTGTGCAGGACACGACTAGAGCACCTCTAGCAGATACATGGCACAAGGACTTTGAGCCAGATCTTCTACAATCGATTATTTCTAGGCAGCTTTGGAATTAGGATTGATCGTCGTACACTTTGTAGACCCTTTCGACATCTGTGGTATAGGCTCAAGTATAGGCCTCTCTATATGGAATGGCTCAGCCTTATTAGGAGCACCCTTAGCTTTCGAAGACTCAGCTTCACCATAATCATGAGATCTCATAGTGATATCTGCATGAGCACTCATCATGTATATGTTTGATGGATTTTTCCCTTCCTGGTTGCCCCCAGAGGAAGCTCCAGTATGTGAATTCGTGCCAGCAAGTAATTGTTGCCCTTGGGGAAAAGGGTTTGTCAGTATAGCCTAGGAGCTAAAAGAACCCTTCTTGGCTAATAAGCGTTGAGCATCCTGAATTTTAGGGCAGAGGTACGTAAGATGGTCTCCAATTCAACTTGCATGGAAAACTAACCTTCTTTTTATTATCCCTCTTACCCTCTCCAACATGATTGTTGGATTTGTTTGCATTCCCCTTTCCATCCTTGTCTTTTTTCTTATTTTTTCATCCCTTCTTCTTCCCATCTGATTTTTTATTTCCTTTGGGGTTAGAAGCTTTAACAAAATTAATAGCCAAGGGATAAGAAAGAGTTGACATTGAAAGCGTAGCCTGATGAGAAGGAGCAGTTTGTATAGACAATTGTTGCAATTGATTAAGCAGGTTACCCGTACCGATAAGTCCATCACCATGAGGACCAAGTTTGGTTTTGGCTAAATCTAGCTTGGAGTGAGGAGCATCCTTCAAGATTATATTAAGGACTCCATACTGAGAATAGATCAGTTCTAGCCGCTGAGCCATAAAAATATCCTACTCTTCAGAGAATACCCCTAAAAGGGATACATCCTTTGATATTTATGGCTGCAAATATTTCAAAAACCATTCGAGAAGGAACTCATTCAGATTATGAGCTTTGATTGGCCTCTTCCTTCTCCTCCATTCCTAAAAATGATCAGAAATGTGAGTTGCTTTGTCCTGCTAAAAATTGGCCAAGAGATCAGTCACGACATCATAACGGACAGGCAACTGAAAATGGTTTAAGAACATAGTAGCCAACTCACCAAAGAAAAACTACCCCCTGTCATCTCAATATACCATTTCATTGCATTTCCAATTAAGGTTCATTGAAATAATCTCAACCTAATCGAATCATCGATAAGGGAGTTCGACGAACACCATAAGTGGAAAGTGGTGACATGGTATGCCGGATCCTCGCTAGTCTTCCCTTAAAACAATGTCCAAGGGTAGTTTAGTGGGGACCGGAGGCCAACCCGGACTATACCGAATAGGATCGTTAGTCAATTTTGATAGATCTGACAAGTTTAAAGTTTCCATGAATGGTAAGCGCAGAGGAGCCTGGGAATTCCATCCCCCGTAGGAAGGATTCCCCACATTCTAAAAATAATAGCCTGGATTTGTTGAGGCACCAGGTTTCCAGATGTTGTTCGTAGAAAATGATGAGCCATAATAGAAGCCTTGTGACCCAACATTCAGAGAAGGACCCCCTCCCAACATAGGGTTACTATAAATAGGGACATTTCCTCCAACCGAGGTATTGAATGAAGAAGAAACCCCTTGGTAAGGGTTATGAGCATTTGAAAACAAAGAAAAACCTTGAGAAGCACCCACTAAAGGGAAAGGAACATTCCCTTGCTGACCAGAGAAAAACTGACTCCCAGCTCCTAATGTTATAAAAGCATGGTTCCATCCCGAAAAAACATGATAGCCTTGACCTTCGGAAAAAGGATTGAATCCTTTATTTTGAGAGGTGAAAGGCAGGGATCCTAAGGAAGGGTTTGAATGAGGAATATTCCCACTTCCAAAGGGGAAACCTTGAAATGAAGCTAATCCACTAGCCATAGAAGGAATAGGTGTGGAGATAGCTGAGACATCAGAAAAGGAGACAGAAGGAATTCCACTAGAAGGCATTCCAAAAGAAAAGGGGCCAGATTAATAATCATATGCTTGGGTGTTGAAGATGGAATAGAAGTAGATCCAAACATAGCAGCACTAGAAGTGATTGTTGAAATGGCAATAGTTCCTCCTCCTTCTACTGAAAGAGGAGTATGAACACTTGCAGTGCTCATAGCCGAATTTTTGTTCCCAGTCATGGCCATCGAAAGAAAGGGATATGAAGGAAAAGGACTAGCTGGTCTTTGAGACTCATGCCCAATGTACAAAAGGACATCAAGAAAACTAGCAAGAAGAGGATATGAAGGAGTCTCGGGAGGCTGAGGAACTTCTTCAACTTCAACTTCTTCTGCCGGATACAAGACTCTAGAGATGAGTGGAGTACTCCTCTCTACACTATCACTAGTACCAAGACCACCCACGGAAACAACAAGCCCAGACAGAGGATCACTCTCTGTTGCGTTTAAAACCATCGGATAAAAATCACCTACTAAATTACTCCTATGCCTTCTTGAAGAAGGCTCGGCACTCACAGGAGAAAGCCCATGAAGCCTCCTCGATCAACGAGGCATTCGGTCAGCCACTTTATGAGATTAATTCTAGACTCAAAAAATATAAGAAGCTAAGAAATCTAGGAGCAAAGAGCACACTCTAAAAAATTCCTAAGATATAGTCAATCAAGCAGCCTTCAATTATTTCCACTTCGGGTGATTAGGACTGGACACCAAAATACAAGAAAGCAAAATAAGAGGACTTTCCTAAAATAGTCTGGGGTAATTATGCCCTAGACTTACTAGCAAGGGTAACAGAAATAGTTACGATTACCTCTTGACAATAGCATTTTTCGGTGCAATTCCTCGAGCTTCGCAAGGGCACCCTCCAAAATTACTGTTGAAAGTGATGCAATGTCTATCTCAGGTACCTCGGGTATTCCCCCCCACAGTCACCTATGTGGTCCCTAGGAGAGGCAACTAAGGGCACCAATCTGTATCGGCAGCCGGGCGGAATGATCTTAGGTCAAGATTTAGTAAATAGGAGAGGGGGTATCTCTCTTCTCTGCCTTCACTCTCCCTCATGCTTAACTCTCTGGAGGTAGAGCTTTCTCGATCCACTTAACGGAATTGGATTTCACTCATTAATAAGCTTTCTATGTTTAACAGTTTGAGCGGCCTTGGAGAGTTTACTCTCCACTCACGTATTCCAAGACCTTACAACTTAGCTATTTGTTGTATGATTAATGACAATAATACAAAAACTTCTAGTCGATTTTAATTATAGCGCTTGATTTCAAATTGTTTGTTACTTAAGTCAAAGGTATACGGAAGTGAAACTGATGGTGTTTATCGATGCAAAATAAATCAATGAAAATCTACTACAAGTGAATGAAAAAATTTTCTTTCGATGAAAACAGATTTCTAAATGGGTTCTACGAAACTAAATAAGCAAAGATTTTTTTTTTTTAATTTTCAGTTACTCACTCTTCACACACTTCAGAAAACTATCAAAAAGACTAAAATGCTTCAGTGCACTTAATGAAAAACTACCAATGATATGCAAATTCTAGGATTGCTATATAAAGAAGAAAAAAGAGTCTCTAGAGAGGGATGGTTCAATCATTTTTGACAGAAAAGCAAGGCTGATCCCAACAAGAACTCCTATGCATAGAAAATTCCAATATGTACTTGATGTAAAAGAGAGAGAAATCTAGAAAAGGACTCCTTTCAAAACTAAGCAAATGAACCAAAAACAAGAAACTAACCAAACTGCTTCAAAAATGTATGAAAACCGTAAATATGAAATCAAATAAAAAGCAACAGAAAACAAGAAATGTCATTTGGTTTTTCACTTATAAGGGAAAGAAAAATATTTCAAAAAGACAAGCACAAAACTACTCAAAAACCGGAATAAAGAAAATGAGTCACGAAGGGGCTTCAAATTGCATAAGCCAACTATGCTACTTTGGTAACGGGACTCAAACAAGCAATAAGAAGCAAAATACCCAAGAAACTGATTCATAACAATAGCACACTCTTCTAGCGTACAAAAACTCAAAAAACCAATAAAGGTCACTTCAAGATTCGTTAAAAGCCTAGTCCCAAAAAGTCAAGAAAACCAAAGTAGTCAAAAGAGGCAAAAACCAAAATCGAAGCAATGCATAAGGCCAAGATGAGAGACAAGCAGAGGCTCACTGTTCTGAATGTTCACAACATCCAAGAACTCCAGGAAGAGATCTTGGTGCTACAGCCGCAATTGCAATTTCACAAAACAGGAAAATTACCAAATGACTAGGTTTTCACAATAACAAGAGAGAAATGGACATACGGCCACAATAAACATAGTCTAGACACCTAAAAGGTACCATAGGAGTGGCCAACCACAAACAGGAAAGAGTGACAGAGCTTCAAAATTCAAATTTTCAAATTTTCCCAGGCATACGCGAATTCGTTATATGCAACAAGCGTGTATACGCAACTGTAACCAAAGCAACTCGTGTATATGCAGGTCCTTTTGGAGAATACGGATGGCATACGCGATTGTGTACAGCTGAAGTACCGTACATAAACAGAAATAAGGAAAAAAAAAATCAAGCTTGATCAAGAGACCAGGACTTCTATCTGGTTGGGCAAAAGACTTACTAGACTGTAAATGTGATTAACCTGTCAGGGAACCTACAAGACAGATAAAAAAAACCCAAACTAGGAATTACATGAATGTAATCTCTAGCGGAGTCACCAGTTCTGTTACGGGCAATATTACCCTAAGGTCCTGGGTTGGTAAACCTCACAAACCAGGGGCATTTCATCACAACAAGGACTCAAATTACCAACTTCTATGCTTAAAATAGAAAGTGAGGATTTCAGATCTTATCCGTATATCCTTCGCTTGTAGTAGATCCCGTAGGGTTCAAACACCTTGCAACTCCTTGTGCTCCAGAACCTGCAAATCAGTAAAGAACAAGCACAAAAACTTAGTTGTACAGCATATATGTCCTAGATGTTAGCAACATAGCATACAAAATCTCATAAAGATAACAAGAAATAAACTATTCAAGATTATTAAGCATGTATAAGAGACATATGACACATTAACATCAGAAAAAAGATGGCACTTCTTTTATTGATAACATGTACAGAAAACAATAGTGGAGAAATCACCTAAGATCTACCATGGCCTTGAGCAAAACCATCCTCCGGATTCGTCTAGCCCTATCCTCACAAAGCTTCTTCCTTGAATGGTGAACAAAGGATGTCACATCGAAATATGGTGATCATCACAAGGAAACATGGATTTCTTGAAAATCTGGGAAGTGCAGGAGGCACAGGGGAAATATCAGACTTGATCAGGGCTATAACAGGTTATAATATCTAGAATTCTCTCTCTTCCTACCTTAGGCAATTCCCTTGAAGTGTATTTATACTTCCTCAAATTAGTTTTTCCTGTTGGGGAATAGTTAGGCCACGGGCTAGGGTAGTTAAGTTACAGGAAAAAATGTAAACCCCGCCTCAATAATAGGGAAATTTTATATTTTTTAATATTTTAAATAGCATACACAAGTTCGCTATATATGGACCCACGTGTACACATGGAAAAAGTTGGGCAGAGTCGCGTATGGATTTTAAAATACTATTTTTTGAGAAATGTGACCAATTCTAAATGGAAGGGCTTCCCAAGGCCAATGCATAAGTCATCAAGTATATATTGGTGATAAATGATGCTATAGCACTCATCTCTGTAATATCACTAGAGACAACCAAGAAAAGTATAACAAGTCTCAGTATTATAATGTTCATTTCGATTAAAATCATGTCGTTAATGATGAACGTAAATCATGGCATCGAAAAACATGTATTTTTTGTGGTTTACATAACCATGTGATTTTTGAGTGCTGGGAGAGAATGGCAGCACGAAAGAAGATGAGGCGTGAAAGGCCTTCTCCACAGCAGGGAAAGAAGAAGGTAAAGCAGGTCTGGAGGAAGAAGACTTATTCCAATCATGGCAACGAAGTTGTTCATCAAAGAGCCACGTGTTTGAGGCTCCATCCATAGCGGTGTCTCAAGGACAAAGCGTCCATGCATTAACTAGTTGCAAAAAAAATTGTTCGATAAGAAAATCTGCCACACGGAGATAACCCATTCACTTTGATAAGTGAGAGATGAATTTTCTAGATCTATTAGTTTTTCGTGGCCATATTTTTGTGAATAATGCATTGCAACATAATTGTAAATGAGGTGATGTGTTTTTCATCGCTTGTTAAGAAATGATGATGTTTTTTCTTTGTATTAATAGCTGGAGTATTATCTTCCATTTCTATGTAAACTTGATCGCAGAGTAGGTGTTATAAACTCGTAGCAAGTATGGGATTATTGAGTTTTTATTATTCATGTAATTGAGCATGTAATTTGCAAAATATTTTACTAGAGGTTTGCATAGGATGCACGTGTCAGCTCATCGCTTATGGCTCCAAAGAACAAAGGTGAAGGAGAAGGAAGGGTGACATGTTAGGACACTTGTGGTGCAGACAATTTACACTGCAGTTGCAAATTATGTTCATGCTTTTGGAGAACCAAAAGCTCCTCAGTGGGGAGGAATGATCCAGGTGGCTCTAGACACGCTCAAAGGTCAAAGGAGGCTTATAATAGCTCAAAATTCAAAGTGGTAAAATTTCTCTCGAACTAGGAGAAGATCAAAGTGCTCATCACCCTGATTCCAACGGTGCAAATGGCACTCCAATATGAGCTTGTATGAAGGAGATAGGGTTGGTAAAAATTTTGGTCAAAGAGGGCATGTGGACTAGGATTAATGGTCCTACAAATTGACCGAGTTCGGGGCATGGAATCTAGCTCCTGAAAGTGGGCGAAATTGTTGTCTACCTAAAACGCCGAATAACCCTTAATTTCAGAAAAAAATGAAAAGTCCTATATATTATAAAAAACAAAAACAAAAATAAAAATAAAAATACTGGGGTGGTGGGCCACCAACCCTGCCACCCCCCAAACGCAAATAGTGATATATAAACATAAAATATATGTGTGGGGTGGGCAGGCCACCCCTGATGGACCCGGCCCAACCTCGATGGGAGACCACACAAGTGTCATTGACCACCGATATAAACAAGGTCGGCAGGGATTAAACCCACCCGGCCAGTTCGGCCGGCCCACCCCATGAGCAGCCCCACTCCACATCACATTGTGCGTACCATATATAATGCAACCAAACACCGTGGAGCATGATCACCAATGGCCACATAACAACAATGTATTTAAAATATTACAACAGTTATGTCAACCCATTCAAACGAGTCGATTATAAATTTTTTTTAAACGATATACCATGGTGGGCATCAGCGGGGTTGGAGCCCCTGACCTCCCACCTTATTTCCTTCGCCCTTAACCAATCTGCCAACAATCATATGTTGGTAAGTCCGCCCAAAACATAATAAAAGAATCCATTTTCACCATTCAACGGGGGAGGACCGACAGACTAGTGGAACGTAGAGCAACAAAAAGGTGGTATGGAACCGTGAAGTGTGAAACCATGACACAATCCCAGGATGCGAAACCTTTCCCAATCAGAGGAGAAAAACCCTGACACAGGAGAATCTCAAAATTCCAAAAAGATTCCTTGGGAGGTTAATTTTTACAGTGTTAGAATGATATCAAGTTTATAGTCATTTTTCTCATAATTTTGTAGGGAGCACGATGGTGAATTCAGATTCTCCATCTGAGTAGAAGAATTACAAGTGCCCTATAGTGAGGAATATTTGAAGAATATTGAGGAATCTAAAATATTCCCTTAGAGGTTGAATGTTGCTATTGTCGGAATGCAGCCGACTTTATACTCATTTTTCTCATAATTTCGCAAGGATCATGATGGAGAAAGCAAATTTTTCATCTGAGAAGAAGATCTCCAAAAAGCCAGTGGATAGGAATCTTTTTGGAATCATGGTAAATCTAAAATATTCCTAAAGGCCCAGATTTTGACGGTGTCATAATTAGACGAGTTGACAGTCAATTTTACACTACTCGTCGTCAGGAATTCAGTAGTGCAGTTAGTTTCAACAACTGAGCTTTTCATTTTTCGGCCATCTTTAGAAGTGGAGGTACATGATGCAGTCATGTTATGTTTCCTTTTTTTATTGCTGAGAAGATGTCTTATTCTTGAGATCCTTGTTTGACACTATGTTGAGGGATTCTTGTTGCCAAATCATTGTGAGATTGTATTAGCTTGTCATGCTGAAGGAAAAACCATTTTGAGTGAGAGTTCCTGAAGGGAGAAAGTCTTGTGGAGAGAAAATTCACTCTTGTTGAGGGTATATGTCCTTGTTATGAAAAAATATTCCTTGTACATCATCATCATTAGCACCAATTAATGAAGTGGCCGCCACTATATTGAAACCGGGCCCGAAGACATAGCCCACACTGGGTGAACTCCGTTATCAAATGTGTTGTGTTCTTGTTTTTTTTATCATAATTATGTTTCTTCTTATTTAAGCATGCACATATGGTTCATTTATTCCCTTTTAAATGAAATTCTTCTAACATCATAGAAGTAAGAGATCCTAGATAATTCTAGTAGTTGAGGGAACCCAAATCAACAGTTTAGCACAGGACTGGGAAAAAATAATTTTACAACTGAATTTTTTGTAAATTTATACATTTTCTGGTGTCATCGAGTAGTATACACATTGGTGCTATTTTTAATTTTGCGCACGAGTTTTTTTTTTTTAAAGAAATCTGCCACAATGCACCATGTTCAATTGGGAATCGATGCTTATATGGATATTAAAGAACTGGTATGTTGGTATATTGTAGATGAACTATCAATAATACATATTCTAAAACATCCACCAGCCCACCTCCGCTAAATTACCTCCACTACAAACAAATTTTTAGGCTATTTTTATAGGCGCTTCCGCAAAAACCTCCGCTAGAAGGTCTCTTTCGTGTAGTGGCACCAGATAAAGCTCATATGAAGTTATCATGGCTATGAAATAGTGTACAATTGAGATCAAAATCCATATTGACAGTAGCACTGGAGGTAAATATGCGATTTGAAGCAAACTTGCTGGTTTGAATCAAAGTTGTTGCTATGGAGTTCAAAGCATGGCATACATGCATTACTAAAGAGCTCCATGAAGAAGCCAATGAATTTTCAATTTAGTAGCATATTTTTATTATTAGCAGTTTTATCCCATATAGCCATTGCCTTATATGTATTTAGTCTTTTGTAATCATTTTTATGTAACGAAGTCCAAGAGACATATGTGGGATATGAAGAGACGCATGTGGAATGTAAAAGGTCATGTATACAATATTAAAGTTGTATGGAATCCCATAGGTCATAAAAGTTGAAGAATCATGAGGAAACTCAAAATTCATTGTCATTTGTTATAAGTAGCTCCTCAAAACTCAAGTAAGGAGCTTTTATTCTTAAATTTTTTCCTTGGCTTATCTTGTAGTGCATATGAGATAAATAATTCTTTGGAGAAGCAAGTTGTGGCTTCATGTTCCACTACTGGATCTAGTGTTTCACTTATGTAAAAATGTACTTGGAATCTTTCATTTATAATCAAAATCTCATCGAGCCAACACTTCTTCATGCATGAATCATGGATGTAGTAAGACTATTGTTGCTATGTTTGTGATATATGTTGGCTTAATTACATACTAAGAATAATGAACTACTTCTTTTCTTAGATATGAATATTGTTGAATGAGTGGTGTTCTGTTTTCATGATTATTGTTTATATTGTGAACTAATTTGTAGGAAAATCAAAAAGCCTTTCTCTTTGATCCCACATCTCTCTTAGAATAGTATTATTACTTCCCTAACCAGAGGCTCATTTTCCTTTACCATTTGTGGAAGTTTTTTAGGCATTGTACATTTGGTGTCACACAAAGCTTACATACTTTCTGCCCCAAAGAGGTGTTTAAGATCTCTTATGTATGTGTTGTAACCAAGGCATACCTCTAAAGCCTTTGCAATGGTGGTTGGTGTTGGGAAAAATACTGAGAGGGGGGGGGTGAATCAGTATTAAGTGCAGACAATAAAAATTTTCACTTTTTCCTTTCTAAAAACCCATACGCTACTTTCCCGAAGCCAACTAGCGTATATACGCGAATATCCTTTACAGAACTCGCGTATATCCAGTGATCTAATTATGCATTTATTTCTTGACTTATATCATTGCATTATTCAATCATCAGATGTTTAGAAAACAGTAAACATGTGCAGAAATAACAGAATAATCATCACACATAAGCAACACACATGAACACCAGGATTTTAGGTGGAAACCCAATTCGGGAGAAAACCACCGTTGTCGTCGTCTCAGTCTTCAATCTTTATTATTAATAAAACTTCTTACAACCATGTACTAGTGCAGACTCATACCAGTACGCAGGCACCCACTTGCAGAAGGCTACAACCTTCTCTCGTTTACCAGCCTCTCCTGGAAGGGAGCTACAACCCCCTGTACTCATTTACCAGCCTCTCCTGGAAGGGAGCTACGACCCCCTGCTCTCGTTTACCACCCTCTCCTGGAAGGGAGTTACAACCCCCCTGACTGAAGGCTTCGACCCTCAGCACCACTGCAGACCACGTTTCATCAATTTTCACACTGGATCAAACAGCTTCAATACAACCCTTCACTTATCAACAATCATACTTTGCCCATTGCTTCCAACAGAATAGTGAAACCACTGTAACCAACATATCAGAGATAACCCAGACTTCAGAATAGATATTTAGAATCACATTCAACCTTGAGCAACTATAATTTCAGATACCATACGCGCCTTTGTTTAAACATATCCGCGTATAAACGCGCTTTTCACGAAGCGAACCCACGTATACATCTGTGCATTTTTCAGAACAATCCTAACTTCCCATACGCCCCTTTGTTTAAACATATCCGCGTATACACGCGCTTTTCACAAAGCGAACCTGCGTATACATCTGTGCATTTTTTAGAACAATCCTAACTTCCCATACGCACCTTTGTTTAAACAGATCCGCGTATACACGCGCTTTTCATGAAATGAACCTGCGTATAGATCTATGAAATATAAACTTTGCAGAACAGACCAGATCTATGAAATTACCCAGATTTCTTTAATTTCTTCAACAGATTTGCGCCAGGTCTTCAATACTTCTTTTCAGATCATCCTAGAGATTCATCATTCCCAGATCTAGAGATTTTGATCCTTCATCATATTCATAGGTGCATCATAGATTCATATCTATCGATTAAGAACGAAGTTGAACCATTCAGATAAACTTCAGAGTGGAGTATTCATTTAAAGCCCAGACCCATGCCCCCCTTTGCACAATGATCTTCTTCTCCTTATATAGGTTTAGCCTTTATCAATACCATGAGTCAAAACCACACTACTTCCGATGGTATTTCTGGACGGGATCAAATAGACAAACCAGCGTTCAATACAATGGGTCAATATCATGGTAATTCCCTTGGTTTTACAAATTTAGAACGCAAATGGGCATATGCGACTTGTAACGATCTTTTTCGAGTGCATACGCGACTTCCCCTAAACAAACCCGCGTATTCTTTGTGACACACCTTGTTCAACAATATTCAGGCCCTTACTGATATTTCTTTCTTTGGTACTTCTGAGCTACTTGTAGAACATTAGATTTACAACATTAATAAACTCATCAAGTAGGTTGCCATCAAGGACAACACTCTGTATCATATTGCCAACATTTGGACCATACAGTCGGATGGGAGTCCTTCACCAAACAGTGTGAGGTCTAATTGGGACCTCATATCGAGGAGATCCCCTACATGTTTGTGGTATCCAACACCGTCAACATAACACAAACTCAAAAACAATCCAAATGAAATCACTCAAAAGAGAGAAAAAAAAATGATCCCCAAGCAAGAACACAGGACACTCAAAATCTAAAGACTTGCGAATTTGCAAACAAATAAAATCTCAAAGAAAAGAAAATGAAGAGCCAAAATATAATTGAAAAGCAAGTAAGACTATAGCTCAATGTATAAGAAACCAATGATCTAAAATGGTTAAAACTCTTAACCGTAACTCAAGGATCAACTAGAAAGGAATGAAAGTAAACAAAGAATTCTAACTCTGATGATAAGAAAAGATCGAAATCAATCAAGAAAACCTTTCTAGTTATGATTTTCACATCCACAACCAATTGAAGACAAGACACCACCAAGTGCAAGAAAAACAATGGCTTGAATTAGATGAGAAATCAGCGAATAATAAACAACCAAAACAAAATTAAATTCACCAATAAAATGGAGATATGAAATTGGATTAGTACTTTAGACAAAGTAGCATAAATAGATCTGAAAATAGATCCAATTCTTGAGGAAAAGAACCCAAAAAAATAAATACAACAAAGGCCTCAAAGAAATCTTTTAAACTTGGAAATAGATGGATCAAATTCACAAATAGGGAGTGAGATAGGATCTGATATGTTTCACAACTAAAAGAAAAAGCTAACAAACAAATCCATAAAGCCACGAACAATTTAGAGAGAAGGGAATTGGAGTTGAAACCAAATGATCTAGCAAAGGAACCCTAAAAAGACAAGAAAACAAATCCAACCCAAATAAACATAGATGGATTATATATGTAATAGATCTGGACTTGGAAAATAATTTGAAGAACAGAGTTGATTAAAAAGACAGATTCATGTAGGATATCTTATAAAACCTCAAAACACCTAGCACAATCACAAGGAAGTAGACTTGAACATTGTGATTCTACAAGGAATGGTCACAGGGAATGAATGATCCACCAAGAAATTCTGGCAAAATCACTTTGCAAGCCCTTTTGTGGGCCAACGATTATGGAAGAAGACAAACTAGCTAATTTTGAATCGACCATTAATTGATCATTCGTACTCCATTTTTTGTGATTTTTTTTTAATTTTGAGTGAAATTCCAAGAGGAATTCAGATCTGGGGTTATTTCAATCAAATTTTGTACAAAAAAATGCATAATTCGATTTGAAATCTAATATAATATTCTCTCTCTCTCTCTCTCTCTCTCTCTCTCTCTCTCTCTCTCTCTCTCTCTCTCTCTCTTAGATAAAAAATAAAAGGAAAGATCTGAATCTAATATTTATCTTGATCTGAAGAAAATGGGGATCTAGATAAGATAAAATAACCACGGAGAACTCAATGGAAGCGATGGAAACCAAAAATTCAAAGAAAAGGAGATCTAATAGTTCTAGGTATGACTCTGTAGGGGAGTTTCCAGATATGTTAGATTCATATTATCACACATTACATGTTAGAGCAAGCAACTTAATAGGTAAAAATTACCACAAGATGATCTTATTGGGTAAAAATTTTCCCCATTAGAGTTTCCAAATCTATTACAAGAAAATTTGTCCAAAGCTAGCAGGTTACCTTTAACGCAGTAGTTCAGAGGATGATCTACCCAAATGTGAGTGTGTGATCATAAGATATCAAGTATTCTAGACCTTTGTTCCTATCCGCACAAACAAATACATTCAACATTCATGAAATATGTTGCAAAAGAATATTTGAAGAATTAATTTATCGTTACCCTCACAGGTTGGTGTAGCCTCTTGAGTTTGATGGCAAGAAAACCCTCCTTCCACTTGAATATGTCACTTCCTCTTTCAATAATAAGGACCTTACACACATGCACAACCAAACAAACCAACAAAATATTTCTAAAAGGGGCTTATTAGTTCAAAAACAACATGCACAAGAATAAAATATGATTCAGATTGGAGATATAGGAAATGAACATATAGATCTATTAATGAGAAGGTGGTAATATAAAGTATACCTCCAAACAAGAGAGCCCCTCTCCTTCAACTTACAACTTGGCTTTCTTCTGTCAATGTAGCATAGCTACCATACTATAATATGGATCCTAGCCCTTACCTTTATTTCCTCTTGGCGAGATTATATAGGTTCTTTCTATCTTCTGGGAGAATGTATCTAGAGACAAGGGCTTGAGAATTTAGGAAACTTCTACAATAATGGACCCCTAACCAACTCATACACGAGTGGGTCAAGTTGATCTCCTTGGGAATGACAAAATCTAGAATATTTTTTCACAATTATGAGTTGTTTATCAATTATTTCAGTTATGAAATAAATATTATCTCATAATTATAAAATTGTAACAAAATAATTATGAGAAATAACTCAATCATGTAATTCCACCCTTTTAATGTGGAATAAATATCACATAAGTAAAATAAAGCGTGAAATGGAATGCATTATATCCAGCAACTAAGGTAAGTTAAACTTGGATTTCTCTCACTATAATGGAGTGGGAAAATGCATTATAACAGTTGTAAAACTCACTACCTCATGAAAATGTGTAATATCCCAAAATAGGGAAAATCAACAAGGTTGGGAATATCTTATAATATCCCAAGATTGGAGATATAGCAATATGTAAACACAATAATGGAGTAGTAGTGAAAAATCAACTCATAAAATGTGAGAAGAACACATAGCCATCTTATTAATGTTCTAGCAGAAAAATGTATACAAATCCTTGAGGAAACAATCACTCAAGTTGGGCAATGTAACCCTCAATAGAACATATACATGATAAATGAAGAACACTACTACATGAAGAAAGCCCAAGGCTATGACTGCACAATCTATAAGGAATAACTGCTGCAAAATGATGTCAATACATAAATATGTCAATATACAGCTCATACAATATGGGGAGCAAAGATGTAGACTCCCAAAGGAAATTTCTAGACAATCCTGGAAGGATTGGCTGAAATATGCAAAAATACAAAATGTCGGAGTTGCAAGGGCAAGACTGAATAACATCTGCAACTCATGAACTGGATGGAGATGGATGAATATGATGGCCAATCTGAAATAGACCTCCTCCAATGGATCTTCCAAGTGAAAGGTTGATCCTAACACTGAAGATCTCACCCTCCAAACTAGTAATGCAAACCCCCACTGCAAATACTCTCAGAAATAACACAGTCAAGGAGAGGGACTACGCTGTAGGAGATGGGAAATGTTTGGCCTGATGCAAAATATGTGCAATCAACTCCTGAATCTTCCTCACTGACCTCCCAGAGGAATAGAAGCTCCCTCCTCTGAAAGATAAGCTCTAGAAGTGGTGTTGTGGAACCCTCCACTGCAACACAATGTTTCCTGCTATAGGAATAACATTGTAGTTGAAGGAGGTGGCTTGGCCTTGAGCCTGAATGTGTAGAAATGAAGTAAAAATCCCTCAAGAGGCCTCTAAAGAAGGGAGAAGGATTTTTAAATAGGAATTCATTGTGCTAAGCAGCACAACAATCTCAGTTAGACAACTGGAGAAAGAAAATAGTCATGTAGACCAAAATCCAATACTCAATAACATGTCCTTCTATGGCTGCCTTGTCCTCCCTTTCTACAAATGAAATCCTTCTTGCCTTGGCCGCCACACATTAGGGTTTCCTCCACCAAATTATCTCTCCCCCATTCATATTGCGCTGTCTTTCAAAGTGATCCACTCCCTCCATGGCAACATTGTTGACTTGGTCAAACTTGACCTTGTCCTCATGCATTTGCCCCTTTCCACACCTGAGGGTGAAAAATATAGCTACTCTGATGATCCCTTTCACACTATGAGGGATTTCATTCCTACTCATGGGCCTCCTTACCCATTTATTGACCTCCTAGATGATATAAGCAAAATCAATGTTCCAATTAGCTTCATGCTAATTTTGGGAACATTACAGTCCTCCGCTCCCAAATGTTGTTTGTCCTCAAGCAACTGCAAGGATAGAACTTAAGGGCCTTCTTGAGGCATGAGGGCTGATATGAATTTGGATCTACCATCCCCATATGAATCTCCCATCCCCAAGCAATCATCCATACAAAATGAGTTACCTCCCAACATGGCAACTCCTGAAAGTCTTCCTCCACCTTTGGCTCATGCAAAGTAGGTGGGCTGAAAATATGATCATGGTACACAAGGTAATCTACCCCACGATGTCCTTCTCTCCACTCATGATAATTGTATAGTATGTGTTGATTATGGGCTGCAAGAGTATTGCCCTTAAGTGGCAAAATGAAAAACAATCCTCCAAGGATCTCCTCTCCAACATTGAAGAACAAGTTGGCCCATAACATCTCATCCATGATGAATAGGACATTATCATCATAGGGTATCCAAATGAGAGTTTTGTTGAAGGTTTTACATGATGCTACATGATACAAACAATATCTCAAGTGGACACAGTGCAATCTCTCCCATTGCAACTTCATAAAATAGCATGGCAAGTGATGTTTTGACAAATGGCTAGCTGTGTGAACCATCACATCTACTAGTGAATAGTAAATGGCTGAATGTTTCAACTAAGCATACATGAAGTAATAAAACACTTGCCCAAGTTTATACAAAGCATGTTTGTCTCCATCATAGTAGTTGGAAAAATTATGTTTATGGGGCTCAACAATAAACTTGCCCTCTTGTGGAGCAATGCATTGTATGATAATGGTAAGAAGATGCAAGTATTGTGTTACATAATCAATAGATGCAAAAACAACATTCTCACCATGTGCTGAAAGTAAAGTGATGCATGAATACATGAATAAGTCCATGCTCCAAAGAAACAGCATTGTTGGCCTATGCAAATAGGCTCCTGCCAACTCATAGCTCAATCTTTGACATGATCACTGTCAAAGACTCCCCCCATAATGCTGCTACAAACAAGAAGTTCCTTCCAAAGTGGAAGTACTTCCAGATCATCCAAGGCTAAGGAGTAGCCCCTTTGCACCATGATGGTGCCATATCCTACTTCAGCAACACCATGCAAGGTGTGAGAGAAAATCAGCCCTTGCTCTCCCAATAAATTCCAAAGCAATAAATGGTTTTGTTGCCTCCTCATACTTTCATCATACAAATCATGTGATGAAAACATAATGAATGATATGAAGATCACATCAACACCATGCATCCATACTTTTTGTTGCTCAATAATGCAAGCATCCTGCCACATCTTCTCCATCCACATACCCTTAGAAAGAGTATAGCCAAGTGATGGCCAAACTCCTTCAAGAGTAACCATCACAGCCAAGCCTCCTACTGCCCGGTGTCATAGATCTGCAAGTGGCTTACTAGCCTCTTGCTCTTCATCCACATCCACTCAATCATTTGTGGATGTCTCCTTCCATCCTCCATCTCGGTACTCCTCTCATGAGGGCTACCATCCTCCATATGTTGATGAACCTTGCACTCCATGACATGTTGAAGTGCATCTCTAATGGGATCTCTCCATGAGACCTCCTCTTCATCAATGGTCTTCCAAAACCAATAAGGTTTTGGATCTTCTACAGGTAGAAGTTTCTCTTTGAGATGGGGAGTGCTCATTGAAAAAGTGTCATCTAGAAAGGAGAAAGTGTTTCTCACTTCAAGATGTCTACCATATATCTCTTCTTCCTCCATTGCTTCGTGAATGAAGCTGCCATTTGAATGCTCCCCTAAGGAATGGGTCCTCTTTTCTTCATCACTGCTCTTGTACAGTGTAGTGCAACTCTGTTGCTCTAAATCAGCAGTATATAATGATGTATATCCCTCCATAAGATTCGCTAAAATGACAAGAGATGGAAACTTAAGCATACCTTGGTGAAATGTGGAAGCAAGAGCTCCTTCCTCAAATATGTTGGCTTCCTTCACTGTTGAACATGAAGGTTGCTCCTCCAAGGTTGTGACAGCACTGGTACATGCTTCCTCAAGTGGTGGTGAGGGTTTCTCTTTCTCTGACCTTCCTTCACCAAATCTCCGGATCAACCTTTGAGAGAACTCAACAAGAGTTAACACTCTTGCATGGCTCAAATGGCTGAACCACCAAGTATTTGCTTCACCTCCAAGGTGCAGCACTACAATTTCTATAGCCTCTCTCTCTACTACTGGATGTAGTAGGAAAAATGCTTCTAGCTTCATCACCCAAGCCTCTGCTACACATGTGAGTGATCCATCAAAAGTGGACAATAGAAATCTATTGCCTCTCATCATCCCATAGTTGTAGGGTCTTCTTCCTTTTCTCAGCTGAATGAACTATGGTAAAGCTAGAGTCTCCTTGGAGGCTCTAGATTTAGCTTTATATTCAGCAAGGTATTCACTTAGAATTTCAGATTCCAAGTGTTCTTCATGCTTCATGACTTCTTCTTTGTGAGAGTAGGAAGTGCATGGTCCTTCCTCTCCTCCTTCTTCTATCTTCTTAACCTCCTTGGAGAGGTCCTTTCTAAATCTGAAAACTGATGAAAGCAAGCTCATTCTATTCATCATCTTGATCTCTTCTATCTTCTTATGGCTGAAACTCACAGGCTGAGCCAAGACTATGCTTTGATACCACTGTGATATCCCAAAATAGGGAAAATCAACAAGGTTGGGAATATCTTATAATATCCCAAGATTGGAGATACATCAATATGTAAACACAATAATGGAGTATCAGTGACAAATCAACTCATAAAATGTGAGAAGAACACATATCCATATTATTAATGTTCTAGCAGCAAAATGTATACAAATCCTTGAGGAAACAATCACTCAAGTTGGGCAATGCAACCCTCAATAGAACATATACATGATAAATGAAGAACACTACTACATGAAGAAAGCCCAAGGCTATGACTGCGCAGTCTATAAGGAATAACTGCTGCAAAATGATGTCAATACATAAATATGTCAACATACAGCTCATACAATATGGGAAGCAATGATGTAGACTCCCAAAGGAAATTTCTAGACAATCCTGGAAGGATTGGCTGAAATATGAAAAAATACAAAATGTCGAAGTTGCAAGGGCAAGACTGAATAGCAGCTACAACTCATGAACTGTATGGATATGGTTGAATATGAAGGCCAAGTTGAAATATACCTCCTCCAATGGATCTTCCAAGTGAAATTCTGATCCTAACATTGAATATCTCACCTTCCAAACTAGTAATGCAAACCCCCACTACAAATACTCTCAGAAATAACGTAGTCAAGGAGAGGGACTGAGTTGTAGGAGATGGGAAATTCTTGACCTAATGCCAAAGATGTGCAATCAGCTCCTGAATCTTCCTCACTAACCTCCCATAGGCATATAAGCTCCCTCCTCTGAAAGATAAGCTCTAGAAGTGGTGTTGTGGAACCCTCCACTGCAACAACCTGCAACACAACGTTTCCTGCTACAGGAATAACGTTGTATCTAAAGGAGGTGGCTTCGCCTTGAGCCTAAATGTGGAGAAATTAAGTAGAAATCCCTCAAGAGGCCTCTCAAGAAGGGAGAGGGATTCCTAAACAGGAATTCCTTGTGCTAAGCAGCACAACAATCTCAGTTAAACAACTAGAGAAAGCAAATAGTCATGCAAACCAAAATCCAATACTCAATAACATGTCCTTATATGGCTGCCTTGTCCTCCCTTTATACAAATGAAAGCCTTCTTGCCTTTTCCCCCACACATTAGGGTTTCCTCCACCAAATGATCTCTCCCCCATTCATACTGTGATGTCTTTCAAAGTGATCCACTCCCTCCATGGCAGTGATGTTGACTTGGTCAAACTTGACCTTGTCCTCATGCATTTGCCCCTTTCCACACCCGAAGGTGAAAAATATAGCTACTCTGATGATCCCTTTCACACTATGAGGGATTTCATTCCTACTCATGGGCCTCCTTACCCATTTATTCACCTCCTAGATGATATAAGCAAAATCAATGTTCCAATTAGCTTCATGTTAATTTTTGGAACATTACAAACTGTGGGTATATTTAAATTAGATTCAATTTTATATTTAGTTATTAATGTGGAATCTATTATCGATGGTGGGCCCTCAATTTATTTTACTATATCCATACCTTTCATTAATGATTTTCTTGTCTTGCCCTCCAAGATGTCACAACTAGATATTAGTTGTTGAAGGATGTCAATCCTTGTGATCCAGCAAGCCTTTATTTGCATTAGTATTATTTTGGAAGGGAGATACTATTGCTCTCTTGTGTAGTCATTTATGTCTGATACCCTTGCTACAAATGTACCTAATGCATTTTTATAAAATTATCCATCAATTTCTAAATCCTTTTGAAGATAATCAAAAAGAGAAGAAATTGTAATTTCCAAACTGCTTCAATTAACACCAACTTCCCATTCTTCCAAAATTGTATTGACTAATTTATTTATGTTGTAATTAACATATGTTATAAGCCCAATCAATAACTCGGTGACCTCTTTTACTTTAGAACCTAACCCTTGTGTTCTTGGAGGAGTTTGTTCTAGGGTCAAGATAGACAATGGTTCCACAAAGAGAAATATAGGATTCCAAGCATCAGGATTAAGCTCACTAATATTTTTCTTTAGCTTTGAATTTTCTAATTATTTCTCTATTATTGAGTGAGCCAGTGTGTCGCCAGTGGCTTGATTAAATTTGATCAATTTGGAGGTTTTTAATTCTTTGACCTCAATTTATGAGTTCCAAGTCCCTATAACTTTCTTATTATTGACATTAACTCTTTCAATTTGTAATTATATGGCCTCTTAATTGTAAATCATATGGTGCAATATCATAGCTTATTCTTAAAAAACAACTAATCCTTCATAGGCTAACTCCTTATAATTCATTGGCTTTTTTCCATTTTCATTTCCACCTAAGCGAGCACTTGATAGAAATTATCAATTTCCATTTATGCCACATTGTCATATAGTTTCTCAGTCTCGAGTTCTCAGTCTCAAGTACATTTTGTTCTAGTGCTTATTTTTCTTATAAGGGTGCAACAATATGTGTTTTCTCCATATGATAACAAGGAGGATCTCAACCATCCCCATATGTTGCATATTCTTCATTACTCTCTCTTGTTTCTACAATAATCTCATGACTCGTGTGGGTAGAAGAGGAATTCTTATGGGGGATATGGTTATAACCAGCATTAATGTTGTTTTTAGATCCTCTCTTTTTTCTATGTTTAGATTGACCATCATCCTTTTAGATCTTAGTCTTCTTTGCATAGGTATTCAAGTTGCCTCGTGTATTTGCATCATCATTATAAGTTTGTTTCTTTTTCTTAGGAGTAGAATCACTAGTGGTGGTATCACCATTATCAACTTCTTCTATAATTTCTTGTTCCCTTGTGAAAGAACTATTATAACTTATTGAAGGTAAATGAGATGTGAAAGTTCCTTGTGGATCAAAATCCTTGTATGCTTCAGACGTTTTCAAGTGAAAAGGATTCAAAAAATCAACCACTAAACCAAATGAGACAAGTTCCTAATTGAAACATTGACGATTTTAAAGGGTAAATAAATGAGTTGGCACTTTCTTTTCTCGTCAAATAAGAAAACCCAAAATTTATATTTTCTACAAACTTCAACAATCAAAAACCTATCACATAAAAAATAAGGAAGGAGAATACGTTTTTGTTCAAAATATAAAAGTTTGAAATAAGTGAATTATTATTCATATACATGGATTCCATTATTTACCATAAAATATAATGTTTATTTTGAGAGTATTTTGAGCTTTGCTCCAGTGGACATATACATGAATTCCCTGACAAACAAATCTTGAACTTGGTAAAAAAGAAATTGAGCCTTGCGTCCTCATAATGTAGGGTACCAAAATCGAATTGGTTCTTCATCAATATTAGCATTTCCCCTCAAGGGAAAACCTTAAAATTTATTGCAATATGCCAAGACAAAAATTAGATATGAGGTCATGAAGAACTTCATTGTTTTCATAAAATTGGAAAGTTGAAGAAATTTCATTGGAGATAATCCAAGCCCAATTTAAGATTGCTTTCATCTTAAGGGGGAAGTGTAAGACATATAAAACTTACATGGCGATATATAATGGTTGAGCCGTAACCAACAAATTGTGAGAAAAGCTAGTCAAAATCTCGAAATGGTTGGGATAGAATGCATATGTCAAGTTGAGATAGATCTGGCATGACAAAGGTTTGAGCCAAAAAAATATTTCGACAAATTTAGTCCACCATCCTTGGAATCAAGAAAAGGTTTAGCCTTGAGGAGAGACTTTATATAGAGTTTGAAATCACAACATCTTTCTAAATATGATTCGAGTTAAAAGAACATTTACTCCTTCCTTCAACATGGACTTGAATCATCCTTTGTTTGGAATCAAATATGCTCGCACACCAAGAAATAAGTTATCTAAAGTTGAATACTTCTAACATGCAACTAGCTTTGATTATACCAACAGGTAAAACTTCGTTAAAAACCTTCCTCTCTAGAGAGAGAGATCAAAATACCACTTATAAGTTGTACACCAATGAAAGACTCTTTGTTAGCAAGCTAAAGAATTAATGGTGTCTCTATAGAATTACTCTTTCTTAATTCTATTCACCATCCTCACTTTTTGACAGGCTAGTGTTGTGTGGGGATTATTGATAGTAAGCCTTTTTTCTTATAAGTTGTTGAAACCATTAATAATCCTTTATGAAACAAACTTGTCATATGCACACTTGCTCCAAGATGGATGCAAACTATTAGTATTAATTTCCATTTGTGTGGAAATATTTATGGGAAAGTGTGACAATCAAGCCTTATTTACCTCGAACAACAATCCTTATCCCATGAAATGTGTCATCATAAAATACACAATAAATCCCCTCAAGAATAGAAATCATCAAGGTTTCAAAGTGAAGAAATGATATGCTAAGTGTGGGATGTAGGAAGCATACAAAACACCAGATGCAAAAGCTAAGAATGCCACAAGGATGGACTATATGCAAAGAAAAGGTCAACGTGGTTTCTCCACATTGTAAATGAAATGAAAATTAAACTGTGTACCACCCACACAAGGTAATATAAGTGTAAGGTTTGTGATGCCCTTTATGACAAATGTGGAGGATTAAATCCATGTGGGATGTAGAGCAAAGTCAATAAAACAATTCTCCGCATATCACAGAAGAGACTCAAGAACATAAATAAGAGTGGACTAAGTATATTCCTCTGAATAAATTATATGAAATAGGGATATGATATGTATGTGAAATGCAGAGGATAGTAAGTTGAGGATAAGACATGACTTCCTTCCACATCCACATGAAAAAGAGGATAAATTAAATTGTTCAAATAGGAAAATACATCAACAATCCTTCATCTTATCAAACCCTTCATGTGTTACCAATGCTTAATCCTTAATGCATATAATTTTAACACCAACATTCAGCATGATTGGTGCTAGCTCAAAATCTATTTTAGCAACAGTAAAAAGTGTTATATCTTTCCAAAATGAAACTCCACGATCATAACCATAGATGTCTCAAGCCAAAATCTTATTTTGTGATCTTTCAAGCTCTACTTAATTTTGAACTATACTTTGTATTCATAAAAACCTCCCCAACTTACCAAATTTCGATAGAAATGTATTTTACGGCATGATTTCTAGATTGTTTTAATTGATCTTTTATGTAAATATATGTATTTTATATAAGGTTAGCTCAATTGTTTTGATGTGTTATTGTTGATTTACCAGACACAATAAGAATTAATTATCTCCTTAACTTATCCAATATTCTCACATTAACCATATAACTAGGTATGAGATCCCTAGCCTAAACATATTTTTTCTCATACTATGTTTTGATATGATACCATATGCATTCTATGGTGTGATAGCTAAATTGTTTTAATTTACATAGTATGATACCATATGCTTATACTATGTTGGGATATCATACCATATGAATTTTATGGTATGATTGTTTTAATTGATCTTCTATGTCAATATACGTACTTTATGGAAGGTTTGCTCAATTGTTTTGATGGTTTATTGTTGAAATTTTCTAAAACATGATAGGTGTCAATTATTTCCTTAACTTTCAACAATATTCTCACACTAATCATATAACTAGGTATGAGATTCCTAGCCTAAACATCTTTAGGATATATTATGTTAAATATGTCTCTAGAAGTTTCCTCATTCATGTCATTCATACCATGTTTATTGTGATAATAATTCAAATAGGCATGTCATTCCTTACATAAACATCACTTTTTAATGTTACTGCACTGCTATAAATTTGTCGCATCTCTTGATGTTAATGCTTCAATGCAAAATAGAGTTATAATCAAACTTCTAATCAAGTTTTCATCTCCAATTCTTGAGGAATAAAAAGAAGGGTGTACTCTTAGGTTATAGCAAAGCCCCTCATGTGTTTAGAATTAAGTTAAAAACTGTAATAAAATATCACCATGGTGAACTATGGTTTGAAGTTTGTAGCTTCTTATCAGTGACAAAATAGTACTTCACTAGGTCATCAGTAAGAGGTATAGAAACAAGTTATCAATTCATTGTGAAGCTCCACCATTGTTGAAAGGAAAATGATGAGATATTCATGAAAAAAAAAAGTACATGATAATATTTATTATAAAATAAAATAAAAATAGTATGATAATGATATATATGATTATAAAAAGTTAATTGTTGTATCTATTAGGAAAAATAATGAGATTTAGTCTTTATTTGATATTTGTATTTGTATATTATTGTACTCCATATTTTCATTATTAATTGACATCCTTCCTCTCACCCTATCCTTCATGTACAACCAACATGAGTAGTGTTGGCTTAATATCTATTTTAGGGAATAGTAAAAGGTGTTAATTTATTTTATATATATATTTGTACCTTTCCAAAATCAAATTCCATGATCAAATCAACATCCATCATCATAATCATAAATTCCCATTATCATAATCATAAATTTCTAGAGCTACAATGTTATTTCACAACTTTTCAAAGTCTACTTAATTTCATAGTAGATTTTGTATCCACAAAATTCTATCTAGCTTGACAAACTTACATGGCAATATATGCATCCTATAATATGATTGCTAGATTGTTTTAATTGAACCTCTATTTCAATATATGTGTGTAGGATCACTCAATCCTCTTTCTAGTTTTTAGTTGAAGTTTTCTCACACAAGATAAATGTTAATGTCCTTAATCAAATTAGGTATGTAGCTCTTAACCTAAATAGTTTTCACTTATAGTAGTTAAATTATTTTAATAGAAGTATGCTCATCATACCATTAATAATATTTTAATGTGTTAATCATACAACTAAACATGTCATTCCTTAACATCATTTGTATATGCTATTACACTCTTATAACTATGTTACTTATCATACTATTTCATTTTTCTTTTAGAATAACAATTATTGTTGTTTGAAAACTCTTCATAGAAAGTTATAGGATAGTAACTATTGAGTAACCATGTTGAAAAACTGAATGGAAACTTTCTAAACACGTCCTTCACAACAACCTATATACTTATACTATGATGTGTTTTAGAGGAGAATAGAATCAAGCTAAACTTGAATCTGATATACACTTTTGAAATTATGAAAATCAAATAAATATATAAATTTCAGATTAAAAATATTTCAAATATTAAATTTAGATATACAACATAGAACTGTAGATCTTAAAAGTAACATCAAACCAAATTTAAATAAAAGTTAACATCCTCTATGAACTCAAAATACCATTCCATATAAGAGATTAATTAAACACTCTCATTCTTTAACTGCAAAGATTAATTAGTCTCCAGGGTTAGCTTAATTGGTTGAGTTTCTGTACTTAACCATATTTGCTATTAAAAAGTCAAGGATTCAAATTCTCTAGACACTCTTGAAGTCAAGCTTCGTATTTGAACTAGCAAAAAGGTATATTCTTGAAGCGAATATGCTTGGATTCAAACCATGTCCAAAAACAATAAACCATATGGAAAAAAAAAAAAAAAAACACCTTCAAAGATTAATTAAACACTCCGTTAGGATTAAACCTCACTTCTTTTTCAATAAATTAATACGAACCATCACTGCATTACATTGCATGAATGAATCCAAATCCAAACACATTAGACACCTCGCAATAACCATTCCGTTTAATAAAACAAAGCATTAACAGCTCGCATTAACCATGCCTTAGAGTTTGCAAAATAAACAAAAACACATTATTCCAAAACCAACTGATACAGAAATATGATAATGAATCAATCTATAAATAGTGTAAAGACTGAAATCCAGGGCCATGATATGTAATCCCCTGCTTCAAGATTTTCACTCTTCGTGAATTAGAAATATATGGTAGTTAAAATACCATAAAGTTAGAATATATGGCAGTTACAATATAATAAATATAGCGGTTTCCAAACAACTGCATTTATTGCAGTGACAATTTAGGTTAGATCATGCATTTGAAGAATACCTAGATTCAGTGATTACTCTTTCTTTTTTTGTCGCTACATATTTAAACTGTTACATCACATTTAAACTATGGGGTTGAGGGTGAGAATTTATGGGCATTTAAAGTTAATTTAGTTTTGTACCATTTTCATCACAGCATTTTATACGTGGGTAGATGGTTCTTTCATTAAATAATATATTTGAACTGTTACTTTTGTTACATCACATTTAAACAGAATTTATGAGCATTTAAAATTAATTTAGTTTTGTACCATTTTCATCCTAGTATCTTATAGGTGGATAACTGGTTCTTCCAAATAACATTTCATATGTAATTTTTTCTCCATTTAATAGCATCTCACAAAACAAATAATGGACAAACTGTTTTTTTCACTTAACCAGTGCTTCCATTCACCTCTGACCCAAAATAAAATAATAATTTGATTCAACAATTATGTTGACGTGTAGAATATAGGCATTTTTGACAAAAATATAAAAATTCCGCAAACTTGAAACCATAAATTTTACATGCAAACAATTAAGTTGCCCGGCATAAATTCCTAACTGGTTAAATTAGAGGTTTACAAGCAGAGAAGGCCAATGGCCACCATCTCAAATCTAAGTATTTGCACAATGCTTCTCGGATTTTGTTTCATATTGTTTAATATATGTGATTGTCTTTTATATGATTGTGGACACCTTTCTTCACTTCTAAGAGAAATGAATGTAGGGGAACCTGTACAGAGCACGATGTTGTTCCAAATTCCACTAATAAATCCCTTCTTTTTTATTTTCAGGTATATGCTGGGAATTTGCACAGTTTTAGACCAAAGAGGCCATGCTATTGATATGTTTAAGCATATTACAATTTAAAAAATATTAAGAAATATAATTAATACATCTTTTCAAAATTCAACAACAAAAGTTTTGAATCTAGTTTAATTTAAACCAAATGAGTGGGTGGTATTACTGACGTTTTTGCACAATGTTGATGATTGTGAAAGTGTCATTTTGAGTGCCTTAAATTTGATGGTAAACAAAACAATCCATTCAATAGAATCATAAGAGATTGTTAACAAAGAAAATTAATCTAAATTTTTTGAGAGGTTCTAAGATCTAAAAAATTGAAATCTCGAAAAAAAAAAGAGAACACACAATAAACAAAACCACACGAAAACTTTTTATTAAAATAGAGAATAATTGTAAAAACTACGTTGTGGTGACAATTTATCTTATTACAAAATGCTACTTGTTACTTATAGTTTTTTAGTTACAATACAAATTCCATGCGTGGATGAATACTATGCTGGATAAATGTCACTTACAATACCATAGGTAGTTACATACCATATGTAAATGAATACCATGGGTAGATAAATACCATAGGTGGATAAATATCATATCTAGATGAATGCCATGGGCGGATGTCACTTTCCATTCAGATCATTCCTCCCATATAAGAAACAATGGTCCACATTGTGTGAACCTCTCTCTGAGAAATCTTTGTTGAATATGAAGAGTCACTGAAGAGAAGGTTTTGTGTGATTAACCCATAACTGTGATGAAGAAAGATCCGAGAATAGAGATACCCTGAAATGTTTGTGACCAATTGTGACACTAAAAGTGTGTGGTCTAACAAATGGACTTCAATAAGCGGAGGTTTGTGGATGACCCATAACTATGACAAATGAAGATCCAATCATAAAAATACCCTATAATGTTTGTGACCAACTGTATTATTAACAATGTGCATATTAACAGTGTGCGGCCTAGCAAATGGAATTCAATGACAAGGGTTTTGTGTAGTTGACCCATAACTTCGGGTTTGTGGGTAACCCATAACCGTGATGATGGTTTGTGTGGTAGATTCTCCTATCCAATGAGTTGTTGTAAAGGCTTATTTAATATTATAGACCTCTTTGTTGCAACTTTGCTGATAACTCTGCTATAAGTGATAAAATCAAATTCTGTCAAAAACCCATTTGAAGTATTGAAGAGATATTTCCATTGATATAAAACACTTTAACTCTAATCACCTATAGAGTAAGAAAATGATTCCATATACTCAAATACTCAATAATAACAATTGCATAGTCCATCTCCCCCAACTTCCTAAATTTTATTCAAATATCATGAATTTCTGGTATCACTTGACTCTACCTACTACATTTTCGGTGCCATGAAGCTAGACCAATGTTATTTTAGGATGATTACTTTATGCCAGTTATTTAAAAAAAAAAATTTGACTTTAACTCGTTACAGAACCTAAAATAACAGATCCTGAAAACAAGTTACCTTTATAACAAATTTTTCAATAAACAGGTATGAAAAACATATAACCATCAATAAACAGGTATGAAAGACAAATGACCTAACCAAATTTTCCGTAGACAGGTGAAGTAAATTTGAAATTCCAGAACTGCAACAGTCTTCATTCATCAGAAAGTCTCGTGCATTAAATGTATCATCATCCCTCCCTTCCTGCAAAGATGCTTCCCTCCAACTGTCTATCGTAGCATTATAATGCTCTTCTGCAGGGAAAGTACTAAAACACCACTGGTCTCCTGGCAGGGTGTAAAATCAGGGTATATCCAGTATCACATTCACAACTCTTTCTGTAGTCAGCATAATAATGAGGCCTCGGTTTCGTTGTCGGTACATCCAACACCCTACCTCGCTGGTAAACTCTAAGATGCCAGAGAACAAAATGGGACCATGAGCATGCATCAGTGGCCACTGTAACATATGAGAAAACAATACTCCAACCATGAGAATGCATCTCGCAGACCTCCCAAGAAAACTAGAAATTTGTAATCCTACATGACATTGTTAATTACAAGTTAAAACAAAAAGATGCCCTGCGAATAAGCTAAATTCCTTACTTCACCTATTAAAAAAACCATTCACTGGATTTGACAGCAAAATCATTGATTTAGAGGGCACCGTCCGTGAAATTCGGTGTTATTATTACCTCCAGTAAAGTTTGATTCTTTCGCATGTTCAACCCTCCTAAGAAAATCTTTATTTTCTAATAAAATAAACCACTAGCAGAGCCGTACCAGAAAATTATCACATTACATTTGACCACTCGACATGTTCAACCCTCCTGCTAAAACCCTTCTTTATCTCATAAAATAAACCATTGACTGATCCATTCAACAAAATTATCAACTTTAGTCGCTATAACACTGATATATTTAAATTGAGTAGTTTTTAGTTTGATTTTTTGAAAGTTTTTATAGTAGTTTTTTTCAATCTAATATCTTTAAAATTCGGTAAGAATTCAATAAAAACAAAAGTTTAATGGATAACCTTGTATAATCAAAGTGCTTTGGATTTTTTAGGGCGCTGAATCTATATATACAATGAAAACTCCAATTTAAATAACAGAAATCAAAATTTTACCTCAAATTTTTTCACTAAATTCCAACACTCAGAAACTCAAAAAAATCCCACTAAAAACAACTCTATTTAAATTAATAAACACTGTTATTTAACCATAAACAAAATCATCACAAATAAATATAATTTAATTTTTATATATATTAATGTTCACCAAAGTTCAAAACTGATCATAGTATTGAAAAGGCACAAATAATTAGACAACAACTCAATCCCAAATCCATGGGTCGCATAAAAACAAAAGATTCAAAGCTAAACCTAAACATAAAGAACACAATTGCGAAAAAATAAAGGAAATGAATTTAACCAAGATAATGGAAAGAGAAAAAATAAAGGAAATGAATTTAACACTGATAATAGAAAAGAAAACCCTATTTAACAGGGACTTGCCTTCTTAGCGAAAACCAAGTATTCTTGTCCTATTCTGGATGACATAAAAGAACAAAATAAACCATACAAAATTAATAATGACAATAGAAAAGAAAACCGTACTATCAGGTACTTGCTAGTTAAATAAAAATTAAACAATTCTGTTGTATTCTTCCAGATTATGTTTCCAAATGACAGGCTTATCTTCAAGAAATTAAAATATTACCACAGGGATGTATCTGCGTTAAGCTAATATCTCAAATCAAATACGTTGCAAGTAAATACAAATTTCCAATGATAACTAATTAGACAAAGCAATGTTTTGCAATTTACCAAATACAGAGCAAAGATATGCTCAAATCAAATCTGTTGAAAGTAGAAACAAATTAGTGATAATAATGATTAGACAGAGGAATTTTACCAAATACAGAGCAAAGATATGCTCAAATCAAATTTGTTGAAAGTACAACAAATTAGTGATAATAATGATTAGACAGAGGAATGCTTTTGAAATTTATCAAATATATATGCTAATAGATTTCTGTTAGGATTCGAAATTTCGACAAATTAACTATAATACTGTAAATAATCAGAATAAATTTTATTCACATACTCAATATATTATTCCAAATAAAACAACATATTATTCCAAATATAACCATTACCATGTTCAACGTAAAACACTTCAATCCATTATTAAAATAATGGTACAAACACCACCCTACCCTGGAGTAGACCAAAGCTTCTTTTTTTAAGACCTGCTACTTACTTTTTAAAAATCCAGTGTTAATTTCAAAACTAGGTTGCTCACCTTTTCCAAAAGGTCAATTCAATTTTATCCAATTGAATTAATCTAGTTTGTTCCCAGCAGAATTTCGAAATCAAAATTCTAGTACATGCATTGAGAATTCAAAAAGATTCAACTCTTTATAACTTTCAGTATATTAAAAGTATAAGAATGCAAAGCTTTTTTTAAGATCAAGTTGCTCACCTTTTAAAAATCTAGTAAAACTACGCTTTTTCAAATTTAATTTCAATTTTATCAGTTGAATTAATCTTGCTTATCTTCAGCAAAAATAAAAATAAAAATAATTTAGTTTTAGTAGATCTTTATAATTTTTAATATATTAAAGAAATATAAAAAGCCACAATGATTATAACTCAAACATAAATTCGTATTAAAAATATAAAAAGGCACCATCGTTATAACTTCAAAAAATAATTTCAGAAAACTTTGAATGAAATAAATTTAAATTTCATATAATGGTGAATAGAATGTGAATTAATTGATTTATGTGGACTAAGTTTTCCCGAGTCTAGTTTCAAACTAGGGTTAAAGATGGAAGTCTCCTTATGAGAATTAAGTTTAAACTATTTCAAAAAAACATCCAAACTCAAACTCACTTTAACTTTATTGCATCTTATAAATAAAAAATAATCTCTCAAAACTCACTCTTGCACAATCCTGGTAATAAAAAATAATGTATCAAAGTTTACTCAATTTTTCTAATCAGTAATAATAATTTTCCACCCCACTCTGAACAAATAATTAAACAGAACAATCACACAAATATAAACATGCATATAATTCCACTTTCACATAACCAACAAATATATAAATATAAATATGCATGTATAATTTTATACAGAGCAAATTTGTCAACAGATGCACAATAAACCTCACATATTACCAAATACATATACATATAGAGAAATAAATATGCAAGTTTATAGAGAAAATATATTTCAAATCAGCATGTTTCACAATAAACCTCACATATTACCAAATACATATACATATAGAGATATAAATACGCAAGTTTATAGAGCAAATATATTTCAAATCAGCATGTTTCACAATAAACCTCACCATATACGAAAGGAATATAAATGCCTCAACCACTTCAAAAGCTAATAAGCCCAGGATAAAAAATAAAAATAAAAATAACAATATCCCAGGAGGAATATATCACTGAAAGAACTACTTCAAAGCTAAATGAGTTTTTAGCTTCACATGGGCAGGCCTTGTGCCAGTACAAGTTTAGAGAAGCATTAAGCTGGCCATGTGCTGGTACTAGTTAAGACTCGGTGTTTTAAAAACCGGCCGAACCGATTTGGAATCGGCTGAGCTAGACCCTTGCCCAGGTCAGTTCAGTAGAAAATCAGTTTGGTGGCCAATTTGTTACCGAACCAGTCGAGCCAAATACATTGGTTTGGTAACGGATCAGCCGGTTCAATCGAGCCCATTTTAAATCGGCTGAGCTAGTCCACGGGAAAAAAAGGTAACAACTCAGACTTCAAATTTAATATTTTTTTGTTTTATTTTTCTTAATGTCTCTACTCCTCTCCCAAGCCTATAAAAGTGATCCAACCCCCTCACATTTACTTCCAGCAATTTCATTGCATTTGTGCAACATTTGTGAGGAGTTGGAATTGGTTTTTGGAGCACTAGTAAGGAGCCATGGGTTTCCCCAGGGTTTAGTAACAAACCAGCGAATTTGATAGAGCATGTCTTAAATCGGCAGAGCTAGTCCGCAGGAAAAAAAAAACTGCAACTCAGACTTCAAACTCAATTTTTTTTTTGTTTTTTTTCTTAATGCCTCGACCCCTCTCCCAAGTCTTTAATAGTTGACCCAACCCCCTCACATTTACTCAAAGCGATCTCATAACATTTGTGTGAGTATTTGTGAAGAGTTTGTGAAGAGTTGAAGTTGGTTTTTGGAATAGCCATGAGGAGGAGCCATGGATTTCTGATTCAGACTCTAATGCAGATGATCTTGCTTTCTTTCGCAATAGTAATTAGTGATGTTTTGTTGTAGAAGCCATTTAGAGCCTCCTTAGTTATGTGTATTTTGTTCTTATTTCTATATATTACATGTACTGGTCAATGCACTAAGTCTCATTTTAATATAATAGATATATTCATAAGCATATCATATGTTGTCTTCTCTCTATATTCTAATGCTTCAAATTTGAAAACATGAATGAAAATCTTTAAAAATATGTTTTTTCATTAAAAATATATATATATATATATATTTTGTTTTTTTTTTTTTTTTACAACTACCCGGTCATTAAATCAACTAGGCCGAATTGATACCGAATCAGAGTCAACCCTCAGCAAGTTCCAAACCCGAGTAAGAGTTTTAAAACAATGCTTAAGCGAAGCATTAAGATGGCCTTGTGATTGTCCTAGTTAGAAGCACCATTGATATTGGCTTTGTAGTGCAATTTATCTTTAAGCATTCCAGTTATGCACATTAATAATATTATTTTATTTTCTTGTCAGAACCAAAGACCAGTTATGCACATTAATAATCTTATTTTTTTTCTTGTCAGAACCAAAGAAACAGACTTTCTGCTGATACTGGTTTGGAGATGCATTAAGCTAGCCTTGTGCTGGTCCTAGTTAGAAGAATAAAAATGGGGCTTGTGCTGGTACCAGTTAGAAGAATAAAAATGGGCTTGGCTTTGTACTGCAGTCAATGTCATGCATTCCAGCTATATACATTATTAATAGTATTTCTTCTCGTCAGAACCAAAGCGACCTTATAAACATAACATAGAGCCAGACCGGTCGCTTGCCCTTCCATCCACAGATAAAATATCTACAAAACCCACAAATGACAATATTGACAAACTCCACTGCCCACTGGAAATGGCCAAAATGGCCAAAGCACGCTCACCTCCTGCGACTGTCAAACAGCCCATATAATGATGGTATGTAAGAAGTAAACAGAACCAATGTAGTAAGCTCACATAAAACCACTGACCGGCTGAAGAAACCCTGGAAAATAATGAAAACATCAAATAGTACAAAATCCTGTCACGCAACCCCAAACTGAATACTGAATTTCTTTTGTCGCTACATAGATATGGACTATATGTGATGTTGCTGTAGAAGAATAACGTTAACAAAACGTAGACATGTCTTTTGATAAAAACTTTCATATTTGAAAAGAAAACTAAATTAGAATGTTGTGTACTTGATTCTTAGGCCCACTGTTCCGAGGCATACCGTCTCTAGGCCTTTGAAAGGAAAAGACAAATAGATACTACATCGAAAACCAGTCTGCAAGCGAGCAACTCGTGTGTCTCAAACGCTGTCTGTAAGTGAGCAACTAGTGTTGTCTCAAACGCTGTCTGTAAGTAAGCAACTCGTGTTGCCTCAAACATTTAGTGCGGACAAATATGGCAGTCTGTGTTCTCACCATCGACAAGATACTAATTTGTTATTTAACGAGTCGCATGTTATAACCTTTTAGTGGCAATTGTAAACAGCCTTACAGGCTGGAACAGGATTTAAAGGCAAGCAATCATTTCACTTGGTCCTTGAAGGTTTTCTCTAGACGCTCAAACCTTCTAAGCAAATGAAATATGATGGCTATAAAACAGCCTTACAGTCTGGAACAAAATTTAAAAGAAAGCAATCATTTCACTCGATCCTTGAAGGTTTTCTCCAGACGCTCAAACCTTTTAAGCCAATCAAATATTGTGATCAAGTATAATAGCCAATATTTTCTCCATATAAATACAGAGAAAACTTCATGTGCCTGTTTGGCAGCCACTTGCTTGTTTTATTATTTTGTCCAGTCTATATTGCATGCAGAACTTATCCCCTCATATGTCAACTGGAAATTGTTAGAAAAATAACTTTTAATCACCATAGCTGCCTTTAAACTGTGGTCAGGGTAATCATGTCTACAATAGATGTAGAGTTTCAAAACAAT
The DNA here is from genome assembly GCA_034641835.2 of Pinus albicaulis. NCBI lineage: Eukaryota > Viridiplantae > Streptophyta > Pinopsida > Pinales > Pinaceae > Pinus > Pinus albicaulis. Next base: position 1,394,045,669 of record CM076581.1, read on the forward strand.
TCTGATAATCGATTCCCAAATTAATATGTTTTGGAACTGAATGTGAATTAAATTTTTTCACTTACAATACATATAACAGAATTGCTAGCAAGAAATTCACTGCAATGGTTTTCATTGCAGTTAGAAAAATAACTTTTAATCAAGATCGCTCTGGCTTTAAACTGTTTTCAGGGTAAACATGTCTACAATAGGTGTAGAGTTCCAAAACAATTCTGATAATCACTTCCCAAATTAATATGTTTTAGAACTGAATGTAATTGCAATTTTTTCACTTACAATACATATAACAGAATTGCTGGCAAGAAATTCACTGCAATGGATTTCATTATATTCAATTTATTACAAAATGCTAGAACTGTTTCCTCAAGACCGTGGAAACTGCCACATTATTGAATAATACTTCCCTGGTGCTTCCAGAGCATCATTTCATGTAACGATGCTTATACAAAAGGTAAATTAATCTATCACAGCTTTTTCACTTACTGTACAACTGGAAGTTGGAAAACCATGGACTAGATAAAATACAAGCCTTCAACCATGACCATCACTTCCATGATGCGTTTTACAACAAAACTTATTTGTATAGCAGACCAATTTCCAACCAACCAACCAACCACAATAGTTACCACCCCTCCCAACAAGCCTGAACTATAAAAATTTAGTCAACTAGATTAGAAATTATCTGAGGATCCTAGATAAACATTGTATATTAGCAGTCGGTAAAAATTAATAGGTCCACTCCTGAGGTAGGCTGATCTCTGAAGATGCTGTCTGGATCGGAGACGAGACTGGATAGCAGGGTTTTTTCTGGTATTCGGAGAATCCATTTCTAGCGGGAAAATTGCAATAGTCAACGGGTCTCCCACCATAGTTTCCAGTAGAAGGGACTCCAGGTGATGACGTTAAAGCATCTGTAACAACACATATTTAGTAGGTCAATAAAGATTCACATATAGTAAAGGAAGTCATGAACAAATCACAAGGGAACAAGACTTCACCTCGATAATTATGCAAAAGACCACATTGTGTGCTTGGCTGAGAATTTATGTCTTCCACATTGAGGTTCAATGCATGGACAATCCTGGTTGGAAGCAGAACTGTAGAACAACCTGAAAAAGAGGAAGTCCACGTTAAAATTTTGAAAATTAATCAACACCTGTATTATACTAGTACACCAAAAACTATGTCACCAGGAACTTCAACAAGCATATATACACGAGCACACAAGATCAAAATAAACACTTTCACCGAATACACAACTGAAAGATTTAGCATGACCATGTAAAAATCGACCCTGATTTAGGCAATAGGACAGTTCACACCTTATGACAGGCATAAAAGGACAGAACATTGTACAGTGAACATCAACAAATCATGAAGAAGGCATGTTCAAAAATAACATAACAATCTACTACGCTATCCTATACTATTCCATAAAGGCAAAATCGGTTTGATGAGGTAATGAAAATCCAACGAAATCTCTGACTAGAGACCAGGAATCAAAAACCCAACAAAATAACACAATGACAAGGTCCAAATCTCGCTGGGCCTTGACCACCTAACCATAATTTTATAAAGATGTAAAATATAAAGATCTATAAATCTAATAAACACCCAACCATGAACATCAATATGAGGGAATAGAAACTACATGTTTAATTATAAAACTCAAGCATATAGCATGAACATAAATAAGTAAAGAGATTATATTTGACAGCCAGCATGATGGATAGGATAAAGTACAAGCATGGGCAAGGAAACCATATGATGGTCCTAATCTTTACAAAACAATCCCTTTCTCCTCAACCACGAACAAGCATAAAAATTGGGCATAGAAAATGCAGTTAATAACACCTTAGTGGAAGAAAGGCGTTGAGGACTGAACCTTCTTTCAGTGAGACGAGTATGGGAAGAAATATAAGCATTGACAATGATCACATATGGCCATCCTTATCTTCGAAAGAAAAATCCCTTTGACATAAACCAAGAAACTGCATTGAAGAGCAGATAAGGGCTATCAACTGAGCATGCATATAGGAAATACAGTTACACCTAAGTGAGAGAAAAGAGTAGAGGATCTGTAAATTCTTTAGTGACCATGTACAGATTATGAAGAGGGTATGTGTTCAGAATAACATAACAATAGGACAACATATATAGGCCATCTTATGTAAAAAGACAAACCCACCTGACAAGGCCATGAAAACCTAACGTATCCTTGGCCAGTGGCAAAAGACAATAAATCCAACAAGATGCATCATGATGTTACTGAAATCTAACTTAAACCCGACCATGAATTTAACAGACACAGCTTGACCAACATCTGACCAAACCATAACTGATTGGATTCGCAAACTATAACAAACAATAAACCTAACAAACACCTTATTTTAAATAAAAACACAACATGGAAACTAGATGTCAGAGTAAGCACATCTAAAATATGGCCAGACAATGAACTAGGAGGCTATATCTAAAAGCCACCACCGTGACAAAAGGGAGGGTTAATGCATGGGCAATAAAACATATAATTATATTCATCTTTGAAGAAAAATGAAAAAATACTCTTTGAACTGATCCATGAAACAGAATAAAAACACAACTCTGCTGCTTAAATAGTATTTGAAAACATGAAACTTACTTGGCTTCCTTCTCAGATCAGAGTTGCTGCCCGCCCTTCTAGGTAGGAAAACACCTGTACCTCCAGACTCTCTGCCTGAGCCATTAGTTCCAAGAAAAACTGCTCGCATACCAGTACCACCAGCTTGTTTCACAGGAGGCCATGGTGGGGAACTGTACTCAGACCTTAACGAACGGTTACCCACAGCAGATTTGTTCCCTGGTCTGGTTTGCAAGTGTTGAACTTGCATGGGTTTTGCCTGCCTTCCCCATGCAGTTACATGGTTCTGCTTGGATTGTCTATACTGTTAAAAATAGAACAAAATAAAAGGCAAAGCCCGCTTGTTAGAAATAATACCCACACACAAATCCAGCTCTGGGATCTAGTTCCAAGCATAAAAAAATAATGAACACAAAGGGCTAGTGTAAGCATACTTGGTGGGTAAGGAGCCTTCTGTCTTCTTCCCTTATTTTGTCAGTCCAACTTCTCTGGAGCATTTGGGAACTATTGACTCTATCCTTGGAAGAGAGAGCAGAGAAACTACAGCTCTTTCCCGGAAGGTCTTTATTCAGAAAAGCTGGAGACTGTGATGCACAGAAGTTTTGCCTTCTAACATGCCCTTGAAACCCTTGGGCATGCATCTGGGATGTGGATATTGGATTAGCTCCATCCATCTCCAGCCTGATAACTTCGCCGGCCGCGGCATAGAGCAAATCCCATGCATCGGTATTCTCTGTCAAGGGAGTTGTTGGGGGGGATGAAACCTGTGAAGGACCCTTCGAGCTCCCCCTAGACCAACTGCCAACTGCAGACAAGGTAGACTGTGGAGACCTTGCCAGAGTATTTGACTGCAAATCAAGTATCACAAAAAGAATTAGAAATTATGTTTAAACTAGAGGCTTAAATGAACAAGCATATAAAAGAGTTTGGCATATTGTAGATATGGAGCACTCGGGCAATGAATAAGACTTCAATATAATACCTTGTTTGCACCATCTTTTCCAAACAACTTCTGCCTGCACGCCCACTGAGAGGACTGATCCCTATCAATGTTTTCATCATCATCAAGCATGGCATGAGCAATCTGGTTTGCCAAACCAGCCATGTAGTCATCTTCCTCGTCACTCTCTGTTTCAGTTGACCCTATAACTGATTCTACAGGGGAGTTATAGGATGAATCCGGAGGAAGCCCAGAAGAGCACCACTCATAGGGAAACTCATTGGGTATTTGGGGTTCAGTGCTTCTTTGCATGACTCTTTCCTTAGGCGGAGGTTCTTCACTTAGAAAATCAGAGGGCAGCCAGAGTTCTCCATCATCTAAGTTCTGAGGACACTGGAAATCCATTTCTATACCTTCTTTGAATGCCTAGACCGATGACTTCAGATAAAATAACGGTTCCAGGCAGATTATTAAACACTCTTCCTCCCGCCCACTTGATTGCATCTATCACAGCAAGGTTTGAACTTTAAGGCTCACAGACAACATCAAAAGGAGGGAGTCACTGCATAAGTCTCAGTTCCCCTGAGTGGGTGGGCGAGGGCAATAGATTTGCTCAGTTGGTGGGCAAAGGCAATAGATTTGCTCAGTTACACTTGCTGAGAAGTGAAGTAAAGATTGTGGTGGATCTAAGGACATAATTATAATCACATGAAAAGGATAACAGAGCACTTCTCCCCCAAAACTCGCTATAACCCAATACGGAACAGGCCTACAGAAGCAAAGATATCATTTATAATAGGCTGTGATGGGGGCCAGGGAGGAGATATATTGATTATAGCATTAGGCGCTTGGTAGCCATGTTATTAGTACAAAGAAAAAGTTATTTAATAGGAAAAAGAAATTATCCTAGCAAGGAATGTCCTATGCAGGTAATGGGGTGCAGCTTTTAGGGGAAGGAGAACTAGGGCTTCTTCCTACCTTCCACTTCTACAGTAACTTTCACTCTCACTGGCAAATCATGATCACTTCCCGCTGCCTGAGGGAAAAGATTGAACATGGACAAAAGCCTAGTCAGTCTCATATTTCCAAGTGGTGGGTTCAGATGATTGTCTCCTCTGCTCCCTGCCTGCCAGATGTATCCTCCATACTTCATATTAACTTTCACACTCCCCCCACTACTACAAAAGGAATCTCTATGACCACATTACCCTTACCTTCACGCCCACCCCACTCTTAAATTCAAAATTCAGATAGCCCACATGGCTAACCATCAAGGACTCCACTAATCCATTAGAGTTATCTCCATATTTACAGTAAAAAACAACAGAATGATCCATACCCATCGAATAACTCCATAAAGATGCCAGATTTAACGAGGTATTCCTAACCAAAGCAACAGAAACCCTAACTCCTTCGTCTAACCCGAAAAAGGTTCCAGATTCAACGAGGCTCAGGGGACCAGTTTCCATCCGTACAAATCTGGTTGTTGTCCACGTCAGAAACACTGCCAACGTGGCGAAATCCTACAACCCATCTCACCAGCCAAATGACCCATTCAATTTAGCATAAAAATATCTCCATTTCTAGAGGTCCTACTCATCATGCTTGCATGTCCAACTCATCAATTTGTACCCGCCATAAAAACAATAATCGGAACAACCGCTATATTAATTGCCCACGTTGCAAACTCCAGCCAATCACGTACTTCGTTGCATCCACATTCAGGGCATTATTGTGCCACGTGGCAAAATAGTTAACTAAATTACAGAATCTTCCAAATGGCAGATTAATTTGCCCAATTGTAACTTCCGCATCCTAACAGCTACTAAACTGGTCGTTAATTGAGGCCCCAAATTTAGCGGGCCTCAATCCGTTATTCCAGATGCATAAATAACCACACAAAAAATTCCATGTCATCAAACACAAAAAAAATCGCTAGAAAACACCTCAAAATCTAGCATTCGCAGTAGCGGGATCCTCATTTCTTCTAACGGATTTCTTATCATGATCGCATGCGGCTAATTCTTCCAATCCCATCAAATTACCTCACCTCAAAGTTAGGGCCTTGAATCGCATTATCCTAATTCTTCCAATCCCATCAAATTACCTCACCTCAAAGTTAGTGGCCTTGAATCCCTCCAACTTTGGCCCAAGCCCGCTATTCCGTCGCCAAACCTAAAGTTCTCCAAATTATCTGTTAAAATCTCCTAAATTCCACTTTTGGCGACCTGCAAAGCCCTTTCACCGAACCCTTCAACCAGGAGTGGCCCCACCCTTCAACCAGGACGGGATATTTCTTTTTCATTTTTAGTTTTTCAAAATAAACCATCTTATTATGATGGCGACGTGCGGAAAACCGGGTAATCTACGCGCGCCGGCAAATGACGGCGCACCAAATCAAATCAGCGGACGTGAAAATGATGATTCATTTAATTATATTTCATATCAAATCCGCGAGACGGTGAAAGTGACCAGGAGAGCCAGTGACGGACATAAGTTTCCCGGTTTCCAAAAGCAAATTGAGATGGAATAAAAAATATTATTTTGAAAGTTGAAAAGGTACGCCGGTGAACGGCTGCTGTCTGCCGACTGGCAATCCGGACGGCTTGTAAGTTGTGGGCAGTTATATAATTACTCACTTCTTTTATTTATTTTCTCAAAAATATATTTCATTTTTAAATAATGAAAATTTATGAAAATCACAGCATCGCTATGTCCAAGGTTCGTCAGACATGCAGAGGGTGAAAGAAATTTCCGTGAGTTCAGAGAGGAGGGAATCTATAATTGATTTTTGGATTGAGATATTTTTAAATGAAAGAAGTGGAGTGCAAGTAGGATTGGTGACAATGAAATGTTGTCTTTTTTTTTTAATATTTTAATTGTCTTTTCTCAAAATAATCTTCTATATTTATAAATGTCTTTCTATTTCATTAACTAAAATATCTTCATGTTAGAATGAATATACATTATTAATATCAACATTTTATTAAATAAAATATATTATCAATAGCATAAATTTATTTAAATATGGATCTAACCTAAGTTTGAAAGGATCTAATTTCATTCAATTTTTTCATGCGCAAATTTTTTTTATAAACCGATATTATTTAAATTTTCTAAATGTTTAATTTTTTTATTTTAGATATTTTTAAAATTTTATTTGGATTCACATGAACAAAATTTCAACTTTAATGATTAATGGACACCCTTACACATCATACTGGGTTGTAAAATAAATCGTAGTCTAAAAAACTCACAAAATAATCTAGAAATTCCAGTAAGATTTTGAAAAATTCTAGCAAACTCACAAAATAATTCAGAAATTCCAGTAAGATTTTGAAAAATTCTAGCAAAAATTTATGAGAATCTTGGTTACAGTTGTTAAACTTCAGTGTTTTGGTTACTTTAGTGTTGAATCTATTTCCACCATCTGATTTTTTGAATTCTTTTTTACTAGATTCCGACAAAAAACTACCATCCAAACTATTCTGTTACATCGATAAACAACTCCTTAAAATAAACCTCTCAACTAATATGGAAAAAACTTTAAATACCTTTCTTTTTTATTTAATCTTATAACATGGTCAAAGTAGCTTCTCCGGAAAACTCATACGCCATAGCATGTCATTTATGAAGCTAATGAGTTTCTTATAATCTCATTAAAGCACGATAAACGGATGAGTTTGTATACGTGTTTTAAAATAGTGTCGGGTGTTTGAAGGTAAGAGTTAAATTTATAATTAAGAGGTGAATATTTACCTAAAAATATCGCACCTAGCTTATTTCCACAATTTTTAAGGTGGAAATCACTTATTGAGTTATATGTCCATTTGAGTTCTATTTCCATTTTTAACATTTTAAAATAGAGATGAGGTTATTTAGAAATAAGGATTTGACATAGTGTCTAGATGTTGTAATTTATGCATACATATTGTAAATTTAAGTGGAGACATGTTATTTAACAAAGGTGGAAATCACTTATTGAGTTCTATGTCCGTTTGAGTTCTATTTCCATTTTTAACATTTTAAAATAGAGATGAGGTTATTTAGAAATAAGGATTTGGCATAGTGTCTAGATGTTGTAATTTATGCATACATATTGTAAATTTAAGTGGAGACATGTTATTTAACAAAATTATGGTGTAATAATAAATTAATAAAATTTTTAACAATACTAAATATTGACTAAATATTTAGAATTATTAAGTTATTACTTACATCTCTAATAAAATGGATATAGTTCTAACAACCTTTTAAAATGAAGGTTTAACAAACATCACATGCAATAAAATCCATAAATCTCAATCACTTTTATTTTCTTAAATCAATATAAATGTAAATGGCCTAATGAAGAGTTTTAATCAAGAAAAGAAACGTTGATCTTCTAACGTTTAATATATTATGAGAACTTTGGTTTTGTATGTTTATATATTATGAAATTTATGATAAATGATATTTTTATATCTAGAGATCTCTTCACTTTAGGATCTTAGATTTATTATGAATATGTATGTAAATGATCTAATGCGGAGTCTTAATCGAGAAAAGAAATGTTGATCTTCTAAAGTTTGATTTGTTATGAGAACTTTGGTTCTGTACGTTTGATCTATTATGAAAATTCTAATAAATAATATTTTATATTTAGAGATCCTTTCACTTCAAGATCTTAGATTTATTATGAAGGTGAAGATAAAAAATATGTTATACATTTTATTCTAATATTTATTTTTTAATGTCATAATAAGTTGTTGCACACTCTCAAATAAGACTTAATGACAATGTTTTATCTTATTGCATCAATGAAAGAGAGAAACAAAGACACATGGATCTTGAGTGCCTTGAGTATTCAAAATATGATCCACAATATCCATTTTTGTTATAGACTTGAAATCGACACAAAAAATGGCTATTATGGATCATTTTTCGAATACTCAAGATTGTCACCACAAAAATATTCAAACACGTGGATCTTGTTAAATTTTTATAGAAGAATTCAACTACAAATACCTTTTATAGTCTGGATCCCAAGTTCTACTTAAATCATGAGATCATTATCACATATTTTTCATTTTTTCTCAATCTCAAATGTAAACAACTACTCTCCCCGTTTCTAAATGTAATTCTCTCTCTAAGTTTAGTGTTATGCCTTCTTATTGTCTCTCCCTTCATCTTTCTCTAACTTCTTTTAATAATAAGTCTTTATATAATAATTCTTATGCTTGACCAAGAGCTTGTCTTCCTTAGATGTAAGGAAATAGGTTAACGACCTAAGACCTAGAGGTATCTCACAAGAGTGAAAGTCTGCCCCATTACAGACCACCAATGGGTAATTCAGGTAGTGTGGCCTTCATCACCGACTGTCTTTGCGGACAACAACTAGTGATGATTATTCCCATTGTTGATTTGACAACTAAGTTATGATAGAATTTCCCATAGTGTAGTATGTATATATATATTTGGTTGAGTTAATAACCCTTTTAACACATATGGAAGATCTAATATGCAACAAGTGACTCTATTAACTAAGAAAAGAAATTAGATAAAACAATATCTAACCAAACCATGAATTTGACTTGACCATTTAGCAACTATTATAAATGTAACAATAAATAGTTCACTTGCTCACTTGATAATAAACATATATTTTTTCAAATTCTATTCTTACAAATATCCTTCCACTCCTTCAAAGAGGTAGAAATTGGTGCAAGTCCTTATGAAACCCACCATAAAACATTGATTAACTTATATTGTTGTCAAAAACCCCATCACATATCAAAGCAAAGTTTATTTCTAAATAAAGTCATGTAAATCATAAAATCATCTACATGAAATATTTCATTTTTTAATAACCTATTAATTTCAATTTTTAAACTAATATTATCGTTTCTTAATTTCAATTTTTTAAACTAAAATTACCATTCCTTACCATGAAATGGGCACTTGGGACTTCGATCAACCCATCAAGATCTTATCAAATACTTTTTTAATTTAATAATTTTCCAAGATTCAAATTTCCATCTTTTGTAATGTTCCAAAATTTTCATGCAGATAATTGGAACATTAATTTTTGCTTATTTCATCTAGGAGGTCAATAAAATGGGTAAAAGGCCCATGAGTAGGAATAAGATCCTTCATAATGTGAAAAGGATCAATGGAGCAGCTTAATTTTGCACCTTCCAATGTGAAAAGGGGCAATTTTCATGAGGACAAGGTCAAGTTTGACCAAGTCAACAGCGTTGCCTAAGAGGTGTAGCTTGCTTGGGAAGATAGCGCAGTTTTGGAAGGAGAAAGATTCCTTGTGGATGAAACCCTAATGTGTGGGGTCCATGGCAAAGAGGCATTCACTTGTATAAGAGGAAGAAGAGGCAGCCATAGTGAGATATCTTTGAGCATATTGATTTTAACCTGAAGACTAATTTGCATACTCCAGTTGTACAACTGAGTTGCAGTGCTGCTTAGCACGAGGGATTCATGTTTAGGATTTCCTCTCCTTCTTGAGAGGCCTCTTGAGGGATTGCACTGATTTTCCTCACATCCAGGCTTGAGGCCAAGCATCCTCCATCAAGACAACATTATTTCTGCAACAGAATAATGTTGTGTTGCTGGGTGTTACAGTGAGGGTTCACTACACCACCTCCATTAGTTATTTTTCAGAGGGGGAGCCTCATTTCCCTTTGGGAGATCAAATTGGAGGCATTCCGAAGCTTATTACAGACTTTGGCATCAAGGCCAACTCATTCCCTAGCCCTACAACGCAGTTCCATCCAGAGACTGCGTTATTTTAGTGGAGCATTTGCAGCGAGGCTCTTGCAGATTGTTGGAGGGCAAGATATTTGGTGAGAGGATCAGCCTTTCACTCTAAAGATCCATTGGAGGAGGCATATTCAGTTTGGGCATCATCTACAACCATCTCCATCCAGTTCTATTTCTGAGTTGCAGCTGCTACCCAGCAACTCCGACATTTTTATGAGTTGAGTGTTGCTACTGCTCCATTGTTATGTTTGCATATTGTTGGGTCTCCAACATTAGAATATCTTGAGATATTCTCATTGTTGTAGCATTTTCATGATTTGGAATATTACAATTGTATCAAAGCAACTTTCTTGGCTCAGCCTGTGAGTCTAAGCCCAAGAAGATCAGAAAATTGAAGAGGATGGTTTTATCTCATCATATTTCAGATCCATGAAGAACCTCCCCAAGGAGGATAAGCAGAAAGAAGAGGAAGAACCCTGCACTTCCTATTCTCATCGAGAAGGAGACAAAGAAATAAGCAGGAAGAAGACTCCATATTTTGGAGAAGAAAAAGGGGATAAGCTTACAAAGCTTCTTCCTAAATCTGTACATATGATTCATGAAGAGTTCAAGGAGATTAGGAGGAAGATGTATGGAGAATCTCCTAGGGGGTTTGATCCAAAAACAAACTCTAGATTTGAGGAGTGTGAGCATGCAGCTACACATCCTAATGCTCAGCGCAGTCACATGCCCAGGATTGTCGGAAGAGAGATGGAAAGGGAAGAAGAGGTTGCTAGGATGGAAACCCTTAGTGATTTCTTGAAGGAGTATGAGTTTCAAACTCAGAAATTCAGAGATCATCTCAGTTTTTCAAAGTTTTGCAAGATGAAGGTGAGAGGAAAAGAGCAACAAGATAGATTTCTTCTATCTACCTTTGAGGGTTCACCTACGTGTTCAGCCAAAGCTTGGGTGGAGGAGTTAGAGACCTTCTTGCAGTAGCACCAAATGCCGGAGGATGAAGCCATCAAAGTTGCAGCGCTGCATTTGAGAGGTAAGGCTTATGCCTGGTGGATCTTTGAATCCTTTTCTTTGAGAAATATAAACATTGCATCTTATGCTAGTTTCACTAAGGCATTAGTGGAAATATTTGATAGAAGGATTGATGAAACACATATGGTGGAGCAAAACAAGAAAAATCAAACAAAACCCTTGCATGAGAACACAATTCCATTTCAGAAAACCATGGAAGGAGCTGGAAACTTGCACCATACTTTGCCGAAAGAAAGATTTTCTTCTCACATCCTTGAGCAAGAGAGCATGGATATCTCTTTTTCAAAAAGGGATCCAATCATTGGAGGGTTGCCCATGCATGTTGCAGAGATTGAGGGCAACAACGTTGTTATATTTGGAGTTGATCTAGCACCTCATGCGGAGGAAGGAGGAGCTCTTACTCCAAATAGAGGGGATGCTTGCATCTTTGCAAGGAAGTCCCCAGGATCTCATGTGTGGAGATCAAGGCACAAATCATGTTTTATCTGTGCCATTGTTGAGGAGGTGTGGAACCATGGAGACACAAGGAGGAGGTAGGGAGGAGACCCAATATCATGACATGAGGAGTACACATCCCTATTAATTTATGGAGGTTGATGCACCTAAGAAGGTGATTGGATTGCGCAGTGGAAGCATGGACATAGTTTTTCATTCATCTATTCAGTCATCTCTTGATGATGATGTCTCACTGCATGGAGAAATTTTGCCGGGGAGACCACTGGATCAGCAGAGGAGGATGGAGGCTTCACAGGTTGGGGCACCACTCATGGATTTCAGGTGGGTGGAGACCTTGGTAGAGCTTGATACAATGCTAGGATTCTGGGGTAAACTCAAGGAGAGAGGGAGCATTCCCTCAACATCATTTTTACCCACTTCCATTTCAGATTCTACGATGTGGCAGAAGTAGCAGGAAGAAGGATAACAGCCTTCCAACTTGCATCTTTGGCATAGGAGATGTTAGAGAGGAGGATGACCATATGAAAGATGCTCTTCATGAGATATCATCAGCGCTGTCACTATGGAGGTTAGATCCATATTGGAGCTCCCAGCTGTTATTGGAGTATTCCAAGGATATTTTTACTTACATGATCTTGGATGACTAGTTGCATGAGGAGGGATATTTAGTCAGAGATGGGGTCATCTTTTATCATGGTAGGATCTTCTTTCCTGGAGCTTCCAAGCTCAAGGATAAGTTGCTGCAAGCAGCTCAAGAGGATTTCCTTTTCAGTCCCACCTGTTCTATGAGAGCACACCACACCATCATGGAGGGGTATTTTTGGAAGGGCATTGAGGAGGAGATATATCAGCATATGCAGAGATGCATGGATCAGATTCAGATGGAGGAGATACATGACTCTTTAGAGGAGTTAGTACAACCACCTCTTTTCTCTTTGAGGATGAGAGGAGACTCATCTATGAGCCACTCCATGAGCAGAGAGTATGGTAAGGGTATTCATTGTTGTTTACATGAGCATTTATATGATGTATGTATATGTCCCTTAACCATACATGTGCAGGATGATGCTCCAAGGAGGAGCATTCTTTTTTCTAGACCACATGGTTTAGATGAGGCCATAAGCATGATTGGTGGCCCTTCCCTAGGAGGACTTGGGGAAGAGATATATCATGGAGGACATGCTCTTTGTACACCTTACATCATTCACTTCCTCCATAATTATGAGGAGATTGGAGCAGTAGGCAAGTGGTTGAGAGGCCACTTATTTTATCAGTCTCTATTGCAGTTGAGGGTCAAGCTGTGTTGGTTGCACTTGAGGGACCATTTTCCTTCACATTTGTTGCATATGGCAGCAAGTATGATTCTCATCTTTGCTCCCTATGGCTCTATTGTTTCTGTCTTTATGAGGAGCATGCTTGGGGGGGAGACACATTGGATGGATGTGTCCTTTGAGGGAGAATTCTCCTACACTTTTTGCACTACATGTTCTAAGGGGAGCATGGGAGATGGTATGGCCACTAGAGCTACTCATTTCTTTCCATACGAGGTGAGCCATATGATAGGTGTCATGCCATATGATGATGACTTCCAACTCATCATATATGGAGATACTTGGGCTAGCTTGATTTGCAGTGTTGGGGGAGAGATCTTTGGAGGTTTAGTCCTCATTTTGCCACTTGAGGGCAAACTTATTGCAACCCATGGACATCTAGCACTCTACACTTATCATAAGTGGAGAGATGGACAGCGTGGGGTAGGCTACATAGTCTACCGTGTGCAGATTTTCATCCCACCTACTTTGTCGGAGCCAAAGGTGGAAGACAACTTTCAGGAGTTGCCTAGTTGGAAGGTGACTCATTTTCCATGGCTCATAGCTTGGAGATGGAGGATCCAATGGGAAATATAGTTCCTAATTTGTTTCAGATCCCATTCTTCAAGGGGACCTCTAGACATCACTTTGCTATCCTCTTGAGTATTTCACCTTTACATGATGATGGCTTGATAGCTAACTTACATGTTAAGGAGGGGAAATGTGGAGGCTTGATTGATGAGATAACATCACTTTCCTTGGAGGAGATCATCATACACAGATGCTACAGGTAGAGGAGGAGAAAAGAATTCAGTCTATCCTTTCACTTACTTGAGGACAAACAATCTTTGAGAGGGAAGGACTGTAATGTTCCAAAATTTTCATGCAGATAGTTGGAACATTAATTTCTGCTTATTTCATCTAGGAGGTCAATAAAATGGGTAAAAGGCCCATGAGTAGGAATAAGGTCCTTCATAATGTGAAAAGGATCAATGGAGCAGCTTAATTTTGCACCTTCCAGTGTGAAAAGGGGCAATTTGCATGAGGACAAGGTCAAGTTTGACCAAGTCAACAACGCTGCCTAAGAGGTGTAGCTTGCTTGGGAAGACATCGCAGTTTTGGAGGGAGAAATATTCCTTGTGGATGAAACCCTAATGTGTGGGGTCCATGGAAAAGAGGCATTCACTTGTATAAGAGGAAGAAGAGGCAGCCATAGTGAGATATCTTTGAGCATATTGATTTTAGTCTGAAGACTAATTTGCATACTCCGGCTGTTCAGCTGAGTTGCAGTGCTGCTTAGCACGAGGGATTCCTGTTTAGGATTTCCTCTCCTTCTTGAGAGGCATCTTAAGGGATTGCACTGATTTTCCTCACATCCAGGCTTGAGGCCAAGCATCCTCCATCAAGACAACGTTATTTCTGCAACAAAATAATGTTGTGTTGTTGGGTGTTGCAGTGAGGGTTCACTACACCACCTCCATCAGCTATTTTTCAGAGGAGGAGCCTCTCTTCCCTTTGGGAGATCAGATTGGAGGCATTCTGGAGCTTATTGCAGACTCTAGCATCAAGGCCAACTCATTCCCTAGCCCTACAACGCAGTTCCATCCAGAGACTGCGTTATTTTAGTGGAGCATTTGCAGTGGGGTTCTTGCAGATTGTTGGAGGGCAAGATCTCTGGTGAGAGGATCGGCCTTTCACTCTAAAGATCCATTGGAGGAGGCATATTCAATTTGGGCATAATCTACAGCCATCTCCATCCAATTCTATTTCTGAGTTGCAGCTGCTACCCAACAACTCCGACATTTTGCTAATTTTGTATTTTATAGCCAATCCTTCCAGGATTGACATGAGGTAGCCTTTGGGAGTTGAGATCTTCACTCCTAATGTTATATTGGGCCATATATTGATATATCTATGTATTTGGCATATGTAGCATGCAGTTGTTCTATAAAATTGCGCTGTCATAGCTTGAGCATACATGTGTAGTAGTGGTTTTGTCATGTATCTTGTACTTGTTCTTGAGGCTGAGTATTGCCTATCTTGAGTAACCTTTTTCCTCAAGATCTTGTATTCATTTGTTGCTGCTATTTCTTAATAACATAGCTATGGGTTTCCCTCATGTTTTTATGAGTTGAGTGTTGTTGCTGCTCCATTGTTATGTTTGCATATTGATGGGTCTCCAACATTAGAATATCTTGAGATATTCTCATTGTTGTAACATTTTCTTGATTTGGAATATTACATCTTTAAATTAATAAATTATAAATTTACTTCTTTTTTTTTGAACTTTTTTTTTTTTTATAATAACAAAGTCAAACTTAAAGTAGAACCAACCTACTTAATTTAAAAATATACATATTTTAAATAAATAAATTCTCAACCCACTTTACATTTACAAACTATAATTTCATAACCAAGTAACTTAATTCTCATACTTCCTTCCTTCTTCCTTATCCATTTAAAAAATGCATACTTTAAATAGCCAAACTTTACATTTACAAACTATATTATCATAACCCAATAATAATAGATTTTTGGCTTCTGTGATCCATCGATAAATTATGAAGAAATATTTCAGTAATAATCACATTACAATGAACAAAGTCGACGCATTTCGAACCAACCAATGTGGTTCAACCTGATGATGAACCACACTAGTTGGTTCGAAACGTGTCGACTTTGTTCATTGTAATGTGATTATTACCGAATTTTTTTTCATAACATAACCCAATAACTTAATTCTTCTCCTACTTACGTCCTTCTCTCTTTTTGTACATATATATATATATATATATTCACAACTCCCTTCCAAAATTTATTGACCAAATTTGACTATTGATTAAATTAAATTAAACTACCAATGGGGCCGTGTATTTCCATTCATCCATCACATGAAGAGAAAATTGTACACCCTGTACAATGAAAATACCACATAAGCCATTGACAAATGCAAACAAGAAACAACTAGCTCTACTTATACCACTTTACTTTTTTCATTTGTCTTCTTTTCTTTTAACCTTTATGTGGCAAATGCAATCACGAACAACTGGCTATACTTATACCCGCTTACTCTCTCATATTTCTACATAGTTTTACCTTTTGTCTTATTTTACCTTTATCTTTTGATATGGAGGTTGAGGTACATACATGACAGCCCAACATAGTAACTTGATAATGATGTACAATTTGTGTGGCAATACAAAGGTTATTTAACAATTTTTTTCAAAGTTTGTTTCAAAATCATTATAATATTCAATAACCTGAAATATAATATTCAATGATGGAAAGTACAATCAATCTCCCTCCATTATCGGGTATTGTATTAATTGAAACTAGAGGTGGGATCCTAATGTTGACTTAATGCCCGGAGTTATTATTAAGTGATCTATGTTAATGATAGGGATTATTAATGCTGCTATATTGGCGGCAATAAATTACTTGAATTAAGGTCTCAAATAGGAGGGAAAGAACTAAATAGCATATCTATGTCCTTTTCTAAAAGAAAAAACCCATAATGATACATAAAACTTTATAAATTTTGATGTACAATAACATTAGATTTTTGCTTGTATTAAAATTAAAGTGGATAGGTTTCCTTAACTAACAATGAGAGTGTGGTCTTTGGTAAAGTTTCTACATCATTAATAATGTTTTTACCCAATTAAAGCGATTAGCAACTCCTAAATGTCATGTCATACCGAAGAGTCCAGAATCTTTTTTCGCTTTTCTATAGCAATAGAAAAATTAGAACCTTTGAGTATTCTTCAATCTTAGATTTTTCTTTGGAGGATATTTCCTTAATGGATATCTATAAATTGATATTACATAATTGCATCCAACTTTATCCAGAACCTTAGAGTACTCTTTAATCTTAGATTTTTCTATCCTGATATTTCCTTATGGATATCTATGAATTGATATTACATAATTGCATCCAACTTTATCCACAGTGAAAATGTTTTATCCATATATTATCATGGTCATGTTCATTTGGTCTAGTGTATTCACTATATTAAACATACATGTTCTACAACCCTTGTTTGATAAGATATAGCAGGGCCACAACCTTGAGTAGGTTGCAAAAAAAAAAATAAAAAAACTATAAAGTACTGTTGTAGGTTAAATATTTTTACATGTTAGAGAAAGCTTGCCAGGTCAATGAAAGAGGAGTATTACTGTTATTGCGATGGTAGATACGTGATATGCTCACTTTTTATGAGTGGATGCGTTTATATAAAACGATTATTTAATGAAAGTAGTTATAGAAAAACAAATTGTTAGAAATTAATATATTATAATTGCAATATGACATTTCACCTTTTAAGAAGTGATACTTAATCAAAATATTAAAAACATCTTTGACAATTTTTAAAATTGGTCTTATATAGAATAAAATAAATATTTAATTTTAAATAAAAAATAATAAAATAGATATTAAAATGTATAATTAATAATATAGTGATGTTTAATATAATGAAAACTAGTTAAAAAATAATAAATTAGCTAAAAATATTTGAGGAGAATTGTTTAAAAGTAGAAATGAGTTAAAGGGATTTATAAAGAAACACATTAAATAATAGGAAAATAATGTTTAAAGTGATTTTAAAAGTAAATGTATCAATACATTTAGATTTGTTTTAATAAAATATTGGAAAAAAGAAGAGAAACAAATGTATTGATTTGTTTTAATAAAATATTGGAGAAAAAAGGAGAAATAAAAAATAGACAAGATTGAATTCAATTAAAGGTTTATAGGAAAAGAGTTCATGGGATAGTTCAATTGGTAATCACTTTGTTATGAAATATTATGTAAAGCATGAGATTCAAAGTTCAAATCCTGGTGAGTTAAGTAATATATATATATATATATATATATAGAGAGAGAGAGAGACAGAGAGAGAGAGAGAGTGGTTTCTATAAACATTTAGGGA
The DNA here is from genome assembly GCA_034641835.2 of Pinus albicaulis. Taxonomy (NCBI): domain Eukaryota; kingdom Viridiplantae; phylum Streptophyta; class Pinopsida; order Pinales; family Pinaceae; genus Pinus; species Pinus albicaulis. Next base: position 1,394,063,708 of record CM076581.1, read on the forward strand.
TAAGAGAAAGTAAAAAAGTATGCCCCCATATTCTAAGAAAGGCATTGGCTCTAAATTATGGAAAAGGTACGACAACAAATGTTCATTTAAAAGCCAATATAATATATTATCTCTTCCTATATGTTTCAAGAGTATACAAATAAGATAATTAATTTTATATAAAACTATATTAGGGTATGTAATGGCTTACTCCAAAGTTGAGTTGGATCTCTTAAATCAAAGTTGTATTAGGATAAAATGACATCACCAAGAAGAAGTCTTGGTTATTGTGTGTAAGTCTCTAAGGTGATAATTGACATTATGGGATTTATTTTGCTAGTTTTAATATCACTTCTTCACCGCTATGAGCATTGTGATGCTATGAGTCTAAGTGGTATATTTAAGCTCACCAAAATATATCATTAGTAAATGATGCTTATGAGAGATGGGTCATAGTGAATAATTGAGTTTTAAATTATCTACAAAGTTAATGTAAAAACATGATATTTTATGTGGGAATGTGGAAATGCCCATGTGCTTAAATCAAGTCTATGGAGTTATGAACGAATGACTTGAAATATAATATTGATAATGTTTTGCGAATGAGATAGCAAGATAGTGAGCTTAATCGTGGGAAGAACTTACTAGGTCACTTAAAGTGAGGTATTGTTATTGCCCCCACCAAGATTTAATCTAACAAGTGGCATGTTTCCCTTGCATGCCCCTTACAATGGGACCATTGTTTAAAGAAGCCACTATTAATGTTAAATTGAGTTAGAAGTTCATACGCCATGATTACTAATTACGTTTTACCTCTTGATAGGCGATGGATGCTCAAAAATCAAATGAAGCATCTTTTTCATTTTCCTAAATCCATCTACGTAAAAGAAAATTAATATGGAAATATAAGTATAAAACTATTGGAAAACGATAATGTATTGTAGAACTAAATAAAATATTAATTTTCATGAGTAATTGAAATTAGTTAAAATAAAATGAAGAAAAGCAATTTTAAAAAGAGAATGAAAATCCCTAAAGCAATTCTAAAAAAAGCAAAGCACATCAAGAAAATAGTGTAATGGGAGCATTTTAACAGAGAGTCAGAGAAAATGAACAAAAAGGGACATGATTGAACTCAATTATGGGCTTACAAGGAAATATTAGAAGAGTACCTCCCTGAACATATGAGTTTAAGAAAAAGAAACAAGAGTGATAGTTGCATAACAACATAGTCCCTGCCTCTTTTGATAGTTATCAATATGTTGGTGTGATTAAGGCAGTGCGAGGTTCACATTTTGTCGTTATTTGAGAACGCTTTGTTTCCACAATCATTTCTGCAAGCCACACTCTACATAATGAAAGCTTCCTCTGCACCTCCACACTCCAAGGAAGTTTGATAGCATAATGAAAGCTTTGATCACAAATAATATCCTTACATCCAAAAAAATTCCTAGTATGTCAAGTGTGGGAGTGCAGAGGTGCGGGAAATCCTCAGTGGATTTAAGAAAATGCAAATCCTTAATAGCGATAATGACCCTCTTGGCATTCTTGGATACTTATTTAAGCAATCACCTCCTCAGTGAAATATGATGATCTCTTACACCGAATAATGCAAAACGTCTAGCAAGGTTGAGTGGGAAAACCCTTTGCTCTATTCATAGCTTCATCGAGACCAAATTAGGATTTAATCCAGAAGCTTCAGCTTGAGTGAACTCAATACGAGTAAATCTCGACAGTAAATTGGACTTCACAACCCTTGAGTCTCCAATTAGCACAACTTTAAATAAATAATCATAGTCCTCTTCTATTTTATAAGTCATTACGACAATCGCATCAATCTATGGAATAGTCAATGTCAAAATATCAATAATCCCCGTATTCTTTGACTGCTAAACCTAATAAATGCACACTTTGCAATCGATATAGTAGTTGGGTTGAACCGTTTAAGATATAAAGAAATTGCTCGTGCATCTTATCTGAAATTCATATCAAGTAGCTAAATTAAATGGAGGTAAGGAAAACGCCCAGTAATATTATATATCAAGCAAGTATATACATGGAAATTTAAGTACCACAAAATTAATATATCAATTTCATTATGAGGTGTGGAGGAAGCTTTCATCGTGCAGAGTGTGTAGGTGTGGAGGAAGCACAAAGAAAGCTTCATTCGCACCTTCGCACTATGCATAATGAAAGATTCCTCTACACCTTCGCCCTCTGCATAATGAAATATTCTATGCACCTTCGCACTCTACATAATGAAAGATTCCTTCGCACCTTCTCACTCTGCATAATGAAATATTCATCCGTACCTTCACACTCTGCATAATAAAATATTCCTCCGCACCTTTGCACTCTAAAGAAATATATTTTGTATTATTTATGAAATATATTTTGTAGAATCTTGACCAATGTTAATAAAAAAAATATGTGTACATTCAATATGGAATATAACTAGGGATTTTTTTCAACAGATGTCTAGGGTTTCGCTTACCCGATGCTCTGCAGGTATTCTTTAATTGCTCAATGTGTTCAATTCTTTTATCACTAAATTGATTTTGATTGGCTGCTCATCAATCAACTCAATGTAACTCTTTCAAACCACTTCTAACTGAAGATTATCCTCTTCAGTTTAAGAGGGCTATCTCAAAGTGTAATATTCCAAAATTTGCACCCAGCAATTTGAAATATTAGATTTTGCTACTTTCACTTAGGAGAGGAATAAATGGGTAAGGAGGCCCATGAACAATAAAAATATGAATAATTTCCACCTTAATAAGGAAGGGGATCACCTTAGGAGTTGGATTTTACACTGTCAGGTGTGAACAAGGGCAAAATAGATGTGGACATAGTTAATTTTGACTAAGTCAACATGCATTCTTGAGGAGGAAGAGATCACCCAAGTAAACTAGCTCAATGTGAACAGGGATCAGCCTAGACACACATATAAGAACTGGATTGAAGACCCCTTACTGTGAACATAGGCATTGCAGGTGGATTAGTCCCAGTTGACCAAGTCAAAAGCGCCGCTACAAGGAGGAGGGAAGCCAACAAGGACAACACAGTTTTGAAGGAGGAATCTTCACTAGGAAGTCACCTCAACAATGTGTGGGGTCCGGGGTGAGGAGGCTCACCAAAGATAAAAAGGAGGGAATAGCATCAAGGAGATCATTCATGTATTCAACTATCTTTGGTATTTTGACTACTTGCATGCTTCAGCTGTTTAACTGTGGTTGCAGCACTGTTTAGTGCAAAGAATTCCCATGCGAGAATTCCATCCCATTCTTGGATCAACTTGCTTAAGGGATCTAAAGGAGGGTCTGAGCTTAAAATACATCATCTGGCTTAGGGCCACTCAGCCAACAACATCTACAGCGTAGTCATCTTTAGAAACTGCGTCTTTTCTGCAAGGGAATTTGTTGTTGGGTTAAACCTTGCTATTTTGTGCTAGTCTTTGAGGAGGAGGTGTTTATTTCCCTCTAGTAGATCTAATAAAAAGGGCCTAGGGCCATTTTTTGTATTATTCAGCTATTGTATGTTATATTCAGCCATGCTTAATACAGAGTTGCAGTGAACTGCGTTATTTTCTGCAGTGCTGCTTTTTGTACATGTATAATGCCGGAAACCCTTGCCGGGTGTCTTATTATTTGTGTAAAAGAGGTTAAACCTCCATTTCTCTGCTATTTGATCAATATATTCTCCAGATCAGTATTATTTCATCATTTGTTGTATAAAACCTCATGGGAATTACGCTCTCACAATCTTCAGAAATTCTGTTGTAGAGAAGTCATGGGATCAGGGTGTTCTTAAGCTATCTTGAGTTGGGGAGATCTATTTATGGTAGCTAGATTCATTTGTTTCACCTCCAATTATGCAAGTGGGTTGTATATTGTCTAAAATCAAAGATCTAAGTCCCAGTATCCACTGTTATTGCGTTATTTTTTGAAGACAGCTGTTTTATGCCTTATATTGCTACATTTCCCCACCCGGGAAGGAGAATATAGGCCATATTCTTGCTGAGGTTATTACATATGCTGGTTAGATGTTCTTTTACATCTAATGAGCTACTCTACATTTCCAAGCTCATGATTTGTTGAAGCTCCAACTTTGGAATATCTTAAGATATTCCATCTGTTGTAGAAAATCCCTATTTTGTGATATTACAGTGGTATCAAAGCTTTGCTCTTGGCTCAGCCTATGGATTTCAGATCCAATCAGAAGATAAGAAGAAAATGAGAACAAAATTATGGAGAGGATGAGATTACTCTCATCAATTTTCAGATCTAAGAAGAAATAAGAGAAATGCACTGAAACTCCAAGAGGGTTTCAAGGAGGAGAAAGCTGTAGTGAGACCTCTAGAAGGATTCAAGAGGAAGAAGAAGATACATGCACTTCCTGTTCTCATAGAGGACGTGGAGAGCAAGGATACTACTTAGAACATGAGATCCTGAGTGGATATTTGGCAGAGTACAAGTGCCAACCTAGGACTGTCAAAGAGATCCTAGATCTTCCTCAGTTTATCCAACTGAGAGAGGAAAGACGACCATGCAGCAACAGGATGATAAGGGGCAATAGATTTATATTGTCTACCTTTGATGGATCACCCTTATGCACAGCAGAATCTTGGGTGATGAAGTTAGAAGCAATTTTCCTGCTACATCCAATAGTGGAAAAAGAGGCTGTGGAAATCTCAGTGCTGCACTTGGAGGGCAAGGCAATATCTTGGTGGTCCAGCCATGTAAGTCATGCAAGGGTATCTACCTTTGCTGATTTCACTCATCGGGTAATCAAAATATTTGACAGTAGAAGGCCAGAGAAGGAGGAGTTCTCTTCTCCACTTGAGGAGACCTTTACCAGTGCTGCCATATTCATGAGGGAGCAACCATCCATAGCAGCAGTTGGACCAGCCAACACATTGAAGGGAGGGACTCTTGCAGCCATACAAGATGTTCCAAGGCTCACAAAGGTATGCATCAATTTCCATGTCCTAACATTTCAGAAAATTTTATGGAAGAATTTGGAAATTTGTTCTCACATGGTCCAGGATCGAAACACATTGCTGATGTGGAGCAACAAGCTTGCACAGTGCTGTGTAACTTTGGCTTGATCCAATAAGGGATAAACATTCATCCCTTTGCACCTTTATTGAGTTGCATGCAACATGAGGTGTTAGGGTGAAATATTTTGGAGGGAATAATGCATGTTGTGCCACTTTCTAATAATGTTTTGTTTTCAGCACACTTGGATTCTTTTGGATTCACGGGGTTGATTGGTGAGAGGTCTTTCCTGAAAGATCTCTAAGGGGTTACATCTCAACTTCCCATGAGGTGTAAGGAGGAATACTTGCTTTGGGAGATTGGTAGTCTTCATTGGGAAGATGCCAGTGGAGAGAATGATTGGGGGCATCCACACTTGGATGAAGGGAGGTGGATGGAGAGCAAGAGGCTTGTGAGCCACTTGCAGATCTATGACATAGGGCAGCAAGAAGCAAAGCTGCACTGGCTACTCTTGAGAGAGTTTGGCCATCATGAGGCATATCCTTCTCCTAAGGGTATGAGGGAGGAAGACAGTTGGCATGACACTAGCATCATATGGTAGCTTAGAGGTTGCGTGTATCATGTTGATTTGATCCTTTTCACATCAATCAACATATTTTCATCTCATGCTTTGTATGATGGAGGTGTGAGAGGGAAGTAAGAGTCATTATTGCTATGGCTTCTCTTGGGAGAGTATGGGTAGATATTTTCCCATATTTTTTCATGATATTTCCAGAGAGGAGGAAGGCACATTCATGGTGCAAGGAGGCTACCCTCCAGCGTTGGAGGATTATGAGAAGCTTCCATGTAGGGAGAAGGGCTTCTCACATAGCAACATGATGGTGGATGGCTTTGGCATATGGAGTCTCAAAGGGGGAATTCATGGAGCCTTATTACTAAGGCCCACAACGTTGTCACAAGGGAGTGTGTTCTTATTGATGGAGTGTTCCAAGGAGTATATGTATCCCTTCTTCTTGCAGACTTTTATGAGGAGATCCTCATGGGGGAACTTATACATGGACCTCACTTTCAGCCTACTCACCATGCATGGTAAGAAATATATTTTTGTACTTGTTGATTACTCCATTTAGTATTTGTATTTTCTCACCACATATGAGCAGTGCATGGCTCCACAAGAGAGCAAGAGTATTTTTGGGTTTCATGGTCACTTTAGGGCCAATGTTTGTAATGACAGTAGCCCATCTATACATGATCTTGGGCAAGTGTGTTGTTGTTTTGCCTATGTACAACTGATATACATTGATGCTTACTTCCCCATGTTGGAGGAGCAAACATACACAACTTATAACTTGTTGCAGAACCACTTGCCACATGACATTATCAAACAACAGTTGGGGAGACTGCGTAATATCCACTTGGAAAACCTTTGGTATCATCCAAACTTACACATAACTTTCAGCCATTTTCTAATTTGGATGCCATATGGTGATGGTGTGCCATTCATCTTGTATGGAATGGTTTGGGTTGGCATGGCTCATGACTTTGGAGGGAGGGTCCTTGGAGACTCAACCTTCTTCTTTCCATTTGAGGGCAATCATGTTGCAGCCCAAGATCAGCATGCCCTCTACACTTATCATAAGTGGAGAGGAGGACAACGTGGGATAGGCCTTCTTGCCTATCATTTTCATCTATTCAACCCACCTACACCTCAGGAACCAAAGGTGGAGGAGATTCTACATGAGTTGCCATATTGGAGGGTGACTCATTTCACATGGATGATAGCTTGGGGACGGAGGTTAGATTTTGGAATGAGAGTTTCCCATGCACTTCAAACTCCATGCCTTGAGAGGACCTCTAGACAACACATAGTTGTCTCCTTGAGTATGTTATTGTTGCATGATGATAACCATTTGGGATGTGCACCAAATGCTGATTTGTTTTGCTTGGAGAGGCACTATGAGGTTTCACTGTTGAGGCAACATCTTATTCTTTGGGGGAGTTCATCATATAAGGATGCTACAGGGGGAGAAGAGGAGGTTCTTCAGTCCTATCTTGTAGTTGCTTGAGGACAAGCAACATTTGAGAGGGGAGGACTGTAATATTCCAAAATTTGCACCCAGCAATTTTGAATATTAGATTTTGCTACTTTCACTTAAGAGAGGAACAAATGGGTAAGGAGGCCCATGAAAAATAAAAATATGAATAATTTCCACCTTAATAAGGAAGGGGATCACCTTAGGAGCTGTATTTTACACTGTCAGGTGTGAAAAAGAGCAAAATAGATGTGGACATAGTTAAGTTTGACTAAGTCAACATGCATTCTTGAGGAGGAAGATATCACCCAAGTAAACTAGCTTAATGTGAACAAGGATAAGCCTAGACACACATATGAGAACTGGATTGAACAGAGGCATTGCGGGTGGATTAGTCCTAGTTGACCAAGTCAACAACGCTGCTACAAGGAGGAGGGAAGCCAACAAGGACAACGCAGTTTTGAAGGAGGAATCTTCACTAGGAAGTCACCTCAACAATGTGTGGGGTCCGGGGTGAGGAGGCTCACCAAAGATAAAAAGGAGGGCATAGCATCAAGGAGATCATTCATGTATTCAGATATCTTTGGTCTTTTGACTACTTGCATGCTTTAGCTGTTTAGCGGTGGTTGCAGCACTGTTTAGTGCAAAGAATTCCCGTGTGGGAATTCCATCCCATTCTTGGATCAACTTGCTTAAGGGATCTAAAGGAGGGTCTGAGCTTCAATTCCATCATCTGGATTAGGGCCACTCAGCCAGCAACATCTACAACGCAGTCATATTCAGAAATTGCATCTTTTCTGCAAGGGAATTTGTTGCTGGGTTAAACATTGCTATTTTGTGCTAGTCTTTGAGGAGGAGGTGTTTATTTCCCTCCGGTAGATCTAATAAAGAGGGCCTAGGGCCATTTTATGTATTATTCAGCTATTGTATGTTATATTCATCCATGCTTAATATAGAGTTGCAGTGAACTACTTTATTTTTTGCAGTGCTGCTTTTTGTACATTTATATTGCCGGAAACCCTTGCCGGGTGTCTTATTCTTTGTGTAAAAGAGGTTAAACCTCCATTTCTATGCTATTTGATCAATATATTCTCCATATCAGTCTTATTTCATCATTTTCTGTGGAAACCCTCATGGGAATTACGCTCTCACAGTCTTCAGAATTTCTGTTGTAGAGAAGTCATGGGATTGGGGTGTTCTTAAGCTATCTTGAGCTGGGGAGATCTATTTATGATAGCTAGATTCATTTGCTTCACCTCCAATTCTACAAGTGGGTTTTATATTGTCTAAAATTAGGGATCTAAGTCCCAGTATCCACTGTTATTGCGTTATTTTCTGAAGACAACTGTTTTATGCCCTATATTGCTGCATTTCCCCACTCGAGAAGGAGAATATAGGCCATATTCTTGCTGAGGTTATTACATCTGCTGGTTATATGTTCTTTTACATCTAATGAGCTGCTCTACATTTCCAAGCTCATGATTTGCTGAAGCTCCAACTTTGGAATATATTAAGATATTCCATTTGTTGTAGAAAATCCCTATTTTGGGATATTACACAATGGGGATTTATGATTTTCAATATAAATAATACTAGATGGCTAAATCTATGAATTTTGACTTGGTTTTGTATGATTGTAGGTTGAAAAATGAAAGCTTGCTACCATTGGGATATGGAGTCCACATCAGTACGCTTAGTGACAGTAATTCTTAACATGAAGCTGAGGCAAATAGAGGTTTTTAATAAAGATGATTCATACACACAATATAAGGAAAACACATTAATTTCACCCCTAAAGGAAGTCAGAGCATGACAACATGAATTATGAGTAATTAGAGATAAAATTCACTGCAAGTGATTAGACATAAAGATACAAAGCAACAACACATTAAACACCTCATAAGAATCTCAGGTGTGGAAGTAGAATGTCACTGTATATTACTGATAATGGAAAAAAACATACAAGCAGCAATTTGGTGCAATATTCTCCAACCCCTTCAAACTATCAAAAGCCTCTCATTTATAGAGTGAGATCTCTTTACATTAGGTCTGCCAGTTGGCCTAGACTCTCGAATCCTCATCCAGAGTTATAATCCTAAAAGAACTCTATTACATTGAGTATGAATAGGGATTTTTTGTTTTTTGTTTTGGAGGAGTTTGTAATAAAAAAAGAGTCTATCACTTAATAATTGCATCAACAAGAAACTTTAAATGACCCATACAAATAATGTCTATCGAAACCAACAACAATTTTGATGTGTCAAATGTCAACCTGAACTTTAGGCCTTGATTTACCAGATTTGTTGATGTGCTGTCAACTTATGGACTATAAAAGGTGTAGTGTCATCCCTTTATGAAGTAGCAATAGTTGATGAGTTGTTCATTTGATGATGTGTAGGCTGAGTGTCTTAGTCACCAATGTTATAATGACCTCTTAGCAATCTCATTTCCCTTTTTAATCATATCCAATGCCTCCAAAAGACCGAAGAACTTGACTACTGCAAAAACAGAGTACCTTTATGCAGTTTCGTGGCGTAGTTTCATAGCGTATGAAATTTTTCCTTTTCTGCTAATTCCCTACCACCTTTGCTAGTCAAGAACATTCAATAAGCCATAAAATCTTGAAGACAAACAACTCCCCTCCTTAATCCTTCACAAAAATGAATTCCAAAGCAAAATTGCATCTTTAGAATTTTCATAGCGTTTTTCTGGCTTCAAGCTTGAAGCACGCTATGAAACTACCTAAAAAACTAGAATTTGCTATTTTTGTGATTTTCTTCAAAATTTAGTATGTAGGTCTGTAAGATGATATGACGAAGTATTTTAAAGTAGAATAGGTTCAAACTACCTCTTTTCCTCCTCAAGAAACAACATTTTCACCATTCAACAAGCTTCTCTATTAATAAAAACAGAGCTGTTTTTTCTGAATTTTAGGGCTCATAAATGATCTTACATCTCAAGATCCTTGATGGTTGTTGCAAAACTGGAGGAGGTTTTGTATACCATTTCTTTCTGAAGAAAAACCTCTCTTGGTTTTTTTAAAACCATCTTCAGCTGTCCAAAATCTGCATTATAAAAACATGTATAAAACAGGAAAATTATGGATTCTAAAAATAGGTCCCAGAGACACCTTCGAATATCCAAACTGGTAGTACCTGTGAGAAAAGTGAAGAAGGTTATTTTTCCTTTGGCTGTGCTTGACAATAACCTCTCTCAGTATTTCCAATTTCATCTCTTTTCATCCATAATATTCTCTTGAAATTTACTGCTCCCATAGTCCAAAAAGGCAACAAATTCCCTTGAAGCTCTAGCAAAAATTCAAGCAACTTGAATTGGTGAATGTTTCAGTAAAGCTAGGTTCCTCCATGAATAGCTTAAGGTCCATGGGCTTCTATCTAGCCATAGATCCTCCTTTTTATACTTTCTCCTTCATGGCCATCTCTCTTTATAACCAAGTTTCCCTCTTAAAAATGTGACACCTGTAAAGACAAATTAGACAGCAAGCTGCTTGTTGTGGTGAAGCAACTTTCAAGCAGTGACAATAAGATGCTTCACATGCAAGAATGAATGTTGAATGAAAAATAGCAGCTTAGGCTAAATTTTAAAAGGTAATTTTGACAACTCAGATTTTGATGATGTCACATGTGACTATAAAAAACAATAATGATAGCAGACATGGCTGTGTACATTTGAAACTTACCATAACGACCTTGAATGACTTCCACCTTTACTCCTATAACCATAAAATGAAACCTCACATAGCTCTGACAACCCTTGCTGAAAAAACACATTTTAGTAGCGAAGACAGTTAGGCTTCTGACAGATTCGCTACAAAACTATTAGGCAGTTTCGTAGCGAAATCTGCAGATTTCCTTTGTAAATTGCTACGAAAATCTAAAAAATTGACTAGTGGAATGTTTAGTGGTAAAAAGGCATGAGAATGAAAACTAGATGAGAGTTGATTTGACATGATATGACATGGTTTGGGATGGGTTTTAAACTTAGGGTAGACATCATCAAGTGCAAAAAAGAAATCAGATATGTCAAAAAATGACTTAGGAGACCACATCAATTTTGGTGAATGACCTGCATGACCCTATCAATGAAAGTTTTAAAACTTAATGAGTGATAATAGTGGCTCCACTTGGGATGGTGTGCCCCTATGGTACACCAAATAACTTGTAGTTCCAGTGCCATCCATCTTTTTGAAAATAAACTTCTGAAATTTTCCAAGCATTATTCAAACACTTATAGCCTTCTCCTCGGTCTCAAGCTTGATGATAACCACTGTACATACTGAAAAAATGCTCAGACTACTTGAGATTATTCACACACACTCCTACCTACCCTAACAACTGCAATATTCATGTTTGATTCAAGCAACATGAAACCTCCAATAAAGCGAGTCAATGAGCTGATTTGATACCTGTACTCCTTGACTGTGCTTAAACGAAATGTAAACTGGATACTGAAATGACTAAGGCAATACAAAATGGGTCTGATTTTCACAATGAAAAAATAATTGGAAATTTGGACTGTAGAACTCTTTCATATAGTCAGCTGTAGGATCATAGAAGAGATAGTTTGTTTGATAATTCTCAAGACATTCTGCAGTTTTAGATAGCTCATATATGCTTTCTTTAGCAACATAAGATTTCAGTTGTGTGCTATCACACTGATTTTCAAGAACAAGGCATTCCTACTCAATATCAAAATAAAAAGGTAGCACCACCTTCTATTTGTATTTGAGCATGAAAAACTTTTGAAAATAATGATCTTGACCATGAAGACTATAGGATTGAATTTGATCTTCTTAAACTTCCATGCCTTTCTCAATGTTCTTAGCAAATTAATCCAAAAATTGAATCTTACCTTCTGACTTGCACTCAAATGACTTTAAATAAGAAGACAAGGTTGAAGAAAAATTTTCATCCACTTCCTCATTAGTGTGATCATCATTCCATTGTTTAAAATATTGAATGGAAGGAGAGTCTACTACCAACTCTGTTCTTTCCATCCATGTTTCCAAAAAATAAGCCAAAAATATGCAAATGACTTAATAGATCCGACAGGAAAACTTTCAATCCATTGTTTACGGAAATGAATTATAGAACAATATGACGAAAATATCTTCATGTCTGACTCTAAGAAGCTCAATAAATTCATGGAAATTTGAAATATGCTTCAAATTCAAACTCAAATCTTCTCCATTAAATTTTGGACCATTCCTTAAAAAATATGCATCCTTGGGAAAAGGATTTGGGAAACCATAATTTTTTCGAAAAATCTACACATGCATACCTCGAAAAAAGAATGGCAACATCTGAGCTCTTCATAAGTCCAGTGGAATCACCATGAAGCTATGAATTTTTGAATCCTTCAACAATGGAGTCACCAAGGTAGTTCTGCAGCCTCGAAAAGTTCTGAGCTCCTGCTACCTCCAAGAGTTCAGCTTCACTGTTTGCACAAAAACTTCGGGAAATATGTCTTCAGACTCCCGATAGACGCACAAAAATGTTATCACCAAATTGATTTTGATTAGCTGCTCATCAATCAACTCAATGTAACTATTTCACACCACTTCTAACTATAGAATAGCCTCTTCAGTTTGAGTGGGCTCTCTCAAAGGGGAATTATGTTTTTCAATGGAAATAATACTAGATGGCTAACTCTATGAATTGTGACTTGGTTTTGTATGATTGCAGGTTGAAAAATGAAGGCTTCATACCATTGGGTTATGGAGTCAAAATCAGTACTCTTAGTGACAATAATTCTTCACATGGAAGTTGAGGCAAATATAGGTTATTAATAAAGATGATTCATACACACAATATAAGGAAAACATAGTAATTTCACCCCTAAAGGAAGTCAGAGCATGATAGCATGAATTCTGAGTAATTAGAGATAAAATTCACTGCAAGTTATTAGACATAAAGATACAGAGCAACAAAACATTAAACACCTCATAATAATCTCAGTTCTAGAAGTAGAATGTCACTGTATATTACTGATAATAGAAAAAAACATACAAGCAGCAATTTGGTGCAATATTCTCCAACCCCTTCAAACTATCAAAAGCCTCTCATTTATAGAGTGATATCTCTTTACATTAGGTCTGCCACTTGGCCTAGACTCTCGAATCCTCATCCAGAGTTATAATCCTAAAAGAACTCTATTACATTGAGTATGAATAGGGATTTTCTGTTTTGGAGGAGTTTGAAATAAAAAAGGAGTCTATCACTTAATAATTACATCAAAAAGAAACTTTAAATGACCCATAAAAATAATGTCTATCGAAACCAACAACAATTTTGATGTGTCAAATGTCAACCTAAACTTTAGACCTTGATTTACCCGATTCGCTAATGTGTCGTCAACTTATGAATGGTAAAAAGTGTAGTGTTGTCCCTTTATGAAGTAGCAATAGTTGATGAGTTGTCTATTTGATGATGTGTAGGCTGAGTGTCTTAGTCACCAATGTTATAATGACATCTCAGCAAGCTCATTTCCCTTTTTAAATTCATAATGCCTCAAAAAGACTGAAGAGCTTGACTGCTGCAAAAACAGAGTACCTTTAGGGAGTTTCATAGCGTATGAAATTTTGCCTTTTCTGCTAACTCCCTGCCACCTTTTCTAGTCAAGAACCTTCAATAAGCCATAAAATCTTGAAAACAAAAAAATCCCCTCCATAATCCTTCACAAAACTGAATTCCAAAGCAAAATTGCATCTTCAGAATTTTCGTAGCGTTTTTCTGGCTTCAAGCCTGAAGCACGCTACAAAACTGCCTAAAAAACTAGAATTTGTTGTTTTTGTGAATTTCTTCAAAATTTAGTCTATAGGTCTATAATATGACATGATGAAGTATGTTAAAGTGGAATAGGTTCAAAATACCTCTTATCCTCCTCAAGAAACAACATTTTCACCATTCAGCAAGTTTCTCCATTAACAAAAACAAAGCAGGTTTTTTTTTTCTTCTTCTTCTGAATTTTAGGGCTCATAAATGATCTTATATATCCAGATCCTTGATGGACATTGAAAAACTGAAGGAGGGTTTTGTAGATCATTTCTTGCTGAAGAAAAACCTCTCTTTTCTTTAAAAAAACCATCTCCAGCTATCCAGAATCTGCATTAGAAAAACATGTAAAAACAGGAAAATTTTGGGTTATGAAAATAGGTCTCAGAGACATCTTCGAATCTTCAAACTGGTAGCACTTGTGAGAAAAGTGAAGGAGGTTATTTTTCCTTTGGCTATTCTTGAAAATAACCTCTCCCAGTATTACCAAACTAATATTTTTTTCATCCATAATATTCTCTTGAAATTTACTGCTCCCATAGTCCAAAAACGCAGCAAATTCCCTTGAAGCTCCAACAAAAATTCAAGCAACCTGAATTGGTGAATGTTTCAGCAAAGCTAGGTTCCTCCATGAATAGCTTAAGGTCCATGGGCTTATATCTAGCCACAGAGCCTCCTTTGTGTACTTTCTCCTTCATGTCCATCTCTCTTTATAACCAAGTTGCCCTCTTAAAAATGTGACACCTGTAAAGACAAATTGGACAACAGGCTGCTTGGTGTGGTGAAGCAGCTCTCAAACAACGACAGTGGGATGCTTCACATGCAAGAATGAATGCTGAATGACAAATATCAGCTTAGGGTAAAGTTTAAAAGGTAATTTTGACAACTCAGAGTTTGATGATGACACATGTGACTATAAAAGACAATAATGATAACAGACATGACTGTGTACATTTGAAACTTACCATAACGACCTTGAATGACCTCCACCTTTACTCCTCTAATCATAAACTGACACCTCACATAGCTCTAACAACCTTGGTTTAAAAAACACATTTTCGTAGCGAAGACAGTTAGGCTTCTAATAGATTCATTACGAAACTATTAGGCAGTTTCGTAGCGAAATCTGCAAATTTCCTTTGTAAATCGCTACGAAAATCTGAAAAACTGACTAGTGGAATTTTTTGTGGTAGAACGGCATGAGAATGAAAATTAGATGAGATTAGGTTGATTTGACATGATATGACATGGTTTGGGATGGGTTTTAAACTTAGGGTAGACTTCATCAAATGAAACGAAAAAAAAATAAGATATCTCAAAAAATGACTTAGGAGACCACATCAATTTTGGTGAATGACCTGCATGACTCTATTAATGAATGTTGTAAAACTTAATGAGTGATAACAAATTCCATAGGGTATTTTGTAAGGATATTTTCCTTGTTTATTTTTCAAATGTTCTATATAGGCTTTGATTTAGTTTTACCCTATTCTTGCAAGTGGCCCATCAAAAGATACACTTATATATGTACATAATTTCCTGGCAAAATATGGGCCAAAAAGAACCCAATAAAAAATGATATGAAAGCTTGAAAATGTCATACGATATTTAAACACTTTTTCCTTGTAACCTGAATTAAATGTACTTACAATATAGGGTTAAGTGGTAAAATGAATTAAACCCACGTCACTAGTAAACATAGTAAGCCATCACATATCGCTAATTATAACACACGAGTATATTTAACATATTAGTTAATCCTGAATTAATATTTTATTAACTCCTAATAAAATAACGTCAGTAGCTACATGAAAACTAATATACCTATCATAAAATTAATACCAATATTTAATCCATATTGGATCCATCTAATATTATGCATAGCAAGATAGACAACGAGATCAAGAATTATTGGAATACACACCTTAGAAAAAAGTCGATAAACTGAGCTATAGACCACTTCACGCACATGCCCTTCATCCAATCGCAATCCATGGATGTCACGTGCTCAAATCGAGGGGATAATGGAGCCATTGAAAAGTCCCAACTGGAAGATAATAAGAATATGACTAAAATATTGTGAATGGCAAAGGAAGCTTTCATTATGAGCAGTGCGGAGGTACGAGAGTGTAGAGGTGTAGAGAATGCATGATGAAAACTTCCTCCACACTCTACATAATGAGATTCATTCAGATAATGGAGGCAACCGTTCACTGGAAACACAATGTACATAATTCACATCATAATCAATCATTGATAGGCATAAAGAAAAATCCACGACTATTGATTTATAGGTTGTTCCCTCTGGTAATGGGTGATAACATGATTGTTCGTCTGAATAATGTGATGAACAAAGACATATCCAATACATGAAATCGCGTGAGGGTTTTTTCTTCCTCTTTAAGGTGAATGATGGACGATACACTCGATACATGAAATATAGTTAAATGTAATAACTAGTTTAGTGGATTTTTGTGTCGTAAGTTCAAAGGAAATTCAATCAGTGGGTGTGTGAATCTATTATTTCATTGTTTTCATTTCAAGGGAACAAAAAGGCATGCTTTGCTTAAATTTGTGTTGCAAAAAGCTTATAAAATATATTTATTTTAATATTATTTAATGGATTAGAAGTGAACTTTAAAAAAAAAAAAAAAACCATTTTCTATTTTGCAATGCTCTAATGATGGCGAAATGGCATATTTACCATAATTGTATTTGTCAGAACAAGGTACAACCATAACCTGTGTTGCTACAATATCATTGGAACTACATTTCGTTTCCCATAAAATGTGATATATACCTTGGAATAGTGTGGAGCATTTATTGAATTTGAATATCGGGAAAAAAATTTGAGGTGGAGGAATTTTGGAGTTCTGTAAACATAAAACCTATCAATTTTTTTTTAGAAATGTGATGTAATGATCAGGAAAATGGAAATTATATTAAATAGGGAATGATAGGATTAAGAATCATGTGATCACTCAAATTTTAATGCACAGAGACATGTCACAAAATTCCTCAGAATTACAGGAATACACGCCTCAGAAAAAAGTTGATTAGTCTTGGTATAGACCTATCAGGATCATGCAATGCCCTATTTTTACCCCTTTTACCTCCCCGTTTTACCAAATTTTGACCCTTTTACCTAGTATTCCCCTTATCTTTTAGATATAATCATGAAGGATTGCGTTAATTTGCATAATATTTAAATGATTTGATAGGTAATCATTATTTTAAGTCAAATTCTCTTGTTTTTATGTATTTTCTAAGTATTATGATCATTAAAAAGCGATTAATCCAAGTATATGCAATTCCTTCACCTTGTGGAGATCCTGCACTAGAATCAAGGAATGTATGGACCACTTCATCATTCAAATTTGTCACGAAGGCCAAAGGTTACCTGGCAATATGAGTACTTGCTCAAGATATTTGTGGAGTCACTTGATAGTCAAAAGTGCACTTCTCTCTCACTGTTAGTTCAGGTCAAGAAGAAGGGGCCATTTACCAAAACAATATCGTCACTACCAAATTCAATCCCTTGTTTTGATCGTGGCTATATCAGATCTCTATTGATGGAAAACAATTGTGATTTTCCTGCTTATTTTGTTTGTAATAGATTGGATTTTCTAGAGCCATTTTTGTACTATAAAATGTATATAAGGTAAGTTATGGATTTAAGGCAAGCTAGCTTACCTTTATTAAGGATATGTTGCTATTTTGATAAGGCGTCATTCCTCAACTAGATTTGGGATTGTCTCTTGATGTAAAAGATTGCTCTGATCTAATATAAATACTTTTAATGCCAGGTTCCTCTTTTCATCTCTTGTGTATCTCATGATCGTTTCAACTTTGTAACTTAAGTTTCTAAATAAGGGTGTGATTTGGACTTTTAGGACCCACTAGAATAGCCTGACATCCATCTAGTTGTGTATTCTTCGTGTGGTTTACAAATGCACTTTTCAATGTGCTTTTCATTATAGCAATAGTGTGTTAATAACAAAATTCCTTCATTGGTTTAATAGATCTATGAATGCCTTTCTCACACTATGTTTTCTTAATATATGGTTAATATTTTCATGTGTGATTGATTGGTTATTCAAATCTAGAAGGATTTTGATTAAAGGTGAGAGATTATTTTCAAACATTGCACTTAATTCAACTGTGTGATCAAAACAACTATTATGTTGTAATGATACCCTATTTTGTATCTAGAAAAGATTTGGGTTCTTTTATGATGATACTATTGTTGACAATGATGGATGTCGTCAACGTACAAGGGGTCCCCCCGATGTGAAGTCCTAATCAGAACTCACACCATTTAGAGTAGGAGCCCCATCCAGAGTATCGACTTGACCACCATAACTTAAGGTTTTCCTTGGTTTCCATGGGTAACATAAGAGGTTATACACATACCCTTTGAACAAGCAAGTAATTTGACATTGTGGAACACCAATTGCAATGTCTAAAAGGAGACCTTCACGAGAAGGAAACAAGAGTGAGTCTCTAGAATGAAAGTGATAGTGCTATCCTAAGAGAGGCACATGAGATAAAGAAAAGATGTGTTAGTGATCTAGCGAAATAGTTCACATATACACAACAATCATTAAAGCACATACAACACACATTCAACAAGATGAGCACTAAAGTCAATGAAGTAGTTCAATTTCTTTTGTACTTATGAACATAACATATACTGGAAACATCCAAAGAATAATCTTACAATCTTCATGATATATGCATGAAAATGTATTGGCTTAATGAGCTTATGATTATTAGGTGAAAGTTCCAAGTACACAATTACAACGGTGATACACTAGCTCCAGTAGTGGAGAATTAAATCACTTCTTTCTTCTCCAAAAGAATGATTTTGTCTTTATGTCAAACTAGAGAAGCCAAGGCTAGCTCTCCAAATTAAAATGAATTCAAAGGCCCTTTCCTTGAGTTATGAGGTTTCTTTTATCACAAGAGGAAAGACCTTTCATATCCCCTATGACACTTGACTCTTGGACTCCTAAAATACCTTTGAACTTATATTTGACTCTTTTGTTCAAAGATGATTATTCATGTTCCACATGTGACTCTTGGACTTCCACACATTATATTTTTTAATTTTCTTGGAAATACATCATTACATTCCACAAGATGATGTGGTGAGACACTTGGACACATATGACATTGTTAGGCCCCTATATTACTAGTGTAGTCCCTTATTTTTTTAGTGTATCCCCCTTATTGTTATTGTTGTACCCCTGTAACCCCCATATTGTTATTATTTTTCTCTTACATTATTATTGTTAGGTCGGCTAGGATTATATTGTGACCCCATGGACTCCTATATATAGAAGGGGGTTTTGTCATTTGTAGCATCCTAGAATTGTTCATTTATGTAATGTAAAGGAGGTTTCCCCCTCGAAGTGGCTTATTTATAAGGCGTTGATCTCTCTTTTCTTCTATTTTTGGAGCTAGTTTCATAACGTTTGGTATCAAAGCTTTGGATTCTAGGGTTTCGCTGCTCCAAACAGGTCATCGTGGAATTTTCGCTGTAAATGTTTTTTTACGAAGGTTAAGGAGCTGAAATTTTTACCATGCGAAGCCAAAATCCTGAGGAACGTCGTGTAAAAAATTCAGATCTTGGTTCACAATATTTTCAGAGATAGGATCCATGGAAGTTAGGGTTTTTGCAGGCTCCTGAATTTCATCTAAAAGAGGTGACCTTGGGAAAAGCATCATAACTCTCTCTCTGAGAATCAGATTGGAATTATGTAAAAAACAATCAAAATTACACGGACTATAGTTTACTGTATATTAATTTTAGAGCCGAAGGAGGAAACAGTGACACGTGGCATGCTGTACAAGGTATCTCTATTGAACCAATCCATAATTAGGTCATTGTGGGAGATTGGGTATAACTTTGTCTTTAAGCATCAAAATCAGGTCAGACCTATGGCATTTGAAAGAAGCTTCATAGAGACACTACAGGACCAAATTTCAAATATTAAAGATCCGAAATCACAGAGATAATTTAGTTTCAATATCGATCTTCTCAAAAGAAAGAAAAAGGTGTGTATGTTTTTTTCAAATTGCATAAGTCTTGTTTGAAAAATTAGTTTGAAGTGATTCCAAGGGAATATTGAAGCGTAGATATTAGTATTGGGTTCTAAAATTCCCCCTAAAAAGAATTAAACACCCATTAAGCCCTTAGAATAATCTACTATGACTCATGAAGATGAAGAAGTGCAACATGATATATCAAAATTACAAGAGCAAGTGCACCAAATTTCGCTCTCGCAAAGAGAAACAAAAAATGAAATGGAAGTTTTGAAGAAATGTGTGGAAGCTAATATTGATGGTTTGAAGAATGTAATGGAAGCTAATATGGATGGTTTGAAGAAATATGTGCAAGCTAAGATGGATGGTTTGAAGAATGGCATGGAATAAAAAATGGAAGGTTTGAAAGAAGACATGGAAGGTTTGATAAATTTGATACAAGAAATGATTCCTAATGGCGAAAAGATAGTAGAGGAAACTCACAAAGGGAGAAAAATAAATGTTAATCATGATTTCATAAAATTGAATGTTGGATGGAAGACCCACCATATTCCAAAGATCGATATGAGGAAGTTTGATGGCAATAACATGGATGCTGCAGATGGAGCAATATTTGATCTCAATAATGTGCAAAACACACAAAAGGTACACATTGCAACTTTATATTTAGAACAAAATCATTTGTATGGTATCGATGGCTTTGCTCCCGTAAACAAATTGTCACTTGTTCAATTTTTACAGAGGAAATGATAACACATTATGAGGACACAACACCTTCTTTAGCCAATTGATAAATCTCAAACAAAGGGTTCAGTGGTGGAGAACTTTGAGGACTTCCAAAAATTGAACATAAGGGTAACTGATATTCCAGAGGAACACAAGATTGATGTCTTCATAGGGACTTTAAAGGATAACATCCAACATGAGGTTTGCCTTTGGGAACCTGATTCATTGGAGAAGGCATTCGAGTTGGAAAGAAAAATTGAATGTAAAATTATGGTGAAAAGGAAGCCTACCACTCACATATATAAATATGGAAATGTTGCTATTACTAGACTTCCACAACCTACAATGTTGACACCAAAACAATTGAAAGAAAAAAGAGAAAAAGGGCTTTGATACAATTGTGATAGAAAATACACTAAAGGTCATAAGTGTGCTGAGAAGAAATTATTCTACATAGAATGTGAAGAGGAGGAAGAAAATGAACAAGATACTTCAAAAGAAGAGGATATACACCAGGAACCAACCCTAGAGAGAGAAGAAATGAGTCCAAACATATCGTGTAATGCATTGGCAGGAATTACCACTCCTCAAACTCTCAAGATAGAAGGACATATCAAGAAGAAAAAGGTAGTAATGTTGATTGATTCGGGTAGTACCCATAATTTTATTCATTGTAAGGTAGCCAAGGAATTAAATTGCTTCCTATACCCAGACCAGAATGTCAAGTGATGGTTGCAAATGGAGGAACTATAAATTTCTCTGGAAAATGCCATAATATCAAGCTAACCATCGTGGAATATGTATTGAATAGTCCAATGCTTTCCATTCCAATGGGAGGTGTGATGTTGTACTAGGAGTACAATGGTTACAGTCTTTGGGGATGGTATCTTTTAATTTTCAAGAATTTTTTTTGGAAGGAAAGGAATTCGAATTACAGGGTCTCGCAGGGAAGCTGAGAAAGATAATAAGCTCTAATTTCATGACAAAGCTTCTGAAGAAAGAACGATGAGGCACAATTGCACAATTATGCACACTAGAAGTTCCAACATCAAAATCATCTATTTCTCTAGATCTCCAAAAAGTCTTGGACAATCATTCCAAGGTGTTTGAAACTCCCAAAGGAGTCCCACCTATTCGTGATCATGATCATGCTATTCATTTTATTCCAGGAAGTGTTCCTCCAAACATCAGGCCTTACAGATATCCTTATGTCCAAAAGAGAGAAATTGAACGTATGATTGCAGAAATGTTAGAGGCTGGTATAATTCAACCTAATCAAAGTTCTTTCTCTGCTCCAATAGTATTGGTGCATAAGAAGGATGGATCATGGCGCACGTGTCCACAAGATGATGATGATGATGTGGCAAGACACTTGGACACATATGACATTGTGATGACACTTGTACAATCCATGACTTGGAATTTATGACACTGGACTTCATGATGATTTGGAAATGCCAAAGTTCTTCTCTTATTACTATGTCTTCAATCTTCATGAAATATATGATTTTTTCTTCATATTCACCCTCCAAAGGGTGTTGGATCAATATCATGACCTTTTGAGTCATAATGAAATGTCTTCCTTCTGTCATGGTCCGGGATCTGCTTCATGTATTCGTTATGGTTCTTCTTTGTGCTTCTTCTCTGTAAGTGATTCTTTTTGTATTCTCCTTGACATATTCCTTGAGCATCACCTTTCCCTGTTGAGGAGGTACACCTGCCAATGAATTTCACCCATGACAAGGAAAAATTAGTCTTGAAATCATTTATCCTATCTCTACCTTGCTTATTGGAATAATTTGTTTGTGGTAGGCATATGTGAGGACTAAGAAGGAAGGGATTGACAAGGATGGTGTAGTTGAGATCAACAATGGTTGGGTATGTTATCACTCCCCCCAAATTTCCAAGGCTGAGAATGGAATTGAAGGAAGGTAACCACAGAGAAGGCTTTAGGTCAGGTAGCTAGCCCTACCAGGACCAGAGAGGGCTCTCTCAATGTCACTTTGCAGTAATTAAATGACTGAATATATAATGATCTTAGGCTAGGTATATAATCTCAATAAATAGGGTTTTTGTTTGATGTTTCTTGTGCTGGATAGGAAATGACAGTTAGGAGACTAGGTCTAGGGTTTAGGTCAAAATTCAAGGTCAAGTTGCAGAGATATGGATGATGCCAGGTAGGTAGATTGAAGGCATGCTTAGTTTTTTCATTGTGTATAGGATGAAATGAAGGAGAATCTGAATGAGCATTTAGGTGAATTCATTCATTTATAAGAACAAAGACATATAATGTAAACCTTGTTAAAACAGAGCATGAAAAGGCATGATTTCTACTTATAAACTAACAGGATAAACACATAGAAGCATATATGTGAAAGAGGGCAGTATATCATTCAATTTGATAAGATAAACATACATAGAAAGAACAAATGCTCCAAGGCATAACATAAGGGTCTCAACAAGTAACATTTTCTTTGATTTCATTCCATAAGCTTGTATAATAGCTCCACTACAAAAAAAACAGTATCCAATCCCACAAAAGACTAAAGTGGGTCTAATTATAGAAAATATGAACAATGACACCTCATAGGGTCAAAATCCCATCCAATATGCATCATAATTACATGAGATGAGTCACTTCCTAGAATCAAGGGAAGTTAGAAACCATTCCCTCAAATTCAGCTATAAATTAGGAGTGTGTGTCTCCCACATTAAATTACATGTCTCCTCATGATAAGAAGCAAAAAAAACTCAATCACTCTAATGACAAGTCAAAGGACAGCTAAACCTCTAAATTCTAACTTTTTCTAGCTTAACAAGTGTCCTGAGGGAATCCAATGCAGAAGCGTAACACCATTTTGTAGAAGCTTAGAGCCACTTTGGAGGTGATTTTGAGGAACTTTTATGGCTCCAAATCCAAAACTGAAAGATAGGTCAACTAGCCCTGTGTGTCTAATTTCCATAACATCTTGAATTTTGAGAAAAAACCCACAGGAAGGCCTCCAAAAGTTTATTCTCCCAACCTCACTCCAGAAGTGTAGCGCCCGGTCAAAAACCTTAGCATAAGCATATAAAAATGGTGGTTTTTTGGATTTTTCTTAAAAATTAGAGCTTGCCATGCAAAAAAAGTTCCAGATATGGAATTTACTAATTAAATTTCATCCAACCATATAAGCCAATATTCATTTAGGTGTGTTGAACAGAACGATCCGTCGGGAGAGCGCGATGGCTGCCTGCGGAAACCCTAAGGCGAAGTACTCTGGTTCTTTGAACTCTGCAGCGACGGACTATGGACTAGCATCTGGTGTGCCGATCCCTACAGTGGTGCTGTCTAATGACCCAGAACATGATTTGTTTTGGGATGCGAAGTTACTGGACCCCTCCCCTTTGCGCGCGGTGGATGCATTCTTCTCGCCTTTCAGCCTCTGGCCTCGGTTTGAGTCTGCGAACCATCACCATTGCCGGCTTTGTGTTGTGGGGATCCAGACCCAAACACTGGCCCACGAACGCTGTTTTGATGGGGCTCTTTGCACAGAAGCTGAGCTACGGTTACATTGCAGGCGACGCCGACCCATTGGACTTGTGGTCTACCTATGCAATGCCTCCTTCCATGGCGGCTTCCCTTTTGCAACTCCTTTCTGGGGGTTTCGGCTGCATGCAGAACCGAAAAGAAATAGGAGCTGCGACATCACTGGCATTGCTATACAGGAGAAATCCCCTCCCTTTCTTCACCAGGGCAGATTTTCTCGCGAACTTACAAGATGGCCCGGCTCTGGGTCTAGCCACCTCTCCGACTCCTTTCAGATCCAAATTTCTCAGCCCACAGGCAGAACCATCCTGCAATGGGTCAGTTCTTCAGATCTGGTGCTGGAACTCAAACTGGACCTTGAACAGCGGATTGGGATCCCTTCAGGCCTTCAGAGAATTCTCTTTCAAGGTAAACAACTTGAAGACCATATCCCCCTCTCTTCTTACAGCATTTCCAAAAACAGCTCTTTGGTGTTAACCCTTCGTTTGGGAGGAGGTGCAGCGGGTCAGTCTTCCTCTGCTCCTCCTTTCTCTTACAAGGATGCAGTACACTCTGAGAACCCCAAACCCCCAGAAGCCCTTAAACCCAAGTCCTTTTTGGTTGACAAGACAGAGGAAGTTCCCTCTGTTGAAATCACCCATGAAGGTCTTGCAAACCAACTTCAAGTATTTGCTGAAAGAGCCATCATTTGCAGATTTAATGGACTGTGGCCACGATCTCAGGATCTTTATACATGGATCCACGAAAACTGGACTCATCATTGTAAGATCAGTTTTTGTTCGAAAGGATACTTCATTGTTCTATTTGAAGACATCAAGCATTATGAAAAGGCCTTAGAAGAAGGCCCTTGGTTCATGGGAACTGCAGGGCTCTTCTTGATTCCTTGGTTCCCAGACTTTGATCCAGCAACTACAGTCATTACCAAGACACCTGTTTGGATCAGGCTTCCAAACTTGCCTGCCCACTTATGGCATTTTGCAGTCTATAAAGCTATAGGCAACACCTTGGGCAGTTTCATTATGGGAGATTACTGGAGGGAAAATAAAGGTCTCTACACATATGCTAGAATTTGTGCGGAGTTAGACTTAAGCAAAGGACTTTCAGACCAAATCAATCTCAAGATAAACGACTTTGTATGGACCCAGTCACTGGATTACGAAAATATTGCATTCCGTTGCCGCCATTGCCACCAATCAGGGCATTTGCAGAACTCCTGCCCTTCCCTCCTGGCGAAAAAGAAAAAGGATATCCTCTCCAAATCCAAGCCTAAACGGTGGGCTCCATGCTCTCCACCTCCAGTCGTGGATTCTGATTCCTCTAGTTCTGAAGATGAAGGCAGCGATGCAGAGGTGGCTCCTGCCCCTCATTCAGGGGCCCCTCCCACCGACGGTCAGATGCAATCCTCCGATTCAGTCATCGCCCAGAAACGAGTCCATATGAACTCCTCCTCCGATTCAAACAAGGAGGGCCCCCCTGTGGTGAACCCAAATCTTCAAGTTGTTATTGCTCATTCACCCCAAGATGATTGGGTCGAAGTCAAAAAAAGGAAAGGGAAAAAGCTTCGTGTTGAGGCTTCTGCCCATTCTGGGTAGAAGTCAGTGTTTTGCTTCCTGTCATATGTTGTAGTTTCTTGCTTATTTTACTCCCTCTACGGAACCGAGGTTGATAGTCCTATCATTTCCGGTTGCCGGTTTTCTGTCTCTCTTGATTGTATCATCTTGTACCATATTTTTGATTAATAAAATTAGTCCAATTCAAAAAAAAAAAAAAAAAAAAAAAACAACAACAACAACAACAACAACACTTCTAGATTAGTGCAAAAATCACCAAAAATACCCAAGTTGCTCAAAAATATCCAATTTGTTTTCTATAATACCCGTGGAATGGGCTAAACAAGCATGGATGCCTCAGCAAGGAGATTTATTTTTTCTTTCTCCTTAAGCTTCATTTGAGCCTCTTCGAGCTTCTTTTTCACTTGTTTGAGCCTGAATTGTGAAATTTTGTTCCCGGTGCAATAATGATTGGCCATATGTCTCTGGAGGTTATTGTTCTTTTTAGATTTCCTCAGAAGCTTCTCAAGGTTCCCATTGAACCTATCAAGCCAATACTGTCTGTCTTGATTGATCTCATCAAGAATCAGCTCATCAAAAGTCTGCCAACCTGATTTAGGAGCTACTAGCTCTACCGTTTCCTCTCGAAGTGCCTTCGAGGCCTATTGTTATGGGTCTTCTTATTTTTGTTCCAACCTCTCGCATCCTCTAGCTGGGTCATCATCCGCAATCTATTTTCCCTTGCCTTTATCTTCATCAACATGTACCTTAGGTTCTTGGAGGAGCAATTTTAACCTTTAGTCAAGATTTTCTTGTTGTAGGAATGTAATTTGAGAATTTGCAATTGAGAAAATCTCCCTCAACTCGATATTTCCTCATCCTTCTCCTTTATAATATCCTTAAATGACTTATATTTAATTTTCTTTCTGCCACCTCAACCTACAAGGGCGCTTGTTCATCATGTTGGTGCAATGGTGATTCAATCTGATGCATGAATGGCTGCTCCTCTATTTCTCTTTGCTCAGCTATAGTATCAAGTGTAGATACACTTTTAATGGATTTGTGAGCAAAAACCTGTCTCTTTCCCTTCTCATAGGTGTGAGTGACCTCAACAACCCTAGAAGCCTTTGAAACCTGAGCTTGCTTGCTGGAAGAGCCAACTTCCATTGTTTGTTCTGATACTGATGGTATGGTATGCTATCAAGGACGTGAGGACTAGTAGTGGGCGCTGCTACTACTTTCTCCGTGAAGGTTTCCCAAGTCATGTTGATAGTTGATAGATGATGCAAAACAACTAGTTTGACAAGTCCATGGTGGAATAGACTTAGATAGTGATCTTTGTTTTTGCTCTGAACCTTTTTAGTCATTTTAAGCAGACTCCTACACAAATAATTTGGCAAGTCAAGTGGTTTAGTAGAGGTGAAGTGCATCAACAATCTGACATGATACCTGTACAAAATAGAGAATCTCCCTTCACATGTGAAATATCTCATAATTAACCTCATCAAAGGAGCATATTTGTCAAGTAGGTTCTTGAAATGGAAAATGTACTCGTGTTTAAAAAAAAAAAAAAAAAAAAAAAAAAAAAACACTTCTAGATTAGTGCAAAAATCACCAAAAATACCCAAGTTGCTCAAAAATATCCAATTTGTTTTCTATAATACCCGTGGAATGGGCTAAACAAGCATGGATGCCTCAGCAAGGAGATTTATTTTTTCTTTCTCCTTAAGCTTCATTTGAGCCTCCTTCGAGCTTCTTTTTCACTTGTTTGAGCCTGAATTGTGAAATTTTGTTCCCGGTGCAATAATGATTGGCCATATGTCTCTGGAGGTTATTGTTCTTTTTAGATTTCCTCAGAAGCTTCTCAAGGTTCCCATTGAACCTATCAAGCCAATACTGTCTGTCTTGATTGATCTCATCAAGAATCAGCTCATCAAAAGTCTGCCAACCTGATTTAGGAGCTACTAGCTCTATTGCTCTCTGAAGTGCCTTCTTGAGGCCTATTGTTATGGGTCTTCTTATTTTTGTTCCAACCTCTGCATCCTCTAGCTGGTCATCATCTGCAATCTATTTTCCCTTGCCTTTATCTTCATCAACATGTACCTTAGGTTCTTGGAGGAGCAATTTAACCTTTAGCTGAAGATTTTCTTGTTGTAGGAATGTAATTTGAGAATTTGCAATTGAGAAAATCTCCCTCAACTCTGATATTTCCTCATCCTTCTCCTTTATAATATCCTTAAATGACTTATATTTAATTTTCTTTGCCACCTCAACCTACAAGGGCGCTTGTTCATCATGTTGGTGCAATGGTGATTCAATCTGATGCATGAATGGCTGCTCCTCTATTTCTCTTTGCTCAGCTATAGTATCAAGTGTAGATACACTTTTAATGGATTTGTGAGCAAAAACCTGTCTCTTTCCCTTCTCATAGGTGTGAGTGACCTCAACAACCCTAGAAGCCTTTGAAACCTGAGCTTGCTTGCTGGAAGAGCCAACTTCCATTGTTTGTTCTGATACTGATGGTATGGTATGCTATCAAGGACGTGAGGACTAGTAGTGGGCGCTGCTACTACTTTCTCCGTGAAGGTTTCCCAAGTCATGTTGATGGTTGATAGATGATGCAAAACAACTAGTTTGACAAGTCCATGGTGGAATAGACTTGGATAGTGATCTTTGTTTTTGCTCTGAACCTTTTTAGTCATTTTAAGCAGACTCCTACACAAATAATTTGGCAAGTCAAGTGGTTTAGTAGAGGTGAAGTGCATCAACAATCTGACATGATACCTGTACAAAATAGAGAATCTCCCTTCACATGTGAAATATCTCATAATTAACCTCATCAAAGGAGCATATTTGTCAAGTAGGTTCTTGAAATGGAAAATGTACTCAGGGTTTTCTTTGGCATGAGGTTTGAGGAAGAATTTATAATCTTCAAGGTCTAAGTCCATGCCCTTGAACCACTTTTATCCATGACTAGGAATCCTTGTTGATGAAGAAAACACCTTTGCTAATATGTTTAACTCTACACTTGCAACGATGGCCTTTCCCATGCTAAAACTAGTGGCAAATGGGTTTGTCAATTGGAGATGGCAACCTTCTTCCATAATTATTTCACAGAACCTCAAACATTCAGTCCTCTCAAAGTATCTATTGGAAAAAGGTTTTCTTGCAAGGTGGATGGCTCAAATATGGAGTGGAGGCCTCCTTTGTGGATTTTCTTTTCACTTTCCATAATGTCTATCAAAAGTACGAAACCCTAGGTGTTTATATGTAGTGGGTATGGGAAGTGAATTTGGAAAAACAAAGGACATGGATAGGGTAAGTTTGGAGGGTGAGTTGAAGGGTAATGAAGCCAAGAATAATTCCCAAAAAAATTCACGAGGTAGAGTTATATGTTTGCTTCAAAGTAAAAGTGAAATTTGGTGAAATGGATGTAACGAAGGTGATCAAATTAGGAAAACACAAGGATTTCCTAGTTTTCCAATAGAAAAATAGTAGGAAATTAGGGTTTTGATGGGAATGATGTTTATGGAAGCTGTGAATGGTAGGTAATGATAGATTATGGTCTGGGGAAGGTGTATGAGGGTATTATATGATAGGGTTAGGGTTTAGTCCATTGAAATCACTCAATGATAGGAACAAGTGAAAACGTAGTGGGAGAGGAGGTAAGCAAGAAAATCAATACCCTGCCTGATAAATTAACTTAAGGAGGATGTGAGGTGTTGAATTACTGTTGAAGAATCTTTAGAAACTTATTTTAGTGATCTTGGAGTTTGGATGAATGATTTAGGAGCCAAATTCCAAAAGCGCAGCAAACTCCCATATGCTAGCATAGGTGTCCAGAAGCGTAGCAGAGCATTCCAGAAGCGTAACACTACCTTCCAGATGTGTAGCAGAGGTCTCTTTAGAGAAATTTTATTGATTTTCTTCCAACCCTTGACAATTATGGAGCAAGCTGAAGGTAAGAGAGGAGCTCTACCAAACATGAAAATACAAAATGAGTTTAATAAGCCTTCTTTTCTCTTTGTAACATCTTGAAATGAACTTTTGTCTTTTAGTGAAACCAAAAAGTTTGAGGAAAGTTTTTCTTTTTTGAAACAATTTGACAATGTAACAAGCTTTGAAATAAGAAAAACTATCTTACTTTATTTCCCTACCTATTCTAACTCCCTTTAAATGACTTATATGATGAAAATGAAGTCGTGTCTTCCCTGTTTGATGACATAATTGGACTTTTTAGTGGCGAAAAAAGGACACTTAGACATAGACCTAGATGGAGATGGAGTGACTGATCTATGACACTAGATGACAATGAATGACATGACCTTTGAGATGATGATGGCCATGAATGGGATGAGGGGGGTAGCATTTTATACCTAGACCATATGCAATTACCAAAATTTATTTGAAAATTTGTTTGAAAAGACAAAATTTTGACTTAGGACTACTAAAAAGTAAACTAAAAGAGCATATTTGATCACTGAACATTTGGACACTAACAAGGTAGAGCACCACTATTCACTAGAATTATGCCATGCGCTTGAGGAGGGGCTCTTCAAGGTCCAACGTAGTGGGAAAGTGTAAGGAAAAATGTGATGAGACTATTGACTAAAATTTTGCCATGCGCTAGGCTCAAGGGAATAAGAGATAATGAGAGCACAATTTTACTTGAAATGACTGAAAGAAGGCCTCACTGTGCTCTAGGATTACACAGTGCACATAATGGAAGAGGTAGGACAAGCTTCAATGCAAAGGGGAAGTTTAGTAAACAGGAGTTGAAGGCTTATTGACTATAATTGCGCTATGTTCTAGGAAGGAATGGGAGGATTAAAGGATAGCACAATTTTCTTTTATAGAGACTCAATTTATACTAAAATTGTGCCCTTCACTGGGAGGGAGAGGTCTGAGCCAATATTCTACGCACTAGTTAAGTCTAGTGGCTAAGAGTTGAGTCACTATTGATTGAAACTGCGCTATGTGATGAGAGGGAAAGGGAGCCCTAATGCTAGCCTAGTTTTGCTTAGAATTGGCCCACTATCTACTAGAAATGCGCTCTACACATTATGCTAGTGCATTTTTCTTTTACAAGGGTTGTCTGCAAGAGGATATTGCACATTTCATTAAGGTAGATAACAGAAGGTAAGTCACTTTTCCTAGGAGATTTTTAATGCACTGTAAGAGGGAGAAACCTTGTATGGGGTATTTTTCTTTTGCATGGAGCCACTAGAAATACTACATGCACTATACAAGGTAGAATGGTTAAAACTTGGTGCAGTGAGTTAGTAAAAGCAAGAAGGGTTAGGTGACTATGCTTTGAAGGTTCATAGATTGCAATAAAAGGAGCTCACCTTAAGAGAGACTACGTGCACACATTTGGAAGGGATAGATATCATCAATAAGGCTCATGAATAAGGAGTGCTCATCACCTGGTGAAGGATTGAAGCTTTCATAACTTGCACTGGGCAGTAGGACCAAGAAGAGCTCCAAAATGGCTATGTGTGGGACTAGTAGAGTAAGAAAAGCATTTGAACAAGACTCAAACATAGATCACACACATGAATTCCATAAATACAAGCTAGGAGTATGCACAAGACTCATGAACAATAATCACACCTTGACACGACAACAAAGTGACACTTATTTCTAAGTGCGATAGTTGAAATGCCATAGTGTGACACTTAGAATACAAGTCGTGACATAAGGGTTGATTGTAAACAAAAGGTGCGCTAAGTTGTAGGAATGTGTCTAGAACATAGTCTCATGATATTGTTAGGTTCCTGTGATTTGGCTGATTGGCAAGCCAAATGACAATGTAACATCAAACCAAGCTTTGGAGCCCAAGGACCTAGCCTTCCTGGACTCAGAGAGGGCTCTCTCTATATGCGTAAGGGATATCTGTGTGTTTGTTTACTGTGTTCTGATTTTAGGCTAGTTATGAAGTAAGTTTTTGATTTTTGTTTTTTAAGTTGTGAGGGATGAAACTGATCAAAGATATAAAATAGATAACAAGATGTTAGATTAACTGGGCTATGGGGTCAAAAGGTCAAGAAAGCTATTAGATGACGATACAAGGCTGTTGAAGGGCCGATTCGATTTAAGGTAGAAAGGATCTTTGGGCAAAATGGAGTAAATGGACATCAAGTTTGTGAACGACAAAGAGTTTCAAGCATCACTGGTTCAATAGATAACATAAACATGGTAGGGCAAACCATTAATCATGCAAAATGTAACTATAAACTAATCAATACATAGAAACAAACATTCAAGCCATGCATAGAAGTATAAGACCCTCTAACTTTGGGAAATGGCTATCAGACTTTGGGGAAAACACATAAGATAGACTAACAACTCAAAACACTATGCCAGAACGTCTAAACACAGTACTTCAAGTTATTGGGCACTTTGAACAACAAGATTTGCATAGTTTTAGGCAAAGGGCTAGATCGGAACTAGGCCTCCTTGGTTCAAACAAAATGATAATCTAATCAGTCAAAGAGATAGTTTCATGGATGGGACTATGGATAGTCATAGGTAAGCAGGGCACACCATACATCCTACTCAACATGCATAGAACTATGAATGAAACTAGCAACAATATCCTTAAGTTGTTAAAGAGCAGTTAAGAATTCTTTAATGCAACTAAGGAAGAAGAAAACATGAAGGCTATGAAGATTCAGGAAATTTGAGGTGCCTCCATGGGCATATCTCAAATTTGTTCTCTACTGATCTATAGAAAGCAAGAAACATGTATCATGAATGAAAACTAGAAGACAACAACAAAGCAAGAGACACTATACCATTCTACCAAGTCATGGAATCCATCAACAATCCTTCATCATTCATCCAAGAACATCCAAGGGGCAATCCAAAAGCATAACACAAGTATTTTCTCCAAAGCTCATATGACCATATATTGCTTCTCTTCTCTAGTTCAGCCTTGTTTACAATGAGAGCCTTTGGAATATATAGGCTCAAGTGAGGAAAACCTCATGGTTCAACTTGCATCCTCATTGGCCTAATCAAAATATCTAAACTTATCCTTGAGGCTTTGCAAAGCCCAAGGCACAAAAATATCTCATAAAATATCTAAAAAATGCTAAAAAAGGGAATTTAATTGACTTTGCATAATTTTTCATGTGCAAAAATAGCTAAACGCACATTTGGAAAAAGCAGTTTTTAGAGGTTCAAAAATTACAAAAATATTTCAATTTTACATCAGAAAAAGGTCCCCTGACTTGCCGGAAACATTTGGTAGCTTTCCTGATGTCGAAACGAGGCTCATGATAGCTCGTTGGAAAGCTCTGAGTGTCTACTTTCTGGCGCAACTGAAATTTCCCCAATCTGATGCCTAGAAGTCCTCCAAATCTGCACCTGTGTGTAAAAAACAAGAAAATTACAGTCTGCTGATAGACCGGGCAGAGTGTGCAAAAAGAGAGCCTTTTTCGCCGTTTTGAGGGGGAAAATGATCTCCAAATGTTCTCAAAATCGCTGAAGGTATGCTCATGAAATTATGGCATTCAATGATACCATTCTCCTCCCTTGACGAATCCTCAAAATGAAATGGCGAATTTATGAGTTTTTGACCAAAAACCCAAAAATGCCAAAAAACCAAAAATTGTCAAAATGGGCCCAAAATTGGGGTGCATGACCCTCAAGGGTCCTTAGCAACAAGTTCCGAAGCTGAAGCCAAAATGTCAAGTGTTGATGTGCCTTTATTCTCTTTCCGTGCCGGGCTCTTCCCCTTTGCTTCCTTCAGTTTCTCTTGGGTGGCCTTTAGCTTGCGCCAGGCAAACTGATTTAGCTTTTGATAGTGTTGT
Organism: Pinus albicaulis; assembly: GCA_034641835.2. Taxonomy (NCBI): domain Eukaryota; kingdom Viridiplantae; phylum Streptophyta; class Pinopsida; order Pinales; family Pinaceae; genus Pinus; species Pinus albicaulis. Next base: position 1,394,097,181 of record CM076581.1, read on the forward strand.
GTCATCTTCCTTTGCAGCTCCAGGTCTCTGATTTCCTTCTCAAGCTTCATCTCCAAATGTTTATTGGCTCTTTCTAGCCATGCCTCCTTATTCATCACTGTCATGCTGCTGCTCTGTTTCAATTTCCTGCTCATTCTGTTGTTCAAGCTGTTGCCCTTCATCATAAGCCTGTTCAAACTATTGCCCTTATCATCAGTTTGCTGTTCTGCATCTTTTTCTTCATGTTCATGTCCTTCCTCAGACAAAGATCTGTCTCAGTCTGTTGACTTACTGTAAGCAGCAATGGTCTCAAAAGTAGTATGAAAATGTCCTTTAACACACCACCCTCTGCCCCTTTCCAAAATAATGCCTTTCACTTGGTATGTTACTCAATAAGTAAACTCAAGGTCAAAAACACAGTCAATAAAAGTTAAACAGTCAAAGAGTTACTGTGATGGTGTAAGGTCACTAGCTCCTTGAGTTTTGGTGTGAACAAAAACAACCCTGTAGTCAGTCAACAACAATCATTTCTCACAATCAACACACTGATCTGTCTTTGCTTTTTTATGACATACATCTACAAATGGTAGTGTCAGCTTTAAACACTGCAGCTTGTTTTAAGGTCAAAGAGGTGACAGTGGTTTTTTCCTGTTTCTACCTTACAAAGATGACCTTTTAAACACAAATCCCCTGCTCTTTTCAAACCACTGCTTTTACCCTTTGTCTGCCACTTAACAAGTATATTTCAAGAACAAATACATAGTCAATAGAGATACACAGTCAAAGTGATCTGTTCTGCGGAAGGACACCCAAATTTGGTTTTTGAGGCATTAGGACACCCTTGTCCTTTTTCAGAAGAAGGCCAAACACAATCCTCTTAGATTCAAAACCTTGCCTTTCTGTTGGTAGGCCACTCCATCAGTGGATTCAACACTCACAAATACAATCAATCACAAGGCACATACATTCAATAAAAATCACTGTATATAGGACAAGGTGGCAGCTCTTGCAATGTTTGATGTGAGTTCAAAGACCGGTAGAAGTTTTAACCAATCAAGATTCTCCTTTAACCAAACATTGCTCCCTTTATACTCCATTGTTCCTCATACTAGTTTTGCCACAAACATGTTTGAATTGTAACAATAACTTCATACCTTAAAGCTTGTTTTATGGACAGAATGGCAGCTTTGACTCTGTTTCTTCACCACAAGGAGGATTTTTAAAATAAAAGAGCATACATATAATGACCATTGTAGGTGAAAGTATGCTCACTGTTTTGTTTTTTAAACTCTATGTTTCTCCTTTCAAACAGTGCCTTCACCTTTTGATATTGTTTGAGGGCAATTGGTATGCTCTTTTGGTGGCAATAAAAATCCACCAGTTTTGCTATGTCCACCTTGAGCACACATAAACCATAGAAAATCTTCGGGTTCTAAACAAGACACCTCTCCCTTAAAAAACTCAACACTGTAATTAAGACTATGAATTCATCTCTTTTCCCACCACTTAACAGTTTGAAAAGAGCATGGATGGCACATAAAATACCTTTGAAAAATGATGACAGGCCTTGTTTGAAGTTTGGAGCAGCATTCACAGCGTTGTGGAGGCATTGGATTGTGTAAAATGTGCGCGGCACGTTTGTTAATGAAAGTGCCGCGCTGTCGGGTCATCGCTGGGCCAATGGTGACCGCGTGCACAGGAGCGCCGCGCTGTCGGGTCATCGCTGGGCCAATGGTGACCGCGTGCACAGGAGCGCCGCGCGCCACTACAGGAGCGCCGCGCACTTGTTGCGTAGTGTAAAAATCATGCCCAGGAGTGCCGCGTGCATGTACAGGAGCGCCACGCAAGCTTAAAACCTCCAAAAATATGTTATTTTGTTCGAAGCTTCCTTCTCCGGTTCAGGGAAACAACAAGGAAAGTTTATCTTGCTTTTTGAGTGATTCAAAAAGGTTTTGCAACAGTTCTTATCCCATTTTGAAAATGAAGAAAAACAAAGATTTCCTTCATATTTGTTTGGTGAGTTTTTCTTTAAAAGATATTTGGAAAAGGCACCCCTTTATATCAAAATTGGAAACCCTTATTTTTTAAATCATAAATTGATACCTTTTGCTCGAAAAAGTGTCGTAGTGGCACTGAGTACTTCTTTCATGAAACTGACCCCTTCTTGACATCAAACAAACTTCTTCAAGACTATAGAACCTTACTGCTTTTTGTCCAAGTAATGAAGAAATGTCCTCTTTTTCTGATATTTGCACTGTAGGAGGAAAATTACCCGAAGCTACTATGAAAGATATGTAGATTTGCCTTTGGAGGGCGATCACCTTCTTTATGGACAAAAACTTGACTGTGATTTCTATATTTCTTCAACACTACTTCCTTTGCTCAAAATGTACCAGCAAGGTACCTTTGACCATTTAATAAGGAACCTGCCTATATCTTGTTCTGAACCCCTCTCCAGAAACTGAAAAAGTCTTTTATGTATGCTATGAACCACTGTGTACCTTATTTTGCAGTGCCCTTTGCTGAGGAAAAAGCTAAACTATCACCTTAAAAACCCCTTCTATATTTCTGGCACTTTGTATGAAAAGAGGACATCCATAGAGGATACTTTATGTTGCAGGGGGTGTCTTTTGACATTTTGACAGAGGTCCTTTTCCCTTTTTTGCAATATAACCTAGCACTTTGCGCTTAATGCCTTGGAGTTAATGATGCCCACTGTGGAACTAATCTTGACTATAGGTGCAAATTGTAGTTGCATTCACCTCTGTTTTATCATTTTCTATCTAAAAAGGGCGCTTCTCCTCTGCTTAGAATATATCAGCAAGGTATCTTGGTTCTCTGTTATAGGAGCAGACCTCTTTTGGAGAAACTAAACATAATTTGCCTTTTGTCCACTGTGATGAGTTGTTTGAGAGACATTCTCTTATGCATCAGGAAGCTGAGTATCCTTTTAAACATAATCATTATCATGTCCTTTTCCTGTGTAATAACATAACTTATCAAGCACCTCTTCAATTTGGTTTTGTTTTGACTGCACCCTGTCTTTTGAGAGGACAGCTGCTAAGAGAAAAGCTTTGACCTCCTTGGATTTCAGTGATACCCCTGCTGTCCTTTTGGTCTCTTAGCTTGTTTTTCTGATCAAACATTCCTTGAAATCAAATTAATGCTCTGGCCATCTGCTTATAAATGAAGGAGGCCCTTTTCTCTTGGAAAAATGTTGGATAATGTTTGATAAGCACTCTCGGCAAGGTCTCCATTTATGTATGATGGCAGGCAAACAACAGTGAAAGCATTGATGCTTCTACCTTTGCCTGCAAACATTATTTTGCTTCAGAAAACCCTAGTAGCTATGTTACTGATTCTTAAAAACAAACATGCCTTACAGTCAGTTTGCAATTATTCAAGTCAACATTGGCCATCGCCCTCTACTTGTAGATGAAGGAGGCGCCTTAACCCTCTGCTTATAGATGAAGGAGGTTCTTGGCCATGACAAATTACAAGTCTGTTTGACAGTGTTGTCTTTCTTCTACTGTGTTATCATGCTGAATGAAGCTGCAAGATCTTGATGAGTAACTCCTTACCCTGCAGATGTATCTCAGGCTCATGTTCACATTGAGAAGCAACTGTTCTTCTAATGTGGATTCGAGCATTTAGTCTTCTGAGATGCTGACATGTCTCCTGCCTTTGTAGAATCCATAAAACACTGTAAAGCACCTAAAATCAGCTTGAGACTGTGGTCTATGCATTGCTGAGACTTAGGGGTGTATAAGTGGCGTGACTTAGAGCTGTGATCAATTTCATTGGCAGAGTGGAAGGTCTGTTATGACTGGTCTGTAGCAGATGGAGGTTTTTTGGCTATTAGATGTTTGCCAAGGGTGAGATGCCTTAAAGCGACACTTCCTAACTTAGGGGAGGCTTTTTTTGAACAAATTTGGATTGTCTTTTTAGAGCTGATGGGTAGACTTGTAGGGCTGAAGCTAGATAGGATAGTGATAATGGGGTTTCACCTTGACATGGGCGGACTGAAAAGTAGGAGGGCGAAAAAAGTTTTATGAGGTTTTTCTAGATGACAAATTGACATATGGAGATCAGCTTCTAGAAAACTCAGCTATGGATTTAGTCATCACCAACAAGTGAAAAATACTGATGACTAACAGATATATAGGGCCATCTAATGTAGAAGAGTGTTCTATAACTGACTCTAGTGATGTGCAAAGGTATGAAACATACATGAGTTGAAATAGTTAGAAGCGACACTTGCAATAGTAAGAAATGTGAAACCGACACTTGAAAAAGGTTAAGAAATTGAAGGTGACAAATGTCAGAGCAAAGATAATAGGAAAACACCACTTGCTAAAGTGAAAGCAAGAAAAAATGACAATCGAAAACATGAAAGCGACACTTATGAAAGCAAAGGTGTGGAAAATCAATAGTTGGGAAAACTCACTGAAATAGAAGTACAATTGCAAACAAAGTGAGAGGGATTGTTAATGGAGAGTGCACATTTACTCTCAGTTGTCTAGGCTTGCATAAGAAAGGTGCACGCATGCATTGATAAAGAACCAAGCATGTGTGATTAAGCATTAAAGAAATTTTGAGGTCTAAAATGGGCCTCAAAACAAAAATGTACAACCAAAATCAACTTTATAAGAACTAATAGGATTCAATAGGATGATTTCAACCATGGGAGATGATTCACCGTTCTTGGACTAAAAAGGTAAAAATATTAAAAGATAAAAAAACTACTTTTTTAAACTCGTGTTTTCAACTTATCTCTCTTTGGTTTTACTCAAATTTTGAGTAGGAGCACTCATTGGATGGATAATTTAATTCCTCATGCAAGGAGTAGCCATGTTTCATACTTTTGATGGACCCTGATATAAGAAAAATGAGAAATACATGAAAAAAAGTATTGAAACCACACCTTTTCATGTATTTCTCAATTTTCATCTCGCAGGGTCCATCAAAAGTATGTAACATGGGTACTCCTTGGATGCGGAATTAAATTACGCATCCAACGAGTGCTCCTTCTCAAAATTTGAGAAAAACAGTGAGGATATAAGTTGAAAAAGTAATATTTTTATTTTTCCCTTTTAAATTTGATGATGTAATGTAATCTTATTTTATTATTTTCACTATAATTTTATAAAATTCCTTAGGAGTCTCGTTTTATACTTGAAGTTTATCTAATATGACTTTGACACTTAGAATCTAAGAAGAAGACATTAGTGCTTAGCAAAAAATCAATAATCACGAAGTGACTATGGAAAAACATATCATAAGATCTTGACCATGCTCCAAAATTCAAGTGTAAGAAAATTTTTGGAGGGTATTGATCACAATGTCAACACTTGGCGACACACTGGTAGAACTCCAACTTCTTTGTTCAGGTTTTACCCTTAAGTTAAAGATTTAAATCTTTTAGGAAGTATTGATTCACCATGTAGATCACCCCAACTTTGCTACTAATCCCGGTTAAAGATATAGTCTCTACTTTTCCTTTCTCAACTTCAAACACATTTACAAGACTAGTCATACCTCAACTATTTTGATAAGGGAAAATGGTAATAAGTATATCAAGCTTTAGATAATCAAGGTTAAGCACATTTCTTGGTGTTTCTATGTTGCCAATGAGCATATTCAGTACCCTGGAGGTGTCACCTCAAGTAATTACAAGAATTTCTTCGTTGCTAGTATGCTTATTCAGTACCCCGATGAAATTGCTTGATTCACCTCTCTGCGCAAGAAGTCTTTCTCTTCTTCACCTCTTTATTTAGTTACTAATAGAATTTGCAAACACATTTAGTTATTTTTATGGTCGAAGAGGGACCCTGACTTATTTAATTTGCAAGAGAGGTTGGTTTTAAGGGATTTTAATGATAAGTGAACTTAATAATATTGTTTAAAGTTTTTATCCTTTCCCTTCTCTACTCAGTGGGGTCAAAAGGTAAAAACACCATTCAATATAAGGCCAATTCAGGAGTGAATATCCTAATAAAGATACATGCCTCGTAGTTTGATCAAAAGATTTATGCCTGGAATGAATCATATTTTATATTCATACATCATTGACTTTAAAGATATATAAACCAAATAGAGAAGAGGTAACATATTAGCCAAGCATTATTCGTTGTCACAATCACCCTTTTTTTAATCTTTGCCACATTTTATTTGATCTAAAAGGAACATCTTTCATGTAGGGTCTTATTGCTACTTATCCCGGTTAAAGATATAGTCTCTAAATAAACATGCGAGACCAAAGTGAGAAAACAAAGGAAAGACTACAGAGAGCGAATGAAAGATGAATGTACAAGGCACTACAAGGAAAAGACCCTCTAGTGGAGGTTTTTAATGTTATAAAATTGGCCAAAAATGTCAAAAAATATTTTCTACAACATCATTTTTCGGTAATGGAGGTTTTGGCGGAGCTTCTAATGAAATTTCAACACAACTAAAAAACAACTGGGCGGCTGAAGTTTGTTATGGATGTTTTTCTCATCGGTGTGCTAATAAGGTGTCAACGCACTGGTGCGTTGTACCGTTAACACACTGGTACTGTAAACCTACCAAGCACTGGGACAAAAAACAAATTTCGGACGCCCCGGGGCATTTAGCAACGGTCCGGTGCATGTCATCTAGATAGTTTCACCGGGCCGTTAAAGTGTAAAACCACTCTGGGTGCCCTTTAGGTGATACAACACACCAGGCCGTCAAGTTATAAAAATGCACTGACGCGTTAAAGGAAAACTGCACTAGTGCATGCAACGCCTATCGAACTGCTCGGGTGGTAGTCGTCGATAAAGCACACTGGGCATTCTAATTGGTATTGGTATTTGTGCAGTGCCCATAAGTCATAGAAACTCACCACTGCACCGTATCACACAAATGCACCGGTGTGTAGTATCACACAAATGCACCGAGCGTTCTAATTGGTATTAGTATTTATGTGGTTCCCATAGGTCGTAGAATACAAATGCACCGGTGCCCATTAGCATACAAACGCACTGGTGCACAGTAACTAACACGCACCGATGTTCATTTTGTATTTTTTAGAAACATCGACTTGTGATATTGCAATTATTGTGATTTTTTAAAATTAATTATTCATCAAAAGTTGACACATATCTTATAACAGTATTCATATCAATTAATTTTTTATTAATGCATTTGAATGTGATATTTTGAATAATTTGTTATATCATATCATCAGATTTCACATCTCTTCATTATAATATTTAATCAGTGGTGTAACATTTCACAACGAAAATGGAGAACGTAATAGAATAAATTAAAACGTATTATATATATATATATATAAGACACTCTTTGTCATACAAAATGGGACAATTATTGGTATCCCTCTGTCTTTCAATTGTGACACTATGTCCATTACATTATACAAAATGTCTTATTTCACAAACAAATATTTCAAAAAATACAACGCCTTGCTTTGATATCCAAACATATTCATCATCATTCTTCACTTGAATTGTTGTCACTGCTCGACCTACTTCCATGACTTGGGTTATTTTGAGGAATGTTTTTTTCACGGTGTTGATTATTTTCTTCTTCTTCAACTTCCATCTACAAACATAAAAATAAACTGTAATGAGTGTATATATATTGGCGAGAATAATGAAAATTGCGATATTAAATAATATACATCAATGTAAATCGAAAAAAAATTGTACCATAGCAAGAATTGACTCATTAACTATACACATTATTTCAAAACCAAATTTCATGCCATCTTTCAACAATTTATTTGTTGGCGCAGTTCCATACTTTGTTTCCTGCAAGTTTTATACCCCATAAAAAATCATATATTTAATATAAAATATTTTTGTTCTATTAATTATAGATGGAACTAAGTAAAACAAGATCGATAGATGCTTACAAATTCCACAATTAATTTATGATATGCCAACATATACTGACAAGCCATATTTAACCCAATGTTAATCAATTTGTCTGATGGTTCTTCTTTGTATGTTAGCAACTGTTTGAAGAGATTCAATGATGATTGTTGTAAAAAAACATAAAATATACACAAATTAAATCTAGCTAAGTTGATATAAGGAAGTAACAATTACTCACAAACTTTGATATCAACCCTTTTCTTCCTTTTCGTCTTGTTTTATGTGCTGAATGGGTTCCATTTTCTTTTCTTTTGTGCAAGAAAATAATTGAAAATTAATATTTAATGCCAATTTTTTTAATTTTTTGTACCTAATCGAAAAATTCAATGATTACATATTACATTTGAAGCTCGTTGTTGTTGAGATGGCTCCTTATGAGATGCAATTATGTCCATTTCTTTGACCATCTCCTTGTACACCTTTTTGGACATTCCTATTGATTCTGATATCAACTCGTTCATCCTTTGAGATTTTCATAAACTTCCTGAAAATGTAACATGACAATAAAATATTTAATTTTTATATTGACATATGAAAAGTAAATATAACAAAAGTGATATTTATAAATGATTGCTTTCTATATATATATATATAATCCTAGAAAAACATTTAAAGGAATATTACTTTTTCATTCCTTCTTTTTTTGTTGTTGTATGTTTTTACTATTAAAAGTCTGACATGTCTCATTGACCAATTCTCTGGAAACTCATCCTGTAGTTTAGATAGAATTTGGTTCTTAGAATCATTGGATTGATTTTTGAATTATAAGTGGAAATAACGTCTATACATTTTTTCCACTAGCTCCCTCAAAGTTTTGTAAAAGTTTCTCCCCCTTACGTTAACCTCCAACACCACTCCATATGAGCTAAGGAGTAATTCATTTTCATTTGCACGTTCTATTTTTTTCTTTTCTTAGAACAACAATCCTTTTCTTCGTTGTTGGTACTTGTAGAACATTAAAAATATGTGAATTAATATATTGTTTGAAACATGTTATCTAATATTTTTTAGTACATTATTAATGAAAATTAAAAAAAGAAACTCATATTGGATTGATAGTATTTTTTCACTCACCTGATTCATCCTTTTGCAATTTTTCTATCGAGATTTTATGCTCTTATGGTCTTAGATAAGAAATAATCTTATCGAGCTTCGTCATTTTGTGGCTCTGCATGATACACCGTAAAATATACATATTAGTTAAACTTACATTTAGTTCAAAAGAGGGATGATTCAAGAAGGGAAGCAGGGAGGACTGGAAGGCATCAATGGCGGAACTAGTGTTTGCATTTTACTCTGCTGACCCTGCTCGAAAACTCACCTGAATACACCTCCTGTGACCTATGGTGGCTCACTGTGGGTTTCTTGGAGTTGGTTTCATTCGGGACCACTCGGCTGTTATGGTGGCGCTCTCCGTGGAACCTCATTTATTGGTTGGCTGCTTTACTCTCTGTGCCCTCACCAACTGATGGAGCACAACGGTGTTCACGAACCATATGCATTGGAACGCTGCCTCTGTTAGGGCATTGTCCCCTTGGGCACTTGACATTTTTACTGCTGGTAACCTCTTCATTTCCCACTTCCAGTTTTTCATCTCCCCGTGATCGTTTCTCTCTGACTGGTAGTTGGACTTTGCAATAACAGTTTCTTATTAGG